>JAQIUQ010007520.1:80000-103456 GCA_030378365.1 Hybognathus amarus
TAACGTTAATTCCAAACTTCGTAGAGGCAGACGACAACATTATGTGATCAAATACAGACAACTTGTTAACACACTCCACAGCGCCATCCAGTGCATTTAATTATAACTGCGAGTTAGTTCTTAGGATTTGTCATGGACTCACTGCATTTACGGCCAGCAAAGCAAAATTCTGAATAGTATTTTATTTTCGAATAAGTAATTACATATCGAAAATTCGAATATTTCAGCACATCCCTAAAATAAATACCGTTTTGTGGCACTTTAATGTGTCGTGACAAATCGACTGTAGAGCATCAAGTTAAAGCTGCTCATGATCCGAATCATCTCTCTCCTTCTAGTCCATTTATAGCATCAATAAACATTAATGAACATACAGAGTTGCTTGTTCTAACTGCAGAAGGCGTCAGTACACTCCGTTTTCCAAGTTCCAAATCCTCCCATGTTAATCTGATAACTCTCCTGACTGTCTCTTGTCGGACAAAATGGCGAATGGCAAAGTATGATTGGTCAGATCACCTGTCAATCAAGCTCCCTGCGAAGGGTCAATTCCCTCCCTGCAGCTAATTTATTTGGTTAAGGGTAAGGGTGATGGGGGAGAGTGAGGGGCTGTTTACACGAACACTGTTTTCAACTAAAAAGTAAAACTCTTATGTGTTTTGGCCGCTCGTTAACAGACAATGCTGTTTTTGGTGCCTGAAACCGCAAACTTTTGAAAACGGATTTCAAGATGAATTTGAAAATGGTCTCTGTCTAAACGGCAAAATCACGATTCTCTGAAGACGATGACGTCATGCACATGTGTATTACATGTTCAGTCTATGGTGTTTCATCAGCATCTAATGGCCTAGCAGCAAAATAGCTGGGTTTCAGACACGTGATTATGATGACGCGCAGAATTCAGATGGAGGGCAGTAAGTGAAGAGCGCAATGGTTGAGATGCAAGAAAGTCCGTACTGTACTACTTTACACGCTATTACAAGAGAAAGAAATACAAAAAAAAAAAAAAAATCAAACATATGTTATGAAAGTTATGAAGAGGAGCAATTTTTCAACTGAATTGAAATATTTTCCTGCCATCGAGGCGGTAGATATCAGCAACTACCTCGTCTTACAGACATACTTTGACTTTACAAAGTTCGGAAACGTACATGTTACAGTCACTTAAGTTGTATTAACTCACCTTTATATCACTAACGTTACACACATGGGCATTTTCCCATTCGCCTCCTCGACGACCGCAGACATAACAGTTAGGTTTGCAAGCCGCTTTTCGATAAATTTCTTGCATTTCCCCCTTATGAACAACAACATTTGGTACATGATAGAAACTTCCTTGTGGTTTGATCGATTCAAGTAACCATAAATGACTTAAAACACAGGAATTTTGAGTTCGTTATAGTGCTTTCTAAATACAGCAAATCACTTTCCTGCCTTCTTCCATTTGTATTGCGCGCCATGGCAACGCAGTGGCGTGAACATCATTTGAAAACAAGCTATACAGCGTTTTTAGTCAGTTTCGCTAGGATGCACAATATATCGGCCTCAATATCAGTATCTAGAGTCGATATGTGATAATTTTTTATGTTATCGTTCTCGGCCCAGATCAAGAACATTTAGCCGATATCTAAAAGCCGATAAATAATCTATTATTTCCTTCAGCTGAGGCACTTTAGATGCGCACTTTTCAACATGATGCTTTTAAATTGCTTGAAATATGATTGAAATGTCACTTTAAAAAAGGAAAATCCAGTTAAAGTGCAAAATGTGCAGCGCAAGTTTGTCATATTGGCTACACAACATTAAAATAAGAACATCATAATTGTGTTTGTATCTTGGCTTGTAAAGGGGAAAATCTAAAATTGTCTAAAAATTCGGATTTATATTTATTGGCCAAAATATTCAGGTTATCGACCTATAAATATAAAGAATTATCGGATTATCGGTATCGGCCAAATTGGCCTATGGCTGCATCCTAATTTTCGGCAGATCCGTGTTGGAATGAGGTCGTTTTGACAATGTCTGTACACACGGAAAACTCAAATGTTCTTCTCAGTTTTAAGCATCGTTATCAGTGTAACCCTTAGAGATTAGTTTTTGGTGTAGGTAATCACCACTGTGATTGACATTACCAATGAAATCTTGTTTGGTTTGGGGATATTACAGATATTTTGGGCCAGTTTCCCAGAAAGTGACGTTTTTTGTTCTTTGAACACGGTGCTTTAATGTTCTATGCGATAAAATGTTCTATGCGATATTCCGATTTTGTGCACAAGTTACATTCGCAACTTTGGATGGAAACAGCTAATGTGAAACTTAGTATAAGTACTAGTTAGACCGTTAGAAATACATATGATATATTGTGTGTAATGAAGTACACACAATTAATAACCAGGTAAATCCCAGCAGTAAAAATTACTTTCCCTCTCCACATTTATATTCAGGGTGTTTTATGAACGGCTTTTCAAGTTGAAAAGTTGAAAGAGCAGCCAAATAGGAAACACTAATGAAGCACAGATGGCGAGTAGACACAAAGGACAGGTCTTTCTTCCCTCAGCATTATACCGGGACAAACAATACTCACAAATACACTCAGGACCGGAATTACTAGGAGAGAGTTGCGTCAAAACAACCGTGAATAGCTCCTGAATGACCTTTATTGTGATTTGGTCAACGACATGAAAAGAAGACATGAAAAGACAGCCTTTTTTGAAAAATAATGACAACGAAAAGCCAACACATACATTCATCTATGTCCAGATCATTTCTGGTCATTTTGTTTGAAGAATTCAGCTGGAGATGGATAATCTCTAAAGCAATTCTGTGCAATCATGTGCTTAGAAAGACTGGATTCTGACATATAGGCTATTCTGCTGTAATATAGAGCCACAGAGTCTGACTAAACATGTCTCCTTTTGCCATTATTCAGTCTGCTTTTCTCTGAGAGCTGTCTAAGAGACTGCCTTAAAGAGATGCTTTCTTTGTAATGGAACAAGCCTAGTGATGGACTACAGCAACTCAAAAATATAGCTACCCGCTGCTCTACAGAAAATGAGCTAAGCTAAATTGAACTGAAAGGAGCACTACTCACCACTAAACTCTAAAACCTAGTGAGCTGCCTACATATGAGTCGTTGTCTTTTAAAAAAACATAAAAACAGTACTTTTATATTAATGAAATAAAAGGACTCTAAGTGCATCTAAAGAGCGTACACTTTCATGACTCTTTCTTAAAACTTTTAAAAAGGGCACTTTGTATTAATGTCAAGTTAAACGTTTTACTTTTACATCAGTACGCTTTAATCAGTCCTTCCAGAAAAACGCTGCGTTTTTTTGTGATTGTTGCGGGCAAAAATCCTTGATTACGCGGCTCGTTTTCTTAAAACTTGCAAAAATTGCGGGAACTTGCAAAAACTGCGGTTTGATGAAAAAGAGAAAAAAAGTGATTCCCCCAACACCCTGTTCTCACTAGGCTACTACCTAATGTAAAGAGTCATTTCTTATTACTTTCTTTGATAAGCAAATTTCTCATCTTGTTTTATTTTTATTGAATTTTCAAAATCACAGAGTTTGATATCAAGTTCTTGACATTTCTTTTACACATTTTCTGATAAGTATAACATTTGATAAGTAAAACATGAGACAACAATAATTTGGAAAAAAAAAACAAAAAGAAAAAAAAAAGATAGAGGCATCACAGACATATTAAATTCCTTTAGCAGAGATACAGATCTTTTGGGCTTTTCAATTTTTATTTATTTATTTATTTATTTATTTATTTATTTATTTTTACAGACTCAAAATACATTTTAAAGGCTGTTTTGAAATGAGCAAAGTTGGGTTTTGAGTTACTCCACTTAGTTTGATGAATATAAAATTTTCCTAATAATAGAAACAAATCTATAACATACATTTTTCTTATAGGAAAGTCAAAATCATTTGTATGAAGATGACAAATTTAAGACAAGGTTGCAATTCATTTTAAAACCTAGAAATCGAGACATCTCATTCCAAAAGATTGAAGAATATGGACATTCAAAGAATAAGTGCACAATAGATTCTCTTTCACAATTTCAAAAACAGCAAAGTTTTGTTTCAGACTGTAACGAGTGTAAATAAGTTGTGGCCCCTTTAAGAGCTGCGCGCTGAACTGTCTGCAGTGTTATATGTGCGCCTCGAACACCCCATGTGTGCGGGTAATTTCTGTTTGATGCTTCTTTTATCTTTTTTGTTTATGTGACGGTAGAACATGTGACAGAATGTTATATGAGTTAGATTTGTGAGATGTCAATCGCCTCGCGAGTCTGTCTGGCCACTGCAATAACTTCAGCTGTGAGCTATCCCGTCGCGTAATTGCGTCACTTCATAACGTTCCCATGGAAACAGGGGGAAATGGCTGCTCTTGTATGAAGCAAACGCAACATTTTTCAACTTTCTGCTAAGATATATGTGACTTTTTGCAACGAAAATGCGAGGATTATGAAATCATGCAAACCCCGCATATTTTGCACGAAATCGGCAATTTATGCGGCGAAAGTGTGGCTTATTTGAAAAATGCGGCCCGCATAAATATGCGGACTTTGGCTGATTTTGCATTGAATTCAGCGATCGCATAATCGCGTTTTCTGGAGGGACTGTTTAATAATCTCTTGTCATGCTTTAAAGAAATACAAAGTTCTGTCATGAAACTCTAGATGGCGCAGACTGATACATTTTTTAGTGATCGCATCGTCATCTACATAACGCAGCTGATTGGTTGCTATGGCAGTGTAGCAGATCAACTATGCCAAGACTAAGGCTCAATCCCAATTTACCCCTTGGCCCTACCCCTTAGCACTACCCCTGTTTTGCGCATTCACATCTAGGGGCAGGGTGTCCCGATTCTTGTTGAGATCGAGGGGTAGGGCAAAGGGGTAGGGCTACATAGCCCTCGAAACTGAGATTTTTTCAGAATCAGACAATTTTTAATTTTTTCGGAAATCACCGGCGAGATGGATCGCAAACGGTATGGATCGCCAATATTTCAACCCCTAACTCCGTTAACTCCGTTTTAAGGGCCAAGGGGTACACTCGAAAACAAGGGTAGGGCCAAGGGGTGAATTGGGATTCAGCCCAAATATATTAATATTGCCATATCCAGTTACCATGTCAATCTCTCAGAGAGTTGTCATGAGAGAGAAACACCCTTATTTTGATGTGCTGACTAACATAGGCTACTTGATAAAGTACTTGATTATAATCTTACTGACGAGCCAAAACATTATGACAAGTCTCAGGTGAAGCGAATATCATTGATCATCTCCCAGAAAGGCATATTAAGTATTGGGTATATTAGATGGTAAGCAAGCAATCCGTTCTCATTACCAACGATTTGGATGCAGGAGAAACGGGCAGGAATAAAGATCTGAGCGACTTTGATAAGGGCCAAATTATTATGGCAAGGCGACTGCGACAGAGTAACTCACAAGTAGCAATACTCGTGGGTTGATCATAGTCAGCAATGGTGAGAATTTACCAACAGTGGACCGAGTAGGGACAAACCACAAACCGGCAGGTGTTGGGCGGCCAAGGCTCATCAATGAGGGCAATGAAGGCTATCCCGTCTGGTCCTAGCCAAAAGAAGGTCTACTGTGGCTCAAGTCACACAAAGTTTTCATGATGGTTATGGAACACGTCACAATCATAAAGTTGGACAGCTCGTCTGTAGAAATGAAGCCAAATTATCCCAGTAACGGTTGTTACCAACGTTAAGTCGTTTGGAGCCCGAGTCTGCGCAGTACTTGGTTACACCCCATTTTATTGATGTTTTATTAACAAGGTTCGGGAGGAACACAGTTCTAATGTTAAAAAATCAAGTCAGCCAGCTGTCAGCAATCAGTAATCAACTGGTCCACTCAATCAGCACAAGAAATCCTATAAATACACACAGTCGACTAACCCATATTCCTCGACAGTTTTCAGCATCCCTCCACCACCCCATCTCCTCACACTTGCCTAGTTACTGTATCTCCCTAAACAGAGATAACGGGAGGAGTACTCTGGGTTTGGGCCCAATTTCAGAGCTCGGAGCCCTCCCCCGGAACAGCACACCAAATACGCATAACCATTTTATTCTCTGATCATTAGTAAATGTGAACTCATGAAATAGCATCAAATAACTAACTTAACACTTGTAAAAAAAATAATACTTGAACATACGTCTACGTGAAGAGAACTACCTAAAAATGACAGTGTAAATGGATAAATTTTTTAAGTGTAAATGAATTTTTTAAGTTTGGCTTGCGTCCTATTTGATTACATGGAGAGGAGGTGGGGTTTAAGACTTATACTGTAGCCAGCCACCAGGGGGCGATCAAAATGCTTAATTTTTACGCTTTTTTTTACAGCACACTTTTTCAAAACCATAGACTGTAAAAAAAATTAGGGCTGTCAACTTTCAGTCGTTTAGTCAGACTAATCGGTTCGATGCCGCCTTGGTCGACTGACATTCTTATTGGTCAACCAATCTTTTTTTACCAATAGAAATACATTTTCAATGATTTACTCCTTGATATTTATTTCTTTATATGCAGTTATTTATTACTGTATTCTAAATATAATTAGCATATGTTTTATCCCCAACTTTAAATGCTTTCATTTAGGCTATTTTTGTAACTGCGCCACAGTTTAGCGCACACACATAATACACTCGGGAACCGCACCTGTGGCTGGCTGCGCTGCTGCTTCGCGCTCAGTAAGGGATATAGGTAGTTTTGCTGTATTCATTTAGGTAGAACGCTAACATTCTTGTTTTGGCTTTAGTGGAAATCTAAATCTTTTGTCTGGCTACATTTTAAAACTAAGACTACAAGACTGTGGAGGTAGGCGACCACGACCGCGTTGCTCCATGAGCGCGCACATCACGTGCCTACATTTGAAATCGAACTTGAGCGCGCAAAAGACGTGAGCAGCCCTTTTAACGCCTTTATCATGATTGTGATTTCTTAATATGTTTTCATTTTTTTATTTGTACACTTGACGCATTTGAAAATAGCCTAAATAATGTAACAAAACGAAAATAAACCTATATGCCTTGCAGCCTTCCTACAACACAGCCTATTTCAGATTGTTTTTAGGCTTTTTCTTTTTTAAACGCCTAGATTGGCTGGACAAAAGTTAACCCATAGCTTTGTAAATAAAGAAGAATATAGCCTGTATAAACGAGAGCTTTTGTTAAGATTTTGCATTATGTGGCAGATAGCAGTTATATTTTTTGTAGCGTGTGGTGTGATCAGGTGCGCGATTGTGACTGTCACCATAGACCTAGGACAGAGCTCCTCACTTTTTGCAGTTAAAAAAAAATCACTTAATTTTCAATAGAATTGTATTATTATTATAGTTTTATTTATTTTTGATGTTTTTTCGTTGTTGTTTTATAAATGCTCTATGACAACTGTTTAAAAAATGTTCAATCAACACATACGTTTTTTTTTTTTTTTCTAGTTGACTAATCGTTGCGCAGGACAAGACTTTGGTCGACTAAGTATTTCTTTGGTTGACTACAGCCCTAAAAAAATATGGATGTGTGATGGGCCGCCCGCCCGTCGCCAACTTGGCAGCGGGTCACCTTGCGTCAGTCCGGGATAACAGAAAATGGGCAAAGAATGCGGGATTAGCTTAGGTGACGTGACGGCTAACAGACAGCCGACAAACGGGTAGTAGTGATAGCAGAGGCAATCCACCTTTCACTCAAGTGGCCATGCCCTTAAGGCTTAATATAATTTAAAATTATGAGTTATAAAAAAAAATTATAATTGACCCCCCTGACAGTTGTCATGATGGGCAAAATTAGCTCTATAGACCAAAACCACATTTTGTACCAGGCTATAGGCCTATATTTTTTTCCTGCTGTAAAGTTGGGCATTTTAACTAACACAGTCTCATCCCAATTCGTCATATAACTGACGTTTTGGGACGTCTTTTGACCCTTCGTCAACTTTACAACTTTTTAGGGCCCCCTTAACGTCGGTAGATGATGATCCCGGGTCGTCATACAACTGACGCTTTACCTTTAACGTCAGTTCAGTGACGAGTTGGGTTTAGGGTTAGGTTTAGGTCTGGGGTAGAGTTCAGGATCCCATAACGTCATCTACCGACGTTTAAGGGGGCCCTAAAAAGTAGTATATTGACGAATGGTCAGAAAGACGTCCCAAAACGTCAGTTATATGACGAATTGGGATGAGACTGCGCTGTTTTAACATGGGGGGTCTAATAGCGGCTAGTCGATGGATTGCAGTTTGTCACTATGTTGGTTTCAAGAGAGAGACTGGAAGGTTGCCACTTGGTCAAAACATCATTTTATAACCAGATATAAAGGAGCTGATTTTAGAATATTGCACAATGCTGTTAGGCTACACTTGATTTTTAATCCTGGGTTATGCACTTTGAAATACCATTATTAAAAAGAAGTGATAAATAAGCAGTCACACCCAAGGAAACTGTTAGTAATTTAAGTCGCTGGTTTTATCTTCCAGTAACTATTTTAGGCTTGTCCTGTGGCATTAATTAATGAATATAATGTTTAAAGTGATATTTTGTTACTATGAATGAAACCATATTGATTTATTAGAGTGGATAATTAGCCTAACAATTGGCCCCACAGTTACAACCAATCCCCTGATATCTGAAACACTGCCAGCACAATTTCCCCATCCAGCTCTACATAATGGTGAACATGCTTTAATTAAAGAATTTGCTCTCTTGGTACCGCTTCAAGTGTGACAATATGATTTATGTGCTCCTCGCTGTAAAAACCTGATAAGCAATTATGAAGGAAAAGGTTAGTCTGTGTACATTCTGAGAGGATACAATTGTTGAAGTCGTGTTCAGGCTAAAGCCAGTCAGGAAGCAGATGAATGAGGTATCATTGCATCATTGATCTCTTTGTTTGTGATCTTACACATTATCAGTTTGTCTTTGTGCCACTGATAGTCTCCATGTACCTCATCTATCATTTAAGATAGGAAGCCTGACATTGGTGACACCCCCTTTAATGAAGCCGCTGCTAACAAGAAGAGGTCAGCACTGTCAAGCTTCCACTGGCAGATACGGGAAGCTCCTGGAAAGCTTAGCTAGGATAATATTAGACTTTCCTATCCTGAGTAACTTATAATTGAGAATTTGTAACAGCTAAACAAAACAAACGCACAAGTTTAAAAATGATAACCACATTGCAGAAAAGACTATTATACAAAAATATTCCCTCATAAATATTGGAGGCTGTGCATCTTAGTGTTATGAATAATCATACAGTATGCTGGTACAGGATTAGTTTGTATGATTTTCCCATATTCAGTTCATTAATTAAGTCATAAAAATGCTGAGGGAGGATATTTGCCTGCATTGTTTTGATTAAAAATAATTAATTATAGAGCCTTGCGTCTGTATTCATCTGCATGCACCACATCATCTTCAAAGCAATGAAGTTGAATAGGATTTAAATAGAGAAAAAAACTGTTTGAGAAACAAGTATTACTAATTACAAAGTCTTTTAATGAAGCTTCCCACATCATAAGTGTTTATTTACCAAATGTGAGATTTAGTTGCATCAACCAGATCCAGAAGTTTAGGCTACATCTACAAAAGGGAAAAAATCCTCATTTCAAAAAACATGCACAAGCAATTTAATATTGTAAATATGAGCCATTTATGCAAGCATACTGAAGAAAAATTATGAGCTCTGTATAAATAGTCTGTAGATATTTGAAAACAGAAACTCTCTATATAACCAGAGACTTGGAGATGTTAGAAAATGTTAAATAAGTCTCTGATGTTCCCAGAGTGTATCTGAGAAGTTTTAGCTCAAAATACCCAACAGATATTTTTTTAACACCATGTTTAATTTTTGGGGGGCTCAGAACCCTTTGTCGCTATATTTAGCGAGTATTCAGATTTTAAGTATGTTATATTGCTTGCATACTATCTCTTTGTTTGTTTGTTTTTGTTTTTTTTTTGTCGGCCTGACTACTACGGAAGCTATCTTATCCTCCATTTATCTTCAAAATAAAGTTACTTGGAGGAACTTCTGCTTGGTTGGCTAGACCCCTATGGGCTGGGCTAGACCAGTGTTTCCCAAACTATTTTTCTGGGGACCCACATTTAAAGTCGATAAATCCTCGTGACCCAATAAACATTACGCCCATATAGTTCATATATCACAAAGAGAATTTGTGCATTAACAAAATATGTATGACCATTTTAAGGTCAGTTAAGCTTCCAGTTAACTATTTGAAAGAGATACAGATATTTGACAAAGCACAATTTTTTTTATTAACCTGTTTTTGACAATAAGCGTAATGCAGAGGTGAAATGAGAAAGGAAAAGTTGACAGGGCATCTCATTGTTTTCATATTCTCATCATTACAGTGTACACAATTTACTATAATAATTATTATAGGCTTAAATTAAAATATCCTGACAGTGAGACTTTGTAACCATGCATGGCTCACTACCACTGTATAAAAAACTGCCTAAACAGGTAAAAAACTATACACACAATTAATTATATATTCCTCTACCCCCCTAATAAATCTAATGCAAAATAAATGACTATAACATATATTCAATATAAATATTCCACACTTATACCCAAACCATGTTAAATTATTACATTCATAGGCTATTACATGGTAAATGTTTGAACGGTGATTAGGGCATTTATAGTCTTCTAACTTTGTTCATGTTCTTCTATTTACCTCAACAGTAGTGTTGGGGATGTTAAGGCTGTTTCATCCGATTTAAAACTAGTTAAAATCATTGAGTGATTTGTGGTTTGTATGAGAGAGAGGAGTGTGCAACTGAAAAGCTTCAATGGATGTCGCAACACTGTTTAATAATAGTGTCTGGGACCGGAATTAAACGCAACTCCTTTAAAGGGTTAGTTCACCCAAAAATGAAAAATTAAGTCATTAATTACTCACCCCCATGCTGTTCTAACCCCGTAAGACCTTCGTTCATCTTCGGAACACAAATGAAGATATTTTTGATTCAAATCTGAGAGCTGTCATCACTCCTCCATAGACTGCCTAAGGGACCAGCACTTGACGGCCCATAAAGTCAATAAATAAAATGTTGAAATATTCCATGTGCCTACAGCGGCTCAATTATAAGTTTATCAAGCGACAAGACTACTTTTTTTGCGAAAATAACATAAATAACGACTTTATTAGACTATTCCATTACTTCCTTATGGGCGCATGCGAGAACTGAGACGAGGACGTTCTCATTCGACTACTTCTATTTTACCGGCTGCTCGCCGCTTCAGGAGTATTACCGCCACCCATGGGCGTAATTTGCGGGGGGTTAGGGAGGTTATGACCCCCTCAGAAATCAGACCCAGCTAATATAACCCCCCCAATATCATCACATCATTCAGATTAGAATAAATATGAAATATTCCAAATTAATATTAAATACATTTGCCAGCAAGAAAGAAAGTATCATATTTTAAATAATCTGTAATGTACCCCCTGCCCACCACACCGACTTGGTATTACCCAACCCGCTTTCTCTACCAAGTTTGTTTACTATGTTGCGTAGTCGCTGGGATTAATGGTTTGACGGTGCATGCTAACGGATAGAAAGATGGAAAGAATATGGAAAGGCAGCCAAACAACGATTTTTCATTGTTGGTCGGCTCCAAAAAAAAGGAAAAATCCTGACCAAACGGAAGTACCCCATTGCTAAGTTAGCTGTTTCTCAAAGTGTGGCACGTGGGCGCGGCCCACTGGTGGGGAATAGAGACGAGTGGGGCACGACAAACAGGTTTTGTGTCCATCTTTTTAATTCCTTTATTTATTGACCATACACTCAAAACAAAACAAAGACACATTTAAATGTAAGCCTTACTTAACATTTTCACACGTAAGTTTAAAAGTTTTTCAAGGCAACCGTTATTGATCGTAGTATCATTTTATGGTTCCCATGGAGACGCGTCCTTTGCTGTAGGCTAGGCGCAACGTATTTTAGGCATCTCATACATACATTATTAGGAATTTGCCACCTTCGCCTAAATTTGATATATTGTTTTATTTTTGTTATTTTTTCATGGAATTTGCAAAGTGACAAAATGAATCAAAGCACAACTAACGTTAGTCCACACTTGTATTTTCTCAGTTTCTGAATTTTATGTTATTAGGAGGCTATATAATTGCAAACACAATTTTTCTATCTACTTTTGAGTCTTATTTCATGCAAAGTGATATAATTGCACTTTGTTTTTTCTCTATTTGAAAGTTTTTAATGCTGTTATTGGATGTTCAGTTTTTACAATGTTTTACAATTTTACAATGTTAATAAAATACATTTTAACAGTTAAACTTAAAGCCTAGTTTATTAACATTTTGTTGGGATGATTGGGGACAGGTGGGGCTCAGAACCCTTCCTACCTCAGAAGTGGGGAATAAAAGTATCACAATGTATTTCTAATACAGGAACGACAAATTAGCATGTTACCATTTACAGAAGAAAATTATTCAATAAATAAATTAATTAATAAATATGGCGCGAGTTTAACCCCCCCCAATGGTTGACTCAAAGTTACGCCCTTGCCGCCACCTACCGTATAAGATGATGTGCTGATATAGCTGGAGCGCGATCATCATCTATACGGTAGGTGGCAAGTAATGCTTCCTAAGCGGTGAGCAGCCGGTAAAAAGGAGTAGTTGAATGAGAACGTCCTCGTCTCAGTTCTCGCGCATGCGCCCATAAGGAAGTAATGGAATAGTCTAATAAAGTCGTTATTTATGTTATTTTTGCAAAAAAAGTAGTCTCGTCACTTGATAAACTTATAATTGAGCCGCTGTAGGCACATGGAATATTTCAACATTTTATTTATTGACTTTATGGGCCGTCAAGATGCTGGTCCCTTAGGCAGTCTATGGAGGAGTGATTCAGCTCTCAGATTGAATCAAAAATATCTTCATTTGTGTTCCGAAGATGAACGAAGGTCTTCGGGGTTGGTACAGCATAGAGTGAGTAATTAATGACTTAATTTTCATTTTGGGTGAACTAACCCTTTAAGCTTTGCGTTATGTTATCCACTGGGCCGTGTTGCCTAGTTTAAAGTAAACTAGTGAAACAACTGAAATCAGCACTATTTTGTTCTCTATTTGTTGTTACTAGGGATGTGCACGAATATTGAAATTTTTAAATATTCGATATGTAATTATTATTCGAAAAATAAAATACTATTCGAATTTTGAATACGTTGCTTTGCTGGCCGTAAATGCAGTGAGTCCATGATAAATCCTAAAGAACTAACTCGCAGTTACAATTAAATGCTCTGGATGGCGCTGTGGAGTGTGTTAACAAGTTGTCTGTATTTGATCACATAATGGTGTCGTCTGCCTCGCGAAGTTTGGAATTAACGTTACTTGAAAGGATCTTACTAAACGGAATTACTTTTGATCAAATTAACTAATTAATCTGAGTTATGATATCATCACCATGAGAAATCACATGAAATCCAAACAGTCGAGTGAGGAAAGACAGCTGTCCATCACTGCAACGCAACTGCAGGTAAGCGCAGCTGGACCCCGCGTGATCAAAGATGTTAACTTATCTAATAGCAAAATGATTTTGAGACACACTTATTTTAAGTTTCGTTGGGGGAGACCGGTTTAAGAACAGAAAATGCAAAGTGCTGTTAGAAACACCAGTCTCTGAAACGTCTGTCAGACTCAGCGCGGCATCTTTTCTCACTCGAGCATATAAAGTGCTGGCGTCCGGCGACGCCCCTGCATGTAACGTTAGATATTATTGTTTTCTCAACATAAACGTGAAACAATATAAACACGATATTCAGTCATTTGCTGACTCGTGTGTGTATAGGTGTACGTTCTGTACGATATCTGACGCAATCTGCTTTATTAGGGGTTTTTTTTCCGCTCGCGCTGCTTGAGCATGCTTTTAATAATACTTTTTTATATATATATATATATATTTTGTTTACTCATAGGCCTACTGTTTAATGTTTTCAACTAAAAGAAAACTTTAATTACTATTGTAAGCTTGTTGTGTATTGCCTAATTGTAAGCTTGTCCAGAAATGGTGACAAAAACGTTAAAAAAAACTTAAAATAATGTCTTTTTCGTTAAACATAATTTAAATAAACGAATATTCGAATATTCGATTTTTATGAGCCCGAATATTCGAATGCAATATTTTAGAAAAATGCCCATCCCTAGTTGTTACTGACCGAGAAAATAGGTGAACGAATACGAATCGTTTCAGACCATTATGCACGCGCGTTTGGCCAATTCATGGAAAGGAAATAATCAAACCAGCAAATGATTAATATCGCTGGTTCAGTGGACAAAAATACGCAACATAAGAACAGCTGAAATATTCGGACTGTAAACGTCTTCCTCAGTTCAGTGAGAAGCGTTCATGGTACACACACTTTTACACACTGAAAAATAGTGCTCGACTGCCGACCATACAAAACCTTCCGCGGACCCACTTGTGGGTCGAGGACACCGCCTTTGGGAATGACTAGGCTAGACCATGTCTACACTTGGGCCATGTCTTCACCTCCGCATCGCCATTCAATAGTGCTACCTGGCAAATGGGCCGTTTTCGGCCCAATCGGAGCCATCACTATCACAGTCACTTTCAATTTGGGGTGGGTGGGGGAAAGGAAAATTTTATATCGTTTTTAACTTGTGTAACCACAGCCATGTCCAACTGATGTGAAGGCATGAGCGCCTCAGTCTGCACATGTGATGTGTAAGTCACTCATTGTATCGCTTGCGCGTGTAAGTCACTCATTGTTTACATAGAGATTTCGGAAGTTTTACCTTCTGACTAAACATATTTAGATATACAGGAAATCGCAATGGAAGAGCGGAAAATATAAAAATTTAAAATACTGTGGAGACAAAGACACCTACATCTTGGATGCCCTTGAGGTAAGCTAAAACATATCAAAAATTAATTTCAAAGTGAACTGTCCCCTTTAATATTAAATGATCTGCAAGTATACAGGTGCACATTCAATACAATTACTGTGCACTTTTTTCCCACAAGGGATTTGAAAGTGACCTTATGTGATGTTTCCTTTCACCCCAGACCCTCAATTAGATTTAAACCAAAAATTCTGCTGTCAAAAGTAATGTATTTTCAAGACTTCTTGACAGTGATATGAGGAAGAAATCTGTATATCATGTATACCATGAAATATCCTCCTTCTGTGTGACCACTATGGCCACTTAAAAGAAAAGGTCAGACTTATAGCTGTCCTCTTGAAATAGAAGCTGGTAAAAGCTTTTAGTCCTTTCTGCTGTGTGACTTTGGACAAATGAGTGAGTAGGCAGTTCAGACATACATAAGGTCAAAACTGTGACCTGAGATTCTCAGACCATCCAAACCTCCTGCAGGTGCGAGCATCTTCTGCCTACTTTAGTTCGACTTAATATCGCATTAATAGCAAATAAGTCATCTGAAATAAACATTCTATAATATAAAAAAATCTATAATCAATAATTACACTGCTGACACTTCCATTACCTCTTAACCCACCCTTAAACCTACCCATACCACCAAACCAGTCCCTAACCTTAGTCATACCCCCCCCCCAATAGCAACAAAAAGTGTTTAGCAATACATCAACAGAACAAGTACCCAACAATTAATCTTTAAGAAAAGACACCTAAAATAAAGTGAACTAAATCATTTTGTTGTCATTTGGTTTTCTTCCTTTCTGCCACAACAATTCTCTGTTACTCACTTAGGAAAAACTAATCAAAATAAGCACAAATTTAACTTATTGGCATTTCCTTCTAAAGTTCTGAAGTAAAAATACTAAATATCAATGTCTCTTTAGGTCTTTTAAACACACACATACGGTTACATGTTCCTTGTTTTTGTGCTTATGTTTTGTGCCGTGAGGTGGAGGTGACAACAGCTTTACAAATATCCAGAGAAGTGCAAAACAAAATGGCCGACAACAACAGACTACTGAAACACGGGTATAAATGCAACAGGAAAACAAGGGGCTAAACAAGGAACAAGTGTGAACAATGAAGCACTATGGAAATTAATGAGGCTAAGGAAACAAAGGCAAACAGGAACTAAACACAGGAAGTGAAACACTAGAACGAGGAAAGTGAAAATACACTTCAAAATAAAAGTCCATAAATTAAAACCAAGAAACACAAAACCATTAAAAATGTAACATACACACTTCATTAATTGCTGCACTCTTGTGTTTCTTTATTAGACAGTTGTAGAAGTCTGTGAATGATTTTTTTGAAAAATGTGTCTATTGGTTAGCATGTCTTATGATCAAAGACGTGTCAAAGTCACCCATGTGCTCGGTTATAGTATTCAAGCAAGTTAGTAAGCTGTTTCTAACAGCATGTTATTCTTTCATGTACTCTGGCAAACACACAAGTAAAGTGTACACATTCATTTCAAAAGTATTGATATTTCGATATATATATTGATACTAAAATATCTGAAACGGTTCCAATACTCCTTTTCTGCAGTATTGATACACCAATACAAAGCTGCACAATCTCACTCTCTCAGATGCCGAATTCATTCGTGGCTTATTGTGCTTATACGAGCAAATACATACATTATGTCAAAATGCCAGGTATACATGGCAGTTTTCCCTGTGGTATCGAAAATGATATTCGAATATCGATATTTTTCAAGGTATCATATCGAAGATGAAAATTCCAGTATTGTGACAACACTAAAGGCCAATTTATACTTCTGCGTCGAGGGTACGCTGTAGTGTACGACGTTGGCTACACACGTAGGTGACGCCGTTGTGAGCATTTATACTTCTGCGTTCAGGTCTTGGTTGCTCTGCAGTACTGCTCCGAAACGCTAGTTGGCGGCGGAGGGTTTTAATGTTCCACTGTGTTTAGATTCCTCGCGGCTAGGTTACTACAAGCAATAGCAACTGAAAGAGAGTGGATCATGTTGGAGTTGGAGCTTATTGAGGTGGAAAAACAGTTCATTTTAGTGAAATTACTAAAACTGAAAGGCAGAAATGAGAGAAGACGTCGGAGGAGATGGTACGTGTGGAAATGCGTGAGAAGGTACGTGCGGAAATGCGTATGAGGAAATGCGATGCTACCAAGCCGACCAATCACCGATCTTGCGGTCCGCGTCGTCGCGACGTGTAGTTACATTTTTGAGGAGGTGCACGTCAGGCTACGGCGAAGGGTACGCGGTATGGGACGCGTCTGTGCGTATGCTACGCCGTACCTACTGCGCGCACCCTACGCAGAAGTATAAATTGGGATTAATACACACACTAATGAATATTCAAAGGATACAAGGCCTTCATGAGAACGGACAGGGACTAAACTTCAAGATGACTGGATTTTGACGAGCTGCTGCTGCTTTCATATGAAAGTCTACAAAGTTTTGCACATGCTTTCTTTGTTGTCTACTTATTATACCAAAACATTAATGTATAAAGCCCTCTGGAGTCTTATGTCTTGGCTCAACTGCAACCATGTAACCTGAGGCGCAAGTCAAATTTTGATCATGACTTGAGATTTGACGGACTTGAAAAACAACATCTTGGATCCAAGTTGCAATATGTGCTGAATCAAAGCCACTGACTGACAGAAACTCCCTGGACTGGGATCAGACCATGCACAGTGAATCATACAACACAAAGCTTGTGAAGCAAGCAGCAGTAGCATGAACTCTGATCGTAGACCTATCAAGCAATAGCAAACAGAACATTACATTTTGTCTTAATTTGGACTTAAAACACAAACAACAAACATAAAACCTTGATGTTTCGTTCAGTATCTGTATACTCAACAAGAGAACGGTGTTAGGCATTCACAAACATGAGCAAATAAATGGTCCGACATTCAAACTCTGAGAACACAGACACTAAACCAGAGTCATAACCTTCTGATTTTATCCAGCTGTCAAGAGATGGAGGGTAAAAGGGAGATAAGGCACATTCTGAAGTTCAAGAGTTCAGCGATATTTGAAGATCACTGCACTTTTATTTGACTTTCATTGTCTGGAGCAAAATAAAATGAAATTGAAAGGCTGCCACTTAAGATTTTTTGGGGTAAGCAGTGGAAGAACTCTGTTTTTTTGATCTAAGAAAGCATTATTTAGCAAAAATAATAAATAAATGTTTGAAAAAAGGAATTAATGAATGAATGAATAATGGTCTGGTAGTCTTTGATTACTGAGAGGCTAAGCACACCACACTGTAAAAAAATCTGTAGAAATTACAGTATATTACAGTATTACTGGCAGCTGATTGCCAGTAACTTACTGTAGATTTAAATTATTGTTATTTACTGGCAACAGTTTGTTCAAAGTTAAATGAACATTAAACATTAACAACTAAGTCTTTATCTTTACAGAATAAAACTAAAATAACAGCGTCATGCAAACATTCTGGAAACCAAAACCTGAAAGAAAAAAAAACAACAGAAAAAGGTTGATGAAGATTTCTGGTTCCCAGAATGCTTTGCATTAGATTGTTATTTATTAGTTTTATTCTGTAAAGACAAAGACTTGTTAATGTTTAATTTTCATTTAACTTTGAACAAACTGTTGCCAGTAAATATACATCAATTTTAATCTACAGTAAGTTACTAGCAAACAGCTGCATTTTTTTACAGTGCAGTTTTTCATCATAACTGTATATGAAAGCAGTATTTAGCCAAACAAACAAACAAATAAACAAACAAACGTGTTTGCAACCATATAGATTTGTTGGTAGTCTTTAATAACTGAGAGGGCAAACACTCCTTTTTTCATCATTATATAAAAGCAGTATTTAGCAAAACAAGCAAACAAACAAATTGATTGTGCAACTGTGTATTTCTAGTATTTGATTACTGCAGGGCCAAAATAAATCAATCAAAAAATAATTTAATAACAGATCAATTAAATTAACAAATGAATACATACAAAATAAATACTTTGAAATCTATTATTAAGAAAAAAAACTAGACATGTGCTGGTATTCGCTAATGCGATAAATCACGGTAATGATATGCACGATATTGTTATCGTGGGCACTTCAAAATACCGTGAAAAATAATAGTATTTAGACTTTTAGAACACGCATTAGCTTATTTTCCATCAACCACTTAAACAATGCGTATGCGCAAAAATGTGTGCACTCTAATGTAAACAATCCTCACATGGAGTAGAAGCATCGCAAAGGAACGCTGTCGACGATGTATGCCCCACGGCTGCCAAGCATCTTTCAGACAGGACGCGAATACATGCGGGACGTTTTGTTGCTACGTGAACCAAAGTACGACGGGGTCTAAGTTCAAAATAGTTCAACTTTTTATTTGCAAAATACCATATGCGTTGTATCTGAAGGGTAACAATGAACCCAGCGGCCAGTGCCGCGTCCTTTCTGAAAGGTGCTTTAAGCAATTGACACTTTTCACACGCTCTCACGCAGAGAAAAATTGTGAAGAGTAGTTAGCTACACTACAAGTTACTATCAAAAGTAGGTAGCTACATCAAAACTACTTTTGCTTTTTTTGAACAACGTATATTATAAATAACTGAATAAGTGTCTAAGGAATGTTTTAAGTAAAATATTTAGTGTTTAAAACAAGGCAATGCAATTACGATTTCAAAGAGTATTGTTTTATTACACACAACACTCAAATATCTCAGACTGTTTGTCAAAATTGCAACAAATAGCCTACAACATTGCAAGAACGAAATATACATCCAACGTAAATTGCATGTAGAACATTTTCTCAAAAATACTGATTGAATTTGGACAAATAAGGCCATGGGTAATTAACGTTAGTTGTTTCTCCATCCTCCAAATCTGCCGTCACATCTTGCTATATAATCATAATATGGGTGTGTCAACCCACTTCTGTACGTCAGTGAACCGTTAGCTTCAAGATGCGTGATTAAACAACAGGTGGCGGTAATGGCAAACAATGAGTTTGTAATCTAACAAGAAGAAGATATCCTTGCATCGTGCTGATTGCGCAGGCTTGACAATGTAGCAATGTAGCTTTTGCTCGCGCTACACCGCTACTTGCTGCAAAAAGTAGTTAGCTACTGGAAAAGCTACACTGTTTAAAAAGCAACTGAGCTAAAGCCAAGCTACTGAAAAATGTAGTTTAGTTAGTAGCTACGCTACTTGTAGTTAACTACTCCCCAACACTGTAATACCGTATACCGTGATGAAAGTTCAATCAATTAACCTCAACATGAAAATTCAGATCAGACAGATCATTATCATTGCACCTCAGCCCTGTCCTTCTGAACTTAATTTCATCCTTAGACCTTTTATAAACTTGTAAATCTCATGTCAAAAAATCCATGTCAAAGACAAAGGCCAAAGTACCGCACAGTTGTGGCTGTGATGTTCTGTCTTAATGCTTGGCGCCGCTGTTAATTTGACACAGGAACTTTACTGAGTCCCTGAGTCACACTCATCCAGTGCATGTGCACCTGTGTGAGTGCAGGTCAACTGGACAATATTTATCTTCACTGACGCACTGATTGGGTACAATCTCTTGTTGTCTGGGCTTTTGTTCCATAATAGTGCTTACAGCCTTAATCATTAAATGACCCCTGATCTTGGGTCACTAACACCTCTGAGCTCATAATTGAGATCAGGGCTAAAACATTTAGAGAGAGTCGCCGTCTGTGACTGGGGTTCATGGCAGATATCATCTATGTTAAAGAGGGATGGAAGCTCAAACTAAGCTGGGAAAAGATGTTGGCATTTAGAGTGGCATTAGATAGGCAGCGTGATATAATCCTAAACCACTTGTAGTGTTTGACATTTCATAAACTTAAAGAAACACTTTTTAAAGGGGGGGTTGACTGCTTTTTTTCTTTGCATGATTCTATTTATGGGGTTCAATATAATGTATTCGTGTTTTTTTTTAAAGTCTTATTTTTCATAAACTTCACCTTTATTGTCAGCCGCGCTCTTCTCTGTCCCCTGAACGAGCGGTTCACTTCCTGATTCTATGAGAAACACTCCCTCAGAAACACGTCGTGGGCTCAGACTGGTTAGTTTGGGCCGGTGTGTTGTGATTGGCTAAACTGTCGCTCACTGTTGTCCGGAAGATTAACGCACATTACCTATATGGGAATGTCATGAGCTCCGGTCCAGATGTAAATACGTGTCGAACTGCAGTATCAGTTTCAGGCAGAATCAGACCGAGAAAGCCGCGATGAAGAGAGTCAAACAGAACCTCACCACACACGGCTCTTACTAAACGTTTCTGAATGATAATTTGCTAAATTTTTAACTTTATACACGTTTGTTTTACACAATAGCATTTGACTGGCAACAATAGCAACTGACTGGCTACTAATGTTATACTCAAACAGTGTTGGCATGTTTACGTTCTTGATCAAATCGAAAATAACGTCAAAGCATATATACATGAAAAATACGTTTAAAACATTAGTACTTATAGAAAATTAAGGTCCATAATGTTTGTACGCATTTGTCGTAGACACAAAATAGCCTAACTAGTAGTGGCTAAAGCCAGCGCTGGCATTTGAAAAAAATAAAACACAAGGCTACGTCTTGAATTATACATGCAAATACATTTAAAATGATTAAGTCTTAGCCTACTTACAGATTGTGGCCCAACACGGCTGCTTCTTGTTTTAAAGTCAGAACTGCTTCATGTTTTAGTAACAGTTTCTTGTTGAATCTGGTGTTGAACTCGCTGAGATTACGATCGTCATTTTCAGGAAAATAATCAAACATAAATTGTATCCATTGTTGACGAAGTATAGCATCCATGGGAAGCCCGAACACAGAAGACCTGACAGCTGTGTGAACAACACACTCGACGAGTCAACGTGCCTCAGAAATATGTGCATGCCATTTTCTGATTCTAAGGGAGGGGTGGATGCAAATGTGTAGGTTAGTGACATACCATAACCCAGCTGTAGTCCCAATCGAGTCGTTTTTGTAGGCAATTATACTTCCTGATTTTTAAAAGACAATATCTCTGCTTACACTCAAACTTTCAGCGCTGCAACTTTGCAGATACTGTTCATGCACCAACAGCAACATTACACACTATTTACAATGAAAAAAGTGAAATCGCAGTCAACCCCCCCTTTAATAAGATCCATTGTTCAGCCGACATCCTATTAGCTCTAATGCCGACAGTAAATGAGCCATTGAAATGAACCCACAGAGACATGGAAACCTGGAAATAAAGCATTTTAAAAGCAAACTGGGTGGATTGCAAGCCATACAATTGTTGGACAGAGTCTGAGATCGCAGAAGTGCATTTAATCACCAGAGCAAGTAGAAAGTAATGATCTCTGGCCTCTGATCTAATGTCTGAAGCCTCCCATAGTAATGGAACAGCATGATATCAGAGTGTGTGCAGTGTATACACACTCCAGCTAAATCTGGTTGTCAGTTCACCTTTTAGTGTATAATCCCCTTCTGTACGTACACAGAGTTCAGTAATCTAAAATCAGATCATCTCCTCGCAAAATTTCCCTGCAGTGTGTATGGAAATGAACTGAGCAACTAGTTGTTAATGACGCATTTTAACACACATCAAAGATGTACCTCACTTCTGCGAGTGTGTGGTGCAAAAATAAAATAAAATAAAAAATTCACAGGATATAAAAAAACAACTCTGAAAGATCATCGGCTACAAGTCATCGGCTGCATCCGAAATCACAACTTCCCTACAAAGTAGGTGAAAAACAGTATGTGACAAAAGACGTCTGAATTCCCAGTACTCAAAAGAGTAAAAAAAATACCAGGATGACCTACTTCTTCTGGTGAGATTCTGAAGTGTGCATTGATGGACACTCTACCATCCCATGAGGCCACGGGAGAGGATTTATGAATCCTCTCCCGCAACAGTGACGCAACTGATGCTGGTAGGTCACATGTTAATGTAGTACAATGAATGTATGTACACATTACATTCATACTACACACATTCTTCCTATATAACATACTTTTTTTAGTGGTCATGAAGTAATTACTCATTAAAAAAAAGTTCCAAAGGAGAGTATGCAATTTCATCAACTAATTTTTGTTGTCAGAAAAAAAAACAGCGAACAAGGCCATAATAAACCGAGATAAATCCAAATGCTTTATATTGACAAAAGGACCAAAATTGCAACCCGCACCTGCCTACTTAATCAACTCCAAAATCTGAATTGCTTTATGCGCCAAGCTCAAACAAGCCCAAAAACGCTTATAATAAGTGGACATGGCAACACTTCAAGTGCACACTCTGCAAAACAAACATATAAGGGTGATTCTTTAACTATGGTACTCTATGAGCTAGACAGTTTCAGAAAATAAAAACATTTCTACAAACAGTTTTTTAGTATCAGTTGGTTTCTCAATCTGTCTAGAAACCTTCCCAAAGTTGGGTGCGATGATTTGTATTGAATAATATATATATATATACACCCTTATATATATAT
>JAQIUQ010007521.1:0-77500 GCA_030378365.1 Hybognathus amarus
GATTTTTGATCTTACAGTCAGTTCATGGGCCCTCTCATTATAATCCAGAGTTTCAAGAAAGTTTTTTCGCAAAAAAAAAAAAAAAAAACGACAGTGGTACCCCTTATGTTTTTTTTTTTTTTTGTGCAAAAAGTTTCTTGAAACTCTGGATTCTGATAGAGGGCCATGGGACTTAGACCTGAGTGCAAAAATGGAGGCTCTAGACCCTTCGAGAGCTGAGATATTGAGATATTTATAATGGCTCAATATCTCAGTATGTCACAAATATCTCAATATCTCAGCTCTGGAAGGGTTTATGAGATATTTGTGACATACTGAGATATTGAGCCATTATAAATATCTCAATATCTCAGCTCTGGAAGGGCTCTAGACCCTCCATTTTTGCACTCAGGTCTAAGTCCCATGGCCCTCTATCAGAATCCAGAGTTTCAAGAAACTTTTTTTTTTTTTCGCACAAAAAAAAAAAAACATAAGGGGTACCACTGTCGTTTTTTTTTTTTGTGCGAAAAAAAAAAGTTTCTCGAAACTCTGGATTCTGATAGAGGGCCATGGGACTTAGACCTGAGTGCAAAAATGGAGGCTCTAGACCCTTCCGAGAGCTGAGATATTGAGATATTTATAATGGCTCAATATCTACAGTATGTCACAAATATCTCAGATATCTGCAGCTCTGGAAGGGTTTATGAGATATTTGTGACATACTGAGATATTCAGCCATTATAAATATCTCAATATCTCAGCTCTGGAAGGGTCTAGACCCTCCATTTTTGCACTCAGGTCTAAGTCCCATGGCCCTCTATCAGAATCCAGAGTTTCAAGAAACTTTTTTTTTTTTCGCACAAAAAAAAAACATAAGGGGTACCACTGTCGTTTTTTTTTTTTGTGCGAAAAAAAAAGTTTTTCTTGAAACTCTGGATTCTGATAGAGGGCCATGGGACTTAGACCTGAGTGCAAAAATGAGGATCTAGAACCTTCCAGAGCTGAGATATTGAGATATTTATGAGATATTTGTGACATACTGAGAATATTGAGCCATTATGAATATCTCAATATCTCAGCTCTGGAAGGGTCTAGAGCCTTCCATTTTTGCACTCAGGTCTAAGTCCCATGGCCCTCTATCAGAATCCAGAGTTTCAAGAAACTTTTTTTTTTCGCACAAAAAAAAAACAAGGGGTACCACTGTCGTTTTTTTTGTGCGAAAAAAAAAAAGTTTCTTGAAACTCTGGATTCTGATAGAGGGCCATGGGACTTAGACCTGAGTGCAAAATGGAGGCTCTAGACCCTTCCAGAGCTGAGATATTGAGATATTTATGAGATATTTGTGACATACTGAGATATTGAGCCATTATAAATATCTCAATATCTCAGCTCTGGAAGGGTCTAGAGCCTCCATTTTTGCACTCAGGTCTAAGTCCCATGGCCCTCTATCAGAATCCAGAGTTTCAAGAAACTTTTTTTTTCGCACAAAAAAAAAAACATAAGGGGTACCACTGTCGTTTTTTTTTTGTGCGAAAAAAAAGTTTCTTGAAAACTCTGGATTCTGATAGAGGGCCATAGGACTTAGACCTGAGTGCAAAATGGAGGCTCTAGACCCTTCCAGAGCTGAGATATTGAGATATTTATGAGATATTTGTGACATACTGAGATATTGAGCCATTATAAATATCTCAATATCTCAGCTCTGGAAGGGTCTAGAGCCTCCATTTTTGCACTCAGGTCTAAGTCCCATGGCCCTCTATCAGAATCCAGAGTTTCAAGAAACTTTTTTTTTTTTCGCACAAAAAAAAAACATAAGGGGTACCACTGTCGTTTTTTTTTTTTGTGCGAAAAAAAAAAGTTTCTTGAAACTCTGGATTCTGATAGTGGGCCATGGGACTTAGACCTGAGTGCAAAATGGAGGCTCTAGACCCTTCCAGAGCTGAGATATTGAGATATTTATGAGATATTTGTGACATACTGAGATATTGAGCCATTATAAATATCTCAATATCTCAGCTCTGGAAGGGTCTAGAGCCTCCATTTTTGCACTCAGGTCTAAGTCCCATGGCCCTCTATCAGAATCCAGTTTCAAGAAACTTTTTTTTTTGCACAAAAAAAAAAACATAAGGGGTACCACTGTCGTTTTTTTTTTTTTTTGTGCGAAAAAAAAAGTTTCTTGAAAACTCTGGATTCTGATAGAGGGCCATGGGACTTAGACCTGAGTGCAAAAATGGAGGCTCTAGACCCTTCCAGAGCTGAGATATTGAGATATTTATGAGATATTTGTGACATACTGAGATATTGAGCCATTATAAATATCTCAATATCTCAGCTCTGGAAGGGTCTAGAGCCTCCATTTTTGCACTCAGGTCTAAGTCCCATGGCCCTCTATCAGAATCTGAGAGTTTCAAGAAACTTTTTTTTTTCGCAAAAAAAAAAAAACATAAGGGGTACCACTGTCGTTTTTTTTTTTGTGCGAAAAAAAAAAGTTTCTTGAAACTCTGGATTCTGATAGAGGGCCATGGGACTTAGACCTGAGTGCAAAATGGAGGCTCTAGACCCTTCCAGAGCTGAGATATTGAGATATTTATGAGATATTTGTGACATACTGAGATATTGAGCCATTATAAATATCTCAATATCTCAGCTCTGGAAGGGTCTAGAGCCTCCATTTTTGCACTCAGGTCTAAGTCCCATGGCCCTCTATCAGAATCCAGAGTTTCAAGAAACTTTTTTTTTTCGCACAAAAAAAAAAACATAAGGGGTACCACTGTCGTTTTTTTTTTTGTGCGAAAAAAAAAGTTTCTCTGAAACTCTGGATTCTGATAGAGGGCCATGGGACTTAGACCTGAGTGCAAAAATGGAGGCTCTAGACCCTTCCAGAGCTGAGATATTGAGATATTTATGAGATATTTGTGACATACTGAGATATTGAGCCATTATAAATATCTCAATATCTCAGCTCTGGAAGGGTCTAGAGCCTCCATTTTTGCACTCAGGTCTAAGTCCCATGGCCCTTGATCAGAATCCAGAGTTTCAAGAAACTTTTTTTTTTTCGCACAAAAAAAAAACATAAGGGGTACCACTGTCGTTTTTTTTTTTTTTGTGCGAAAAAAAAAGTTTCTTGAAACTCTGGATTCTGATAGAGGGCCATGGGACTTAGACCTGAGTGCAAAATGGAGGCTCTAGACCCTTCCAGAGCTGAGATATTGAGATATTTATGAGATATTTGTGACATACTGAGATATTGAGCCATTATAAATATCTCAATATCTCAGCTCTGGAAGGGTCTAGAGCCTCCATTTTTGCACTCAGGTCTAAGTCCCATGGCCCTCTATCAGAATCCAGAGTTTTCAAGAAACTTTTTTTTTTGCACAAAAAAAAAACATAAGGGGTACCACTGTCGTTGTTGTTTTTTTTTGTGCGAAAAAAAAGTTTCTCTGAAACTCTGGATTCTGATAGAGGGCCATGGGACTTAGACCTGAGTGCAAAATGGAGGCTCTAGACCCTTCCAGAGCTGAGATATTGAGATATTTATGAGATATTTGTGACATACTGAGATATTGAGCCATTATAAATATCTCAATATCTCAGCTCTGGAAGGGTCTAGAGCCTCCATTTTTGCACTCAGGTCTAAGTCCCATGGCCCTCTATCAGAATCCAGAGTTATTCAAGAAACTTTTTTTTTTGCACAAAAAAAAAAAACATAAGGGGTACCACTGTCGTTTTTTTTTTTTTTTTTTGTGCGAAAAAAAAAGTTTCTTCAATAACTCTGGATTCTGATAGAGGGCCATGGGACTTAGACCTGAGTGCAAAAATGGAGGCTCTAGACCCTTCCAGAGCTCAGATATTGAGATATTTATGAGATATTTATGACATACTGCAGATATTGAGCCATTATAAATATCTCAATATCTCAGCTCTGGAAGGGTCTAGAGCCTCCATTTTTGCACTCAGGTCTAAGTCCCATGGCCCTCTATCAGAATCCAGAGTTTAGAATTGGAGAAACTTTTTTTTGCACACAAAAAAAACATAAGGGGTACCACTGTCGTTTTTTTTTTTTTTGTGCAAAAAAAAGTTTCTCCAATTTTCTTGAACTCTGGATTCTGATTGAGGGCCATGGGACTAAGACTTGAGTGCAAAAATGGAGGCTCTAGACCCTTCCAGAGCTGAGATATTGAGATATTTATGAGATATTTATGACATACTGCAGATATTGAGCCATTATAAATATCTCAAAATATCTCAGCTCTGGAAGGGTCTAGAGCCTCCATTTTTGCACTCAGGTCTAAGTCCCATGGCCCTCTATCAGAATCCAGAGTTTCAAGAAATTGGAGAAACTTTTTTTTGCACACAAAAAAAAACATAAGGGGTACCACTGTCGTTTTTTTTTTTTGTGCAAAAAAAAGTTTCTCCAATTTTCTTGAAACTCTGGATTCTGATTGAGGGCCATGGGACTTAGACCTGAGTGCAAAAATGGAGGCCTCAGACCCTTCCAGAGCTGAGATATTGAGATATTTATGAGATATTTATGACATACTGCAGATATTGAGCCATTATAAATATCTCAATATCTCAGCTCTGGAAGGGTCTAGAGCCTCCATTTTTGCACTCAGGTCTAAGTCCCATGGCCCTCTATCAGAATCCAGAGTTTCAAAGATTGGAGAAACTTTTTTTTCGCACCAAAAAAAAAACGACAGTGGTACCCCTTATGTTTTTTTTTGTGTGCAAAAAAAAAGTTTCTCCAATTTTCTTGAATCTCTGGATTCTGATTGAGGGCCATGGGACTAAGACTTGAGTGCAAAAATGGAGGCTCTAGACCCTTCCAGAGCTGAGATATTTATGAGATATTTATGACATACTGCAGATATTGAGCCATTATAAATATCTCAATATCTCAGCTTTGGAAGGGTCTAGAGCCTCCATTTTTGCACTCAGGTCTAAGTCCCATTGCCCTCTATCAGAATCCAGAATTTCGAGAAAATTGGAGAAACTTATTTTTTTTGCACAAAAAAAACAAAAAAAACAAGGGGTACCACTGTCGTTTTTTTTTTCGGGTTCGAAATTTTGATGTCTCTGATCTTCTCTGAAACTCTGGATTCCTGACAGAGGGCCATGGAACTGAGAGCTGAGTGCAAAATGAGAGCTCTAGACCCTTCCAGAGCTGAGATATTGAGATCCCATGTAGCATTTATACCATTATAAATATCTCAATATCTCAGCACTGAAAGGGTCTAAAGCCTCCATTTTTGCACCCAGGTCTAACTCCCATGGCCCTCTATCAGAATCCAGAGTTTCAAGAAGATTGGAGAAACTTATTTTTTCGCACACACACACACACACACACACACAAATCGTGTAAGGGGTAACCACTGTCGTTTTTTTTCTCCCAGCCACATTCAAGTACTTTATTACTATGAACTTTAGGGCTGTCAAACGATTAATCGCATCCAAAATAAAAGTTTGTGTTTAAATAATATATGTGGGTGCAGTGTATATAATTATTTTGTATATATATATATATATATATATATATATATATATACACACATATATATATATATACACACACAGGCATGTATATTTAAGAGAAAAAAAAATTATATATACAATATTTATATATAATATAAATTATATATAAATCTATATACGGTATATACATGAATTCTCTGAAACAACTATTCTCTGAAAATATTCCTTCATGCTCTCAAATCTCATTCATGTTACTCAGAAAAATTACATCACAGATTTGGCGCCAATAATGCTATATGCATTTTTTCTTATACCTTAATCATTTACATTTGAATATAAAAAAATTGAACTCTGAATTATAACTTAAAGTGTAGTCTTTTTAGACAAAAAAGGCTATTATATGGCTTCAGAAGACTTGCAACACAACTCATAACACATCGAGTTGTGGACCAATTTTTCAATTTAATTTTTCATATTTTTTGGATCTTTTCTGTGCCATTTTTGGAGATTAACACAATATTTAACCATTTTTACATAAATTGTTGCATTGAATTGAACTAAACAAGTGTACATAAGAATGGTTTCATGAATGATTTACACAGTTTTGTTCTGCTTGTCTCCTGCAGTGAAACTGAATGATGACTGGGGTTGCATTACGCCTGAGATCTGCTTTTGAGTTCCACAGACAGAAAGTCAAACAGGTTCGGAATGTCACAAGGCTGAGGAAATTATTTTAAGTTCACAACTATCACTTTAATAACACTGCTGACTGTAATTTTGGTTCTTTGCAGGCACCTCGGTAAGCTGAAATACAAGTTTGAACAAGAAAATAAAATCCTCCTGTAGACCTGAAAATCATTGAAGTGCCTGGACCATCCACCAGTAAAGAGGAAAAACAAACAGAAAATTGTACTTTTCTAACTCTTTAACCTCACATGTCCCTTGTGAAGATTTTATTAATAATTGCATTTTATGTTGCAACAAGTAAAGGTGCGGTCACATTTGTGAAATTCGTGAAATTACACAGGCGAAAAAGTCCATTGACACAACTTAACTTAACTTGATTTTTTTTAATTATTATTAATGTGATGTGTTTCAATGCATTTTGTTGAGATGTCTTTTCTTGTATACCCTATTGTATGTACTGTACATTGTTGATTATTCATGTTGCTTATGTATTATACTATTTGTTTGTGTATTCTATTCATTGATATTAATCTATTACTAGCTTCTTTTCCCAAGTGCATGGAAGTGTATGTATTAAAATGGATCTAAAAATTGTAATAAACAATTCTTAACTTGTATTTGGTTCAGTTGGTTTATAATAATAGAAGTTAATGCTAACCATAGTAACAACATGAAATAAATAAATAAATAAATAAAATGAATAAATAAAAAATGTAATAAATAAAAATTTGGGTTCCTGGAGGCACCAAAAGCGGTTCCATGCAGTGCCTAATATAAGAGTTCCTCAGGAAACCTCGTTCCTCAGAGAACTGCCCCTTTTTTAAAGGGTTCCTTGAGGCTCTACAGACGGTTCCGCCGGTGTGGCAAAGTGAAGAACCCCAAAAGGTTCCTCCAGGCACCTTTTCTTTTTACAGTGCATGTAGCATTTATGCCATTATAAATATCTCAATATCTCAGCTCTGGAAGGGTCTAGAGCCTCCATTTTTGCACTCAGGTCTAAGTCCCATGGCCCTCTATCAGAATCCAGAGTTTCAAGAAGATTGGAGAAACTCATTTTTTTGCACAAAAAAAAACATAAGGGGTAACACTGTCGTTTTTTTTTCCGGGTCGAAATTTTGAGTTGCTCTGATCTTCTTGAAACTCTGGATTCTGATAGAGGGCCATGGGAATTAGACCTGAGTGCAAAATGGAGGCTCTAGACCCTTCCAGAGCTGAGATATTGAGATCCCATGTAGCATTAATGCCATTATAAATATCTCAATATCTCAGCTCTGGAAGGGTCTAGAGCCTCCATTTTTGCACTCAGGTCTAAGTCCCATTGCCCTCTATCAGAATCCAGAGTTTCAAGAAGATTAGAGAAAGTTATTTTTTTGCACAAAAAAAACATAAGGGGTACCACTGTCGTTTTTTTTTCGGGTCAAATTTTGAGTTTCTCTGATCTTCTTGAAACTCTGGATTCTGATAGAGGGCAATGGGACTTAGACCTGAGTGCAAAAATGGAGGCTCTAGACCCTTCCAGAGCTGAGATATTGAGATATTTATGAGATATTTATGACATACTGCAGATATTGAGCCATTATCAATATCTCAATATCTCATGCTCTGGAAGGGTCTAGAGCCTCAAATGTTGCACTCAGGTCTAAGTCCCATGGCCCTCTATCAGAATCCAGAGTTTCAAGAAGATTGGAGAAACTTTTTTTTCGCACCGAAAAAAACAAACAAACGACAGTGGTACCCCTTAGGTTTTTTTTGTGTGCAAAAAAAAGTTTCTCCAATTTTCTTGAAACTCTGGATTCTGATTGAGGGACATGGGACTTAGACTTGAGTGCAAAATGGAGGCTCTGAGACCCTTCCAGAGCTGAGATATTGAGATATTTATGAGATATTTATGACATACTGCAGATATTGAGCCATTATAAATATCTCAATATCTCAGCTCTGGAAGGGTCTAGAGCCTCCATTTTTGCACTCAGGTCTAAGTCCCATGGCCCTCTATCAGAATCCAGAGTTTCAAGAAAATTGGAGAAACTGTTTTTTTGCACACAAAAAAAACCATAAGGGGTACCACTGTCGTTTTTTTTTTTGTGTCAGAAAAAAGTTTCTCCAATTTTCTTGAAACTCTGGATTCTGATTGAGGGCCATGGGACTAAGACTTGAGTGCAAAAATGGAGGCTCTAGACCCTTCCAGAGCTGAGATATTGAGATATTTATGAGATATTTATGACATACTGCAGATATTGAGCCATTATAAATATCTCAATATCTCAGCTCTGGAAGGGTCTAGAGCCTCCATTTTTGCACTCAGGTCTAAGTCCCATGGCCCTCTATCAGAATCCAGAGTTTCAAGAAAATTGGAGAAACTTTTTTTTTTGCACCAAAAAAAAAACAGACAGTGGTACCCCTTATGTTTTTTTTTTTTGTGTGCAAAAAAATTTCTCCAATTTTCTTGAAAACTCTGGATTCTGATTGAGGGCCATGGAACTGAGACCTGAGTGCAAAATGGAGGCTAGCACCCTTCAGAGCTAGAGATATTGAGATCCCATGTAGCATTTATGCCATTATAAATATCTCAATATCTCAGCTCTGAAAGGGTCTAAAGCCTCCAATTTTTGCACTCAGGTCTAAGTCCCATGGCCCTCTATCTAGAATCCAGAGTTTGGAGAAAATTGGAGAAACGTATTTTTTTTTGCACAAAAAAAAACATAAGGGGTACCACTGTAGTTTTTTTTTCGGTGTCTAAAATTTTGAGTTGCTCTTATCTTCTTGAAACTCTGGATTCTGATAGAGGGCCATGGGACTTAGACCTGAGTGCAAAAATGGAGGCTCTAGACTAGGGATGGGCACTGATTAATCGACGATCGATTATTCGACTCATTAAGAATTTCGTCGATCACGTTAATTTGTTATCGATTATCATTAAACTAATGCTGCTGCGTTGCGTAGTGTAAGTGGAAAGTGAACGTGTTCCCCAGGCTGGTCATGTTAGCGCGGAGCTACCTGTGCATCCCGCCGGCAATGGACTGAAGCATTTGTTTACACTCGACGCGTCCGCACGAGGGAGGTGCGCACGCAGTCTGCAGAGACTAGCGCTGAAGTGCCAGGCTAAAGTGTAAACAAGGCTTGACGGTCACCATGCAGGTTGCGGTCGCGTGCTGACCCCAGATCATGTCATCAACATGCTTATCTTTCTCAACAAAAATCAGTAGACTGGAGCAGAAGTTGTATGTGAGTTATTTTTTATGAAGCTTTAAGTAGCCTAGCCGGTAGGCTAATCTCTCTCACCCTTTCTCGACTCCGTTCCTTGATTGAGTTACATTTTGACAAAACCTGCTGTCAGATCTAAATGTTATTATGTTTTTGGTTAAGTTATTATTATTATTATTATTTTGGAACAGACGAAGGTCTCACGAATGCCAACTCGCAGCTGCAGGTTCAGTTGCGTTGGTTAGTAACGTTAAGTTAACTGTTATTAGAGCACCGCCGCGCATATCTTCAAATTTAGCCTAACCGAACGCCCAAGTTTAACTGCCACAAGTTGATCATCTTGTAATAAAGATCTAATCGAGGAAAAACACGCTGTATTTTTGTATTTTCATTACATTTTTAATTTATAAAAAGTTAAATAAATAATAAATTTGAATTTTAAAATATTAATGATTAATCAATAGTCAATCGTTAATTCTTCCGACGATCGACTAAGAAAATTTAATCGAATGCCCATCCGCTACTCTAGACCCTTCCAGAGCTGAGATATTGAGATCCCATGTAGCATATTATGCCATTATAAATATCTCAATATCTCAGCTCTGAAAGGGTCTAAAGCCTCCATTTTTGCACTCAGGTCTAAGTCCCATGGCCCTCTATCAGAATCCAGAGTTTCAAGAAGATTGGAGAAACTTATTTTTTTTTTGCACAAAAAATACCACTGTCGTTTTTTTTTTTCGAGGTCGAAATTTTGAGTTGCTCTTAATCTTCTTGAAACTCTGGATTCTGATAGAGGCCAATGGGACTTAGACCTGAGTGCAAAATGGAGTCTCAGACCCTTCCAGAGCTGAGATATTGAGATATCCCATGTAGCATTTATGCTATTATAAATATCTCAATATCTCAGTTCTGAAATGGTCTAGAGACTCCATTTTTGCACTCAGGTCTAAGTCCCATTGCCCTCTATCAGAATCCAGTGTTTCAAGAAAATTGGAGAAACTTATTTTTTTCGCACAAAAAAAAAACAAAAACATAAGGGGTATCACTGTCGTTTGTTTTTTTTAAAGTGTGCCATGTGCGTTGGATGTATACACATTGGCAAAAGCGTCAGTATATGATGCCTTGGGATGAGAATACATTGAAATATTAGCACAATGAAAATTCACTGGAAATTGAATAGGCACCTCTGGCATGCTGTTTTCTATGGAGCCTCAAAAGGTGGTAGAAAAAAATGTTTCATTGCATTTGGCATTCTTATGCAAACCTGAGAAACTTAGCGCTTGCCAAACTTTTGTAATTGATATAATATGAGGTAAAAGAAAAAAAACTATAGTTCTTCTATTTAATTTCTGAGAGAATGCAAAGGCTGGGAAAACGCAATACTTTTGCTAAAGAACACGTATTCAAATGTACTGTTCTTTTTCCTCATATCTCTTTTTTTATCCACTTAAGGGCCTTTCACACAGGACGTGGTATGCGCTGCGCTATGAAACCCATTCATTTCAATGGCTTGCGCTGCGCGAAGAAGTTTTGTTGCTGCACCAACCAAAGCGCAAGCGCAGCGGTGCGCACCAGTGACTTGCTTGCGCGCACGCCGCGGTCAAAGTTCAAAATAGTTTATCTTTTGCACTGCGCTCTGTGACGATTATCAGCGCGGCCAATAGAAACAACCAAAATCAAAATTGGAAATCAAAATGGATGAACGGCTACTACTGTCGGAATTTTCTGAGCTGTACGATACAATTTTGACATCGTCAGAAAAGCTGTGTCATGGAGACATATCTCTATTCAATTTGGCTTGTCAGGTGTGTTTTAATATATGCATAATGTCTTCCTTTGTTGTCAGATTTAATGTTTGAATAAATGTTTTATTCTAAAAAAGAACTGAGCTCATGATTCGTGTGTTGATTTTGATGTTATATGTGTAACGTTACACGCACACACATATATACATATAGCGGTATATATAATATCATATGGCATAGCGCAGCACAAATCACGTTGTATCTGAAGGGCAACGCTCAACCCAGCGGCCAGCGCAGCGCATACCGCGTCCTGTGTGAAAGCCCCTTTAGGGGTTCTGTAGTTTTCAATGTACTATAATTTGGGACACACAAATTCCAATTTTGAGCTTTATTTATGGTCCCGTATTGCAACAATAGCTAAACCAATATAACAAGTTTGAGGGCGGAAATTCTTTTTTTTCCTGAACAATGGAAGATTGGCAAATTGTCAGAGAAACCTGTTTGAAAACATTCATTACTTTTGTAGCTCAATTTAGCACTGAAACACTGAAATTACTGTGGCTTAAAGGGATACTCCACTTTTTTGGAAATAGGCTAATTTTCGAAAATGGTAAAACCCAACTGTTTAACTCTCAGGGAGTTGTAAAATGAGCCTATTTCCAAAAAAAGTGGAGTATCCCTTTAATGCCAGCAAAGCATACAAAAAGTCAGAAGTCTGTGAGTGTTTGTGGGAAGACAATCAAATCTATCTTAGGTCAATTACATCACACAAAATACTTTGCATTGAGAGGACAATCACTCCTCTGTCTTTGTCTCGGTTTTCGATGTTCTCCCGTTTGTTTCGACACAATTAACTGGTCCACAAAGGACCAGTGATAGTATGCTAGCCAAAATGAGAAGGATGGAACAAGGCCATAGGGAGAAACAGTGTAATGGGCAGAGTGGGACCGTCTCTTTTGGGGGTTCACCATAAGAGCAGTTTCTTGAGGGACATTGTAAGGGGGATGAGAGATGAAAAAGAAGGAAACGTTTAAAACGTATGGGGGACGAGTGGTAAAAGAATAGACAGATGTCCCATCAAAAACAGAAAGAAGATGACCTCAGATGGATAGTCATGGCTAAACGGACTAAGTAATCAAGTGCTGAGGGAAAATCCCACACTACAGCGAACAAATCTTGCTCTTGCCAAGCCACAAAAAACAACCCATAAAACCTCACTGGCCCTCTGAGGATAAGGGAAAACATCCATGCAGTCAAAAACTCCACTGACAAGTTCATTCCTCAAACACAGTGACCGAGGGAGGATGAATGCCTAACCAGAGTGAGAAAGCGAGGGCAGAGACGGGGAAAGGAGTCCTGAGGGTTCCTTGTGCGCTGTTACATGGGCTGGGAAATGAAGCGCATAGAACGGTCGCTCACTCAATTTATGCACGTTGCAAAGGCAATAAAATTCCAGCATTCATGCGCATACATTCATTTGCCTCTTAAGAGTGGCTGAGGCTGTTACAGCTGGTTTATCAGCCAATCCTCTTCAGTCCTGTCAATCACACATGTGCACATACATGCACAACCATGTATATATGTCAAACCACAAAAATAAGAAATGTTTATATTAAGACAACTTTTTAGCTTTAATTTGTCATTGAAAGTTCTACAGAAACTACTCAGAACTGCTTGCCACTTTATATTTCTCACAGGCCCTTGTGGCATCTCACGCTAAAGCACAAGTGCTAGACGCTGCACATACAGGAAAGAGAGGAAATTACTTTTTCCAAGTTATACCCTCTGGAGACACATATCCATTGAACCATCAGACATGAACGGTTTCCACAAATGAGCTTTATCATGCCCTATCCTGAAATAAGAGGCCTCTTATTTCAGCAAGTATACCGTGAAAATGAACAGAACTGATTATAATGTGCCTTCGGTGAACACCTCACTGTATACATGGAGTCAATCAAATGTTAAAGCGGTTTTATTTTGTAATACAAGACATGTCCATAGACACACAAAACTGCATAAAATGTCCTCTAGGTAAATTAATTAGACAAAGATTTATCAAATAATCAGTAGTACACTAGCAAAAAGTATCTTTTTTTTGATGTACCATGACAATACGGTCTTACTTTGAATTATCCACTTGGACTATATGTATTTAATTTAAAATATCCTGTTAGAAATAATCAAATGCAAAAAGTCAAAGAAAAAAAAATCAATAATTTTCTGATATTAGAACATTAACCCAGCTTTGCTTTTGTCAGCATCCTGATTTGAAGTCATAAAGATCAACTATGTAAAATATTTAACACCAGGAATATTTAACACTCAGGAAATGACTTTGCAAAAAGAGAGACTTACGGAGCTCATCAAAATGTGTCTCGATGCCATCAGAGCCGGTCACAGAGCAGATGAGCCGAGCCTTCAGGAAAGTACTCCACTTATTTACCAGACAGCAGTGTCCTCCATCATCATTCTGTAGAGGAAGTGAGGTCATGTTAGCCATAAAGAATCACTTAGACACCACACAGATTCTAGCTGTAAAATTTGATATGATGGACACCTTGACACCCGTATTTGTGAAATAGAGACATTTCTTAACTCATTCAGACCCTGTGTCCATTACAATGGACATCACATGTCAGCCCCCTTTTTTTAACTTCTGGAGCATTTCACCTAGTTTAAAGTCTGCAGTCCATGAATATTGAACGTTTGTCATCCAATCAAATGCCAGTAAAGCTCTGCATGTAGTAATTATATAAAAAAAACTCTACGTTGAAGAGAAGCATGGCAGCACTTCACTCCAAACACAGAAGCAAGCAACATTTTCTAGAATCAGAATCCAGAGCTTCAAGAAGATTGGAGAAACATATTTTTTCGCACCAAAAAAAAAAAAAAACCAAAGGGGTACCACTGTAGTTTTTTTGGGGGGTCCAAAAAATAAGTTTCTCCAATTTTCTTGAAACTCTGGATTCTGATAAAAGGCCATGGGACTAGACTGAGTCAAATGAGGCTTTAGACCCTTCCAGAGCTGAGATATTGAGATCCCATCGTAGCATTTATGCCATTATAAATATCTCAATATCTCAGCTCTGGAAGGGTCTGAAAGCCTCCATTTTTGCACTCAGGTCTAAGTCCCATGGCCCTCTATCAGAATCCAGAGTTTCAAGAAGATTGGAGAAACGTATTTTTGTCGCACAAAAAAAAAAAAGAAAAAAAAACGAAAGGGGTACCACTGTCGTTTTTTTGGGGGGGGTCGAAAAAATAAGTTTCTCCAATCTTCTTGAAACAACAGATTTTATTTTTATTAATTTATTTCATGTTGGTACATTTTTGGGAAGTACACCTGTTTTTACCTGATGTCCATTGGAATGGACATTGGACTGTTTTGATCTGAAGCCTCATGAGCTGGGAAAATATACTTTTATATTTTTCATAAACTTGAAACATAATTCAGGTCTGAGGGGGTTAACATCAGTATCTGTCCCTCTCTTCGGGCTATTTCTGTGGGTTTGCATTAACTGGCTGTGACTGGGTTGTAAACATTGGCTTTGAGCACTGCGCAGCCCCATCTGCTATGGACAGCAGCCAACTTCAATAATGAGACGCAGCGATGCCCGATGACCAGACGCCAGCAGCTACCCACTTATTACAAACATGCTTCTTTGATTCACATTAAAACAGCAAAAAATAACCAAGAAACAAACGGTTGCTCATGTAGGAGGCATTGGACAATGATGGAACTGATCAGATCAGAATCTGACAATAAACAGTTCAGTCCTGTAGGACATGATTTATGTTCAGCATAGGAATACCCAATAATTGAAAATGTATGGTAAATTATAAGGATATTGAATGGGAATACGTCAACATTTATTCACCCTCATGTTGTTCCAAACTCATGTGACTTCCTTTCTTCTGTTGAACATTTTGAAAAAAATTTACTTTTCTGTGCAGTTACAAATGTGGAAACTTCTGAAGCCATATAAAAGCTTTGTGCAAGGAAGACTGAAACTTAAAAATAAAGAAATATGATATTGACAGAACTACCTCCCACCAACCCCCAATTCTCTTTGGCGTGTTGGAGATGTAGAAATTTCCCATGTGAATGAGTCATACTTTAGTCAGTTATTTACAATGAATCAGTTTACAAAAAAACAATCTAACAAATTTGTTCTTGAAGAAGAGTAATCCTGTTATTGAGCTCAAAGCACTGACTCAATGATTTGGATGCTCTTACTGGAAGGGATGATTATCAAAGAAAAATGACTTATTCACACAATGCTATTGTATATTGTGGCAATGTGGCATGTTGTAAGGACAGGTTCTTTTATAGTTCTTTTTGAAGACTTAAACGCTCCAGTCCTCATTCTTCGTAACTGCATGGAAAAGTGCAAGCACATTCTTTAAAATTGTGTATAATTGAAGAAAGAAGTCATGCAACTGAAGGCAAATAAGTGAACTATTCCAATAAGGATATGTATATATGTTGCACTGGAATAAAAGACAAAGGTTAAGAAAATGTCATACCAAACAAATTCTGCCAATCCTGGATTGAGCCATGGGAGTCTGGCCCATCTCAGAGGCTTTCTCACGGAAGAAGAAATACAGCTTGTCGTCATTCTTTTCTGCACTATCAGGGATGAGCTGAGCATGGACGAATGTTGGATCTGAAGGAAAAAGAAAAAGAGGGATTGGAAGGGAAAAAACAGCAAAAGAGATAAATCATAGTTTGAGCAAAAGGCAAAGAGGGAAAAAAGGAGAGCAAAGGGATATTAAATAACATTCAATAGAAAAGTGCAACTAATGCAAAGTGTATGATGACCTCTCTCACTGTAAGTCTACCCTCTCATTCACTATACTGAACAGTCTGAAAGAAACTCTTTCAGAGCCAGTGATGATTATTACAGTAAACACTAGTAACCAAAAGGCAAAACTAAATTAAAAAATCTGGGCCAAAGAATCAAATTTAATTCAAAAAACCTAAAACAAAACCCTAAACCTAAAAGTCTAAAACATTCAAGAATTAGTGTACTATTAGTGAACCATTAATGAAAACTATTAGATGAAAGGTAGCTGTAAAAACGTATTTTTGTTAAATACAATACAAAATAAAAGCATGAATTTCAAAATGCAGCATGCTGCTGTTGTGAATTTGGCAAATAAAACTCAGAATTTTGAGTCTGGTGCTGTTATATAGTGTGTTTAATCACAAGTAGATGGAACAATCTGTGGTTTTACATATAAAAAATAAACTATATTGGGCATAAATAAATATAATTTTCTTAAAAAAAACTAGTGAAATTCTTACAGCAATAATACAGTAAGGCATCTTAATACAGGTTAAGGATTGAACTTAACTAAGCAGTAATTGCTTCAGGGAAATGTTTTTTTAAATAAGAGGTTAGTGTGCAGGAGGTAGGATGAAGGATCAGTGTTGAATATTCATATCTGGCACTTTCTCCACTAAACAAAGAACTTTTTCTTGGTGGTACGCCATGGTTCAAACATTTTGTGCATACCGTGGAGCCAGCGGGAGTTATACTGGTCGGTCCTCATGGCTGTGTGTTTGCCCAACGTGCGAAAGATGGCCGAGTCTGTTCCCATAAAATCAATGTAGACGCCGGCGTACAGCTGGCCATCTGCCAAAATGAAGTGAGCATAAGGGAGATAAAGAGAGGTAGACAGATTAACTTGAGATAAATGAGCTCATCTAAGTCTGAAACAAAAGAAATGATGGTTTGTAGAAGTACGATGACAATGAGAGGTACGTACTTATCAAAGCCGAGACGCTGTTTAGTTTGGGGTCGTAGGGGCATTTCCCTTTACCAGAATCTACTTTACCAGGCTCCAGTCGGAAAATGTATTCCTGGAATGGGGAGAGCATGAAGGTTTCATTAACGAGAGCACAATTGATCACATTAGATAAGCAGTATTGATTCTCTTTCCAATGTTTAAGAGTGTGTGAAGGTATAGCCAGGAAGTGAAATGCAGACAGGTTCTCTGGGATAAATGGAAAAATAACTAGTTGGGGCTGTAATAAAACTGAAATATGGTTTCGGTAACCTATTACGTGTGTTTTTTTAATGTTGGCGTCTTACATATTGTCTAATGCCAACACCAATACCTTGCCATTTGACAAAAGGGAGCAGGTGAAAAACTGCCCAGAAGAAAGTAATTAATGGCAAAATCCAAAGTTTCCAAGGTTCTTGGTAGTTGCCAAAGAAAATTTACAGTTTCTCACAATCAACTTCTCAACAATTGGATATAAAACTGTCTATAAAGCTTCTTTGGGTTAGTGACAATTATTCAATTCTGGTATTTAGGAAAACATGATCTTGCTTCATGCTAAAAGCTTCACTCCATGCAGTTTGGATGCTAGCTACAGTCAAAAAGATGCAAAAAAGTATGGTTACTGCTATGTTTGCACTAAATATGTAGCCTTAAGCAAGTGGAAATGTCTAATATGAATTACAATCTAAGCAGAGGTGTTGAAGGACATCTAAAGAGTCTACAAAATGTCGTTAAAAATATATCAGCAATTCAGCAGATTCAAGTCTCAACGAAAGACTTGTTTTGGATAATATACAAATATTTTTTGGATCCTTTGTAAGATTTACACGCACACCGCAAATGTAATATAAGGCACCGATCAATTCTGTGCTGACTAACCACTTTTTAGCATGATGGAGTGTGGGTGTGGGAGTAATCCCTGCACGTTCTGCTAGATATCTGTGCCAAAGGCAGGCTTTGGACAAGTGTAGGCAAACTTGAGAAAGACAGGCTCTAAAGACAACAGTTCCTCTGCTGTTTCTCTCAACGCCTAAGAAAACCAGCTGTTGAAAAACCAAATACAGTGAGAACAGAACCTTTCCTTAAAGTCCTAAGTGAAAAAAAGACCCAATCATCAAGAAACCCATATGCATCTTAAGAAAAAATAAGTCCAAAATAAAGTTCAAAAAAGGACTTCAATCCCATTGTTTACAACAAAGGGAAGAGTTCATTTCCCACCTTGGGTGCGTATGGTTCTGGTGAGGCACTAGGATCTGCAGCTCGACTGGTTCGGCCTCCTGCGCGAGGCATCTGATCTTGGAGAAAGCCCTATAAAACAAGGGGTGTGCCTCAATAAAGTCCTGTTTCTATGGATTCAATTAGGACCCAAGAGAACATCCCAGACTGTGTCCAAAGAAGGAAGATGCTGAAATGCTAGAAAGATGGCTGCAATTTGGTGTATCCATAGATGACAAAGAAGATGTTGAAAAAGAGCAGATGTCAAGTTGTGTTTTAAACATGCACATGCTGGGAAACCTTGTGAGCACATGAACTGCCCTTTGCATGCATGAAAGAAACAGATATGCATATTGCAGAGCCCCATTAAACATGAACAACTACAGCAGGATCCGAAAATCTGAAATCGCAAGTGAAAATGCTCATTTAATTTCATAAATTTTTTTGTTAATTACAAATCAATATGTGACTGAAAAATGAAAAAAGGGGTCCAAGTGATCAATGTCCCAAATTTTCTTATATTTGAATAGTAACCAAGAAAAGAGCACATGATAATTTTTCATTATCCTTTTTTCCACCACAGTCTGTATAAACACATTTCTGAATAATTTTCCTGTGGTCAGTGGTTAATGATGGATGTGAAGATGGGAAAGAAGGGCGGTGGAATTAGGACTGTTTAAACGATATTACCCTCCTAAACACTAGGAAGAGTTTTTAAGAAATAGTGTCAAAAGACATGCAGGTGGTAAAGATTACCCTGTTTGTTCTAGGGTGGGGAAACATTCCTCTCTAATGACATAATACCTTTTGAATAAGGTAGCCAACAGTTTGAACCCTTGACCTGCAAATGGTAGCAGGTGACCTGCGAATGACAGTTTACCTGTGCCCTTTGACCTCTGTCCACATAGGTACAGATGGGGTTATAAGCTCCCGTTCCACACACATACAGGTGAGTCCTGTTCCATGACTCGATTAGACGGATGAAATTACCACACTCGCCCTGACGACAGAACAGAATGATCTCAGTGATGCTGTCATCGTAAAACAATATTTCCAGATGCTTACATGCTCATGTTGGAATAACTAGTTTAGGATTTACAAATGATGTGGTACATTTCTTACATTGATGTCTTTCCCTGAGAGGACACACTCGGTCCTCCTCTGAGGAGCCACAGGCCAGTGAATCTGAGGAGAAAGACAAATAAAGAAAATAAATAAATCCAGGTCATCCTAATCCAGGGAAGAGATTCAAATTTCTTTCTGCCAAGCCTTGTGTATAGATTTGTTTGTTGCAATTTGTCTGGTGTAACTGAGAAATCTTACAATGAGGGGCTCTTTGTTGATGTCATTCAGGTCAAGAGACAGGATGTAGTCCTTGCTGCCCACATACATGCGATCATGGTCCTCGTCCATACGAAGGATTCTATAGTCCGTCGAGTTGAGCAGGAAGGCAAAGTGATGAGCGGTTCCAGTAGACTTCAGCTCTAAAAAAAATAAAAATAAAAAAAAGTCAATTTCATTTCAATATTTAGCAGAAGGTTTTATTGAGAGTGACACAAATGAGAAAAAAATAAAAATAATGACCGTTTCAAACTAGTTTCCAGCTCAACTGTCTGCATGGGTTTGGGGTGGGATTACATTTACATTTAATCATTTAGCAGATGCTTTTATCCAAAGCGACTTAGATCTGAGGACTAAATCATCGTGTCATCGTGAAGAGGCAATAACAACACAAGAAGTGCTCAAAATACAAAGTTCAAACATTGCTCAGAGTAGTATAAACCTGACAAGTAAGGTTTAAAGGTTTTTTATATATATGTAAATATATGTGATGGTACTACGAGCCGTTGCTCATTGATCAATCGTAGGCTTCTGGTAGGGATGTAGACTCGTAGGAGCGAGTGAAAGTAAGAGGGAGCTGAGCCAGTGGTCAATCTGTAAGCAAGTGTCAACGCCTTGAACTTTAAGGCGTTGATTACCCAAAGTAGCCAATGTAGCTGTGTTGCAAACTCTTGGTTATGGGCAATTAAACTGAACAACTCTGCAGAAATGATGATCTGCATCCCAGATGACACCCACAATTCCAAGCTAAGGAGACCAGAGCCTTTTCATTAGCCCACCGGGATTGTTGGTCGCAGTGTTTTATTGCCCATTTGTTTTATTTACAGTAGTTTCTGGAATTCTTATGGAACAACTGAACTTGTCAGTACAGTAAATGGAAAATTATTGAAGATAATAAGCGAAGCAAAGTAACAGAAACAGCCTGAAAACTTAACACCTCAGAAGATTTTTAAAAATATAATAGGCTTTCTACTGGATGCATGTCCATGCTCCAAATCCACAAACGCTAAAAGGGCTCACATACAATAAATCGAAACACAGTAAGTGTTGCCAAATCACAGTAGTTCCTCAATAAAACAGCATCTGTACAAGCTGTATGGATATGGCTGCAGTCTCTGCTGAGCTGGCTGGAGGGTTTCCCTAAGGTCCAATGCCCTGGATACATTCCTAGGCCCTTTGTTATTATTATTGTTTCAGCCCTGTTTTTACAGGGTGGATTTCTTAAGAATTTTTGGCTCTCAGAGATTTCTCATGGGGCCTCTCTGAGTCTTATATTAAAATACTACTACTAAAACAGTGGTGTCATGCATTATTTTCCCTCTGCCTCCAACAAGCTTAGTTCCTTTTGTTGGAAGTTAAGTACAGTATGTAGACCTCCATGCATTGCAGCGATATTGGATATTTAATGCTATATGCATGCTCAATTTTTGTATTTAGATTAGTTTTACTGTAATCTAACACTCACAAATTAATCTTCAAAAACACTAATAATTTAATAATGTAATCTTTAGCAAATATCTAAACGAATAACCATTTTTCATAATGCTATGATACCTAAATTCACTTGTAGCATTTAAAATGATAAATCAGCATCAACTAGAATTTTTTATATCAATGCATCCCTCCAGTTATCCTGAACCAATATACGTTATGGTTAATGGAGTCCATCGCACACTCTCTTTGGATGACCATGGAGGACTGTGTTGTAAGTTCCACTTTTGCAGAAGTAGAAGGAAACCTTTAAAAACCTTAGGAAACCTTTACTATTGAAGGACTAGTTGGCAAAGCATACAAAACAAAGAACGGCCAAGCAAAATTTCAATTTCAAATCTTACTGTAACAGTTCCCCAACCATTCAATTGTGAAACAGATCTGTGCTGAAAGTCTTGACCAAAAAACAAAAGGTCAAATTTTCCACTTCATAATAAAAATAGACACCAGACCACATACTGTAACACCATCATCAGAGTTTAAAAAGACATCATTTCTGATTGCAGGAAAAGTGCCTTCAAAGTGTACGACATAATAACCGCAAGTACATGATGTCTTCCACATAGATGTAACCAAACACTTTTAACGTGGCCTTGCCTTACTTTCTTGACTTGGTAATTGTTTGTGGTTTGTATAGCAATGGTGATTCAGGACATTTTGCTTTAGAGAGAATCACAAAGTCAAACAAGACAAAATGAAATAAAACATCTCAGAATTTACATTTCCTAAAACATATTTTGTTTTGGGTCAAAGGAATTAGACTTAATCGTCACGTTTTTTAACATTTAAAAAAAAGTTATTCTACAATAAGAATTAATAGTCATGCTTGGCAAATGTTTCACTGGAAAGTTTGGGAATCAAGAAGAATGTACAACAAGCCACAGAGAAGCACTCATCTCTGCAAAGTACCAGTATATGAACGTTCTATCAGAAGACACAATCTACTCTGCTCTTATACAAAGGGATTTAGCACGGGGCCGCAGACAACATAAAATCTCATTTACCTGTGTGGGCATTCCTGGCACATAGCAAGAATTCCTCATCTCTTTCTCTTTTCAGGATTCTAATTAAGCACAAGGGCAGGTCCACCATGTTCCAACAAGTTCTCAGCCGTGTCTCTGTCTTTGTCAGCACTAATAATGCAGTAAAGTAACAATCTCTATAAAGATAATAGTAATGGTAAGTGAACATTTTTCCATGACATAAGTGTTAATATTTTTAATGAGAGCGAGTTTTGTACTGCCACACTATAACCCAACATCTTTAACATCTCAGACCTGAAGTAGGGGGGAATGTGTTGTAAACCAGATTTGAACACATGCTCTAACTCCTGAGGCCATGGCTTGAACTTTTATTTCTCTATTTTTTTTATTAAAGTTTTAGTTTTTAACTGTTTTATAACCTGCTTTAATTGTAAGAACGAATTACTTAAATATCAGTATGAAACAGAGGTTGCGATAGTTTTTTCTTCCCTATTGTGAGTGAAACGGCTTCTCAAACAAGAAAAAGAAATGTAGGACGGGGCTTGATTTTGTTCATCAGGAATAAATTGAATTATTGTGGTTTGCCATTGGTCGATCTCCATGTGAGTGCGCCACAAAACACATCATCAGAGAAAAAAAGAGATGTCGCTCTTTGAGAGTACATGAATTAAATTATAATGATGAGCAATTGTGCATGTATAAATCATTTATCATCAATCCTGCAATATTCCATAAAAAAAAAAGAATTGTCCCATTTGATTTCATGGTGACTTTAAAAGTGTGTATAAGAGCAGCAAAGACATCTGGTCTCTGGAGCAACTATGAGGACTAAACTAAGCACACACACACACACCTTTATCTTTGGAGACTGATCTTTATTCTTTACTTTCAGCTATCCAGCCTAAATGATCACTTGAAGATTAGGTCTTATCTCTTGGCTTCAAAGGGCTGTCACTTGACAGCTCGCATGGATTTGAGTGACCAGTTGAAGGACGGTGGACTAAATGTAATGGAGTGAGAGAGACCTTACCTGCACTCCCTGCAATCATTGAGTTGTGTGTGTGATTCAATCTAACCGAATGAAAACTTTCCTGTCACGTTCGGCATGTGTATTAGGCATTGATTTTAACAGCCCTCATCCCTGACAGAGGATTACTGCATTACCGTTATCTTCTGGGAAGACAGGGCAGGGTGATTAAAGTAAAGGATTTAATCAAACCACACAGATAAAACGTCCTTTCTTCTCTCTCATCTGTCCATCAAAATCTTATGACAAATAAGGGCAAAATAAACAGACAAACTTACAACTTGCCGAGTGCCACCTGTGGTAAAAGTTCCCAACTCAAAAGTCATGAGGGACACATTCAAACTATTTAGATGAGAGGGCCACAATATATAATGCACATATACACAGTGGTCTAAGCATCTCGAGACTTAATCCAAATACTTCAAATATGCATTTCATTACATTAAATAACGAAATATCAAACCAAGTGGAAACTAACTTAACTTTTCATCTCTGAAATAGGCCTGTAAAAAAGTTAAATAAAGACTGACCTCCAAACCCATTTCCCTTTTTTTCTCACTAAAGTATTACTACTTTTACTGATGAGCTCCCAGTTTTATTGAATGTTTTGCACACAAAACTAAAAATGCATTGCCTAATTTCCACAAGACTTTGGAGGATATAATAACTATATTATTATATATATAATATTAATATATTACTTAGTGCAAATAGCCTGCATTGTTGGTACAAGTGTCCAGTTGGGTCAGACAAAAGCACAAAAAAACACTTGTGACAAGTCAGCAGCAGTTGCGTAGTGAGTAAGGCACGTTGTAGATATTTTTTGATGCGATCGACCAGAGTAATTTGCCTTTTGCCAAACTCGTTCTTCTCCCTTTTCCCATTGCATATCAGATTGGAAAGTATTTATTTTCAATAAATATGAAGAAAATATGTGAAAAGTGGAATTAAAGTACTTAACAGTTATAATAAAGGGGTTGGGGCTTCATTGTTCCCAGTAATGCGGCATTTATTTATTAAACATACAACCCGATCTCACGGGAATTTGCACGAATTTTACGAGGTGGCTAATTCGTAACAATTCATACGACCTCACTCGTACGAATTAGTATGATTTGTGCAAAATCTTACATATTTTACGAATTGGCCAATTCGTTTGAATTCGATACGAATGACCTACCCCTGACCCCGCCCCTAAACCCAACCATCACGTGGGTTTAGACAAATCGTATGAATTCGTACGAGTGAGGTCGTATGAATTAGACGGATTAGTCACTTTTTAATAACAAATTTTTTAATAGCAAATTTGTACGAGTTGGTCGTGAAATAGGGTAGTAAATATAGTCTTTTACACTGTTATTATTGCATACTTTTTTAATAATGTACTAAAATACTGAAGTGTAAATAGTATCCAACTACTATTTACACTAGTGGCAAAGAAAATAGTGATATTTTCACTTAGTGTAAATAGATAGTGCTATATTTACACAGCTTTTGGACATTTGAGTCACATATCAAACCAAGTGGCATCTACTAAGAAATAATTTGAGTTTTTTTTGGAAGCAACTTGACATAACATGACATGAGCCACTTTTTAAAAATTATATTTAACTAGCTTCTCTGTGAAGTCTGTTGAGTACTGTACCATGGACCTATGGGGAAAAAAATCCTCATCTAAGGAGAACGTATAAAGCATATGAAAAAGAAAGAGTGAATTGGGGAGAACAGTGATGAATTAAAAGAACACAATAGGAATAAGATAACCTAAATATCACAGATGAAGAAAGAGAGGCATGGAGTGTGTATCCTTTGTTTGTGGAGTCTCGCCTCAGGGAGTGATGGGAGCCACTGTTTGCTTTGGCCCACAGTTTCAGTGAGAGTGAGGTCATAGATCACGCTCACAGACACAGGCACACACTCAACGACAAATCGAGCACCACGTGTTACCCTGACCCATGTGATCCTGACAGTGAATTGTTTCTGAAAATGGGATGAAAAACTTCATTCCTCCCTTCTCACAAACAGCAGCCTAACAGCAGAAACATGGTAATAATTAACAGGCCACGGCTTCATTTGGTGTGATGACCCTGAAGTCCTTGCTCTAGTTTAAAGAGCTTATTAAAGATGTCAGAATCTGTTTTCACAAGATCACAGCTCATAATACACTATAGTTATGGCTTATTTATTTTACATCAGAATTTGATGTGACAGCCTATTATGTATGGTATGTCTGGTAAGCCCTGACCTTTCTCATTTCGCCTTGTGGATAGAACACAGCCAAAAACAACACCTCCAATTCTTGATTCATATTGATTAATGTGCTTGAAGAATGAGGTTTAGCCTTGGTGAACAGTTAAACAAACTTTAGCAATCCTTCTTAGGTGTTAAACCCGAAGAAATGTGGAAAACGGTGAGCAAAAAACAATCCTAGCATGATGTCTGCAATTCGACTTGAATTCACATGCCACACGGCATGTCAAATATATGTCAGGCAAGTCCATTCATAAAATTTTCTGAATTCTCGTGACCAAAAAAAAAAAACCTTTTCCTTATGCATGCATCCAACCTTGCTCTGCCTGATGAAACTGATTAGCTTTCACTCATCAGAAGACCTTGAGGTGTTTATCTCAACATCTTCTGATATCACAAGGATGGTCCTTCTTAAATGAGGTTGTCAACAAACAGACACTGATAAGCGCAGCTCCTCTTCCTGTTTAACGTTATCATATTGGTCAATCTGATGGTTGCGGCAAATCTTTTCAAATAAGCATTCCAACAAGAAATGCCATCAGAGATCTGTTGTTTCCTTCTCTCCTTTAATCTTTTTCCTTTTTAACATGTTTCAACACCACATCGGTCCTCCCTCCTATGTTTCACACCATCATAGTGTCAATGCGAAAGTCATAAAAATATCAAAACTATCTTTGAAACAAGAATAATTTATTTAAAAAAATAAACAATATTAACAATATTAACAATATTAGATATACAATATTAAGACCATGAGTTTGAATTGTATTGAATTGTATTTAATTACTACATCACTAACAAGTTTTGCGAGTTTTGAGCATAATCTAAAATTGAGTGAGGTCTATGAAAAACATTTCGAATTGTTATTAAATCGAATTAAAGACAAATTCAATTAACACTGACGCATTATCTTACATTTTTTGCTTTTCAAAGATGTTTTGATATTTTTACTGCAAAAAAAAAATCAATCAATCAATTCTTTCTCTTTCGTCAGTGAGGCTGTCTACATACCATCTCACTTACATTTTTCTATCTTTTGCTTCTGTTCCTGGGTATTAATTAAGTATTAATTTAAAGATAAGCACTCATTTCTCTCAAAAAGATTAACTGTTATTGTTTTATATGTACTTTTTCCCCATATTAAATGCAGGATTATTTTGAGCATCATTGATAAATGAGCCTCATATACTGTATGCACATTACTGCCATCTACTGCAACAACTTGACCCAAGAATGACCTATTCAGAAAGTATAATCTTTCAGACAGCCGTACACAAGGACCTTACTTTTTTCTTGGTCTTCTCTTGACGTGTTTTTGAATTAGCAACACTCGAGTTTAAGTAACATGGAAAAGGCTGTGACATTCAATCTTCTATCCTGATTTCAACACACTCACGCAATATTGTTTATTTCTGTCACAAGACATGAGACCTCACTGAAGAAGAGATTGTCATCCGGATAAGTGAAACACTACCAAATCACAAACTTACAGAAGCTTTGTTCCTTATAGCAGGGTGTAGTCTTAATATCAGGATTATATCAAAAGGCATGTTCAAAAAAACGGGAAGAAGGAAAGGATTTTTTGTTTGTTCAATATCCTCTCATTTTAAATGAACCTGCTGGGGTGTGAAAATCTGTCTTTTCACAAATCCATTGTGCTTTAGTTTGGTGGCCATCTCTCTAACACCACAAAAGCATTCAACACACAATGGCTACGCTGGTTAGTTAGATCAGGGTCAAGGGGTCACAAAGGTTATCATACACACTGGCACTCCAGCCAGAGGCCTCTGGGTCATTAAAGGTGGGGTCAGTCTACTGGATACTCAACACACATCCACTTGACCTCTGTTGCTTGGAAACAAGGAAGAGGTCATCCCAGGAGTGAATAGTCACACGACCCGTAACCAGGCAGAAGACCTTAACGGCATGTGACAGGCGAGAAACAAGCATCTGAAAGCAGCAGCCGCTGCTCGCCTGCTGATTAAGTGTGTGTGAGAGAGCCTGTAAGCTTTGATTTGGCCGTTGCGGTCCACTCATTCATTGAGTGCCTTTCGTTTCTGTCTTTGCCTTGATTGTGAAAGCTGTAAAAACATGTGACAGGCAACGGTCTTAAAGGGATACTTCATGCACGAATGAAAAGGTCTTGGTCTGCATATCTTAATGTCACTCTAAACTCATTTACTTTCGCATATTCAAACAAAGTATGAGTTCATGAGAAGTTGGAGAGTAATGTCTTGTCTTAGGCCCCGTCCACACTACTCCGTTTTCTTTTAAAAACAGAGAATTAAAACGAATACGATCTCCGTCCACACTAGCGTTTTATCTGCGTATTCGAATTGATCTCCTTCCACATTAAAACTACTGAAAACACGGATCACGTGACCATTTACCAACACTGGGCATGCGCGTGCCGGTGTAAACAGGAAACGGATTGACTATTCCTCAGATTTGATGAAGAAGAAAGTAACGTTAGCTACCTCTTCAAAGATTAGAAATGTCGAAGACCAGAGATTTCCAACGCATTCTTATCCTGAAGGCGACATATACGACACTTTTGCCAAAGCGTAGACATCCGACGCACATGGCACCCTTTAGCGTCAAATGAGACGCTTCGGTTATGGTAGGTTTAAGGAATGGGTAGGGTTAAGGTTAGACCACTAGGAGGCGCCTTCTGCCCCATATATATTGGCGTTTCATTTAACGCAAAAGGATGCCATGGGCGTTGGATGTCTACGCTTTGGACAAGCCAAGGCGTGACGCCTTGGGATGAAAACGGGCTCAGATTTCTTTTGTGAGGTCATGTGATGGGTGGCTGGCGAATCAGGGAAGGACACGTCATGACTGATGACACCCAATCATAGAGCCGAGCGTGAGCCCCTGCGTCATCGTTTCTAAATTCCTCCGTACTGTCCCATCTCCACTAAAATGCCCTCCGGAGATTCAAAATTCTCAAATATCTCAGTTTTAGGTCAGAAACAGTAATATTGTGAAATATTATTACAATTTAAAATAACTGTTTTCTATTTTAATATTTGTTAATGTAATTTATTCCTGTGATGGCAAAGCTGAATTTTCAGCGTTCTGTGTTACATGATCCTTCAGAAATCATTGTAATATGCTGACTTAATGCTCAAGAAACATTTTTTATTATTATCAAATGTTAGGAACAGTTGTGCTGCCTAATATTTTTGTGGAAATATATACATTCTTTCAGGATCAACAAAGAGTTTTTAATTATTTTGACAATTAAGTAGGAATAATTTATAACATTATAAATGTCTTTACTGTCACTTTTGATCAATTTACTGCACCCTTGCAAAATTTTAAGACAAAACAAACAAACAAACAAACAAACAAAAAACCTATCTGAACCCAAAATTTGAACAGCAGTGTAGGTGTTAAGATCTGGCTTGAGTAAATTTACACCCTCACTAATTGTCAGTCCAGTGCGGCATCATTTAAAGACCATAACATTCTCAAAAATAATTTCGTATAAAAGCACAGATTCTCCGGTGCACCCTGCCATGCTTTATCAAAAGCAGAAGCTTTCAAAGACACAGCATGAGATGGCAATGCCACCATACAGTGTAATAAAACAACCAATATGCATCAATGTCTCTCAACATTTCACTGTTTCTCATGCTCTCGCATGCACAAACACACAAACACACACGTGTGCAATGCATACTAAAGCACATTAACATATGTAGCTCAGTCTCATGGGAGAGAGACCATAAGAATTGGAAAACGTAGCCCCACCCCCCATATAGGAGGTGTCAGTCAAAATGCATATTAACCACTTAAGGCACTCAAATGCCTGTGAGAAAAAAACCTGCGAGGAATGACTCTATTTAATAAGACCTGATGCCGGCAGCAGCAAGACAATGAATTAGAATAAATTCACAAGTAGAAATGAAGAATATAAAAGGTTTACACACATACTGACATTTTTATTGTTTTTGCATTTTATGGATAATGTTAAATTCGACTGCATCTAAACATCATATTTATCTCCCATTTCCTTGACTTGGTAAATACCATACAAATCAAACGTGTTGACGCCAACTTCACAGAAATACTTCCTACAATGAACCGTATAGCATTTAAATGGTTAATAAACCAAAACGACTAACAAATGTGGTAAATAATAAGCAAAATTAGCAAAGCTGCAATACCAGTCAATTAATACAAGCATAGTTAAATTGTGTTTTCAGCAGAAATATAATTTAAACGCATGTTTGAATCTTAAAGTGGATTTTAAAGTCAAAGTTGTTTACATTTGAACCATTTAAGGTATGAAAAAAAATGTGGTTCAAATCCCATTTGTCCACATTTTCCATAGAGAAGCTATCTGTCAACAGACAGCTATATTTTCACTCCTCTGAATGAATTTGTGAAAAGCAATGAAAGTGGTCTTTGGCAGGTTGAACATTCTAGACTTAATTGCAATGCAAATGGCCATGACCTCTAGACACTGACAAGAAGTAAATGGAGAAAACCAACTCACAACAACTCAATTTTAATAAAGAATTTCAATAAAAAAAGAAATGCAAAGTCATTGCATATTGAAAAACATTCCCTGATTAAGAGAGCAGTCTCTATTTTGCTTTTATCTTCTGCATAAATACATAATACCCCAAGCTATGCTAAGCTGATTGACAGCTTGACAAGCCAATGGATTACTGCCTCTATGCAGTTCATGGTGACAGACAAGCTAACCCCGCCCACTAAAGGCAACCATGAGCTTTAGGGCTAAAGCCCTCTTTTTCATTTGATAGACAAGTGGGCAGCTCTTTCCAGTGACCCTATGATCTCTGAGCCCTGACTACAAAGATCATGTGATTTTGCGCAGAGAGGTGGCATTGAACTTCTCTTTAGTTCTGCTCTTCCTTTGTTGCATTAAGCGCCCCCGTCCAACACCAGCTCTTCTAGAGGCACTTTAGCTGACAATATCCAGCAGAAACAGAAGGAGCAGATGAAAGAAACAGAATAGCGAGTGTCTCAAAGTGGCTAAATTCCTATTATTAGCATGATGGAGATTAACATGAAAAGCGAGAGAATAAAGTGCATTTAAAATCACAGCCAGTGAATAGAAAAAGTTAACAAGCTTCAGTGCAGGAGAAAAAACATCCTATTTATCTTCTTTCATTTGCTGGTTTGACATCTGCAACAGATAGTCCCAGAGGTTAGATGTGCCCCCATAAAAATAGATCACCTTACATGTTTTAATAAGACCAATCATTTAATCCATGTTACAGCCAATTAACTCCAAACCAGCCATGAAATGATCTAATGCGATTGTCTCTTGTTCGGATAACTAATTGAAATCACAAGCCAAATGAAACAAGCTAATGATAAACGACATGTGAAGAAAAACAAGAAAAAAATTAAATGACAGGGATAAATAAGGTATGCTTTCATTGGCAAAGTCAACATGATCCGTCTTCAGACGTCTGTGACGTGGGAAATCGTGAGGCAAAGTCTTAACATGAGGACTTAATTGTGACATTTTGATAAGGACGTTCAAATACACAGGTCTTTCTGCGTTTGGTTTCTCAGGACTGTTGAAAAAGGAATGTTTTCTTAGTCAAAATGCTGCTTTTTAGTATTGTCAGTATGCGTCAAAGGAGTAGTTCACTTTTGAAAAAACTTTTGCTGGTATTTTACTTACCCCCATGTCATCCAAGATGTCCATGTCATTCGTTCTTCAGTCGAAAAGAAATTAAGGTTTTTGATGAAAACATTCCAGCATTTTTCTCCATATAATGGACTTCAGTGGGAACCAAACGGTTCAAGGTCCAAAAGACACTTTCAGTACAAACTGCAAACTGTTCAAAGGGCTTTAAACGATTCCAGACGATGAATAAGGGTCTTATCAAGCGAAAACGATCGCTCATTTAATAAATAAATAACAAAGTTTAAGTTTTATAAACTCAAATGCTCGCCTTGCTCTGTTTTGTGATGCACGTTTGTGACTCTCCTGTTTGAACTCGTTCATCAAAATGAACAAATATTTTTCTAAGTCATTTGGTTCATTTAATGAAAGAATTTAACAAACGAATTGACTCTGAAAAAGATTTGTTCATTTTGATGAATGAGTTCGAACAGGAGAGTTTTCAATGTTTTCATCAAAAACCTTAATTTCTTTTCGACTGAAGAAAGAAAGACGTGGACATCTTGGATGACATGGGGTGAGTAAATTACAGTAAAAGTTTTTTGAAAAGTGAACTATTCCTTTAAAGTTGAGAAACGTCTGTATTAAAAAGCTAACTGCTGAAGCTAACAGCTATTCTTATAATCATTTAAGGCTATTGTGTTAAACTGTCGATTAATGGTTTATTCAATTGACTAGACAGATAAAGATGGAAAATAAATCTTGTACAGCATGCTGACCTTTTCACATTTTCACAGCTATACTATTTTGGATAGGAAATCTGTAGAAATGGGTTTAAATCGGCAGTCAAATGTGTTAAACAGAGCTAAAAGTACTACAATACACAAATTTATCCAAATAACTTTTATAAACAAACACGCTAGTGTTAGGGAATGTGTATAACTAATAACGGATGTTCAAAATCTGAAGCAATCTGCAGAGTTTTCCGTTTCTGTGCAGATTCTGTGTGGGCTTGAGTTTGTCCAACACTCTACTTCAAACAATGTGTGGATTTAATGCTAACAAACTACAAAAAATGTAAATACACGCCAGTGCATTCTCATTCTATACACTTTTGTGTTCCACATGATAAATAATGTACAATGAAAGTGTGGTCTAAAGTTGCTTTGGACCCCATTGACTTTCATTGTATGGACTTTTTTTTAAATTGCATGTTGAGCGGAATAAAGTCATACTGGTTTGGAATAACATAAGGGTGAGTAAATGATGACTAGTCATTTACAGTGAGTTATCACTTTAAGTGCCTTGGACAACAGTGACATTTGTTACTTTAAGTTTATATATAAATGACTACACAAGGCACTCTCGGGTAACCTCCTAACACACACACGTCAGAGAAGCAGCTTGGAGAGCAGTAAATATGTTTTCACTTGATTCTCTCTGTAACAAAATCAGCAGGCAGAGCAGACATCACGTTCAAAAATCTCAGAAACAGATGTTAGCCGACTCTAGACAGACACCTAACACATTCCTCCTGGCGTCTCTCCAGCATGCACCTCTCTTATCCTATTACGCTCTTTTCCCCAATACATCCCATCTACATTTCCATCTTGTTATCAAGTCAATGCGTTCTCAGCTTACCGGAGACTCACAAAAAGACTATGAATTGTGGAACGGTTTGAAGATTTGGACATACACACAAAATCTATCTTTCTCTCCAATTTCACATCTGTTTGTGTATTTTTCCGAGCAAAGGTATGGTTTAGTGTATCTATTTTGCAAAGTCTCCAATGGGAGCAGTTTGATAGGCTCAAGATTTAAGCTGTAAATCACCACTATAAAAAGAAAAGAAAAATCATCTGGACCTGTCCTATTTTTCAAACTAATACTCAAGCTTGTGGTTTTTAACCTAAATGTGTCTGTAAGAGTGATGATTTTCAGCTTTATAGCATTTTCATGATTTTGACTTTATAGCTTTAACGTTTCTATGATGTGAGGCTCTAAAAGTCTTCAGAGGTGAAAATAATCCAATATCCTGTCCAAGTACTGACCTAAATCAGACCGCAATTAATGAAATCTCATGTCGGGCACCATCCCAAAAGACTTCCTCTTGCAGACATATTTGACATGCTTCTTAGAAAATAATACTTTCATCTAATATGTGGCAATGTTGAACTACTGTAATTGAGAAGAACATTTTAAATCAGGGGTCTCAAACTATGTGAGCCAGGTTTGTACAACACAACCCAAGTGTTAATAGCATATAATTCAAAACCAATTATCAATGTCTGCGTTGGCCTTTAATATTATTTCAGTTTACTGTTAAACAGTAGCATAAAATATATTTTTTCACACACATAAAGTTGAATTTACATGTCCGTCAAGATGTACATAGTATATGTCTACCAAATAACTGTATACAGATAAAATTCATGATCAGTAAACATTTTTATGTGCTGAGTTTGAGACACTCGCTTTAAATAGTTAAATGACAAGTATCAGAATTATTTGATTGTTCACACATTGTGTTGTTTTAATAGCTCCTTATCAATGTTTTAATCTCTTGTTTAAAAATACAAACCCCACTTATCAACATCAATTTATATTCACATAAGACTGAAAGATTATTCCCTTTAGTCAAGAGTATTCCCTTCTTGTATAAGAAGCAAAGGGACAATCTTTTTTTCATTAAAAAATTAGGGCTGTCAAACGACTAATCGCGATTAATCGCATCCAAAATAAAAGTTTGTGTTTACATAATGTATGTGGGTGCACTGTGTATAATTATTTTATATATATATATATAAATACTCACACATGCATGTATATATTTAAGAAATATTTTTATGCATATACTGTATACAGATTTATATATTATTTATATTATATATAAATATTTTATATATTTTTTTATTTTAAATATACAAGCATGTGTGTGTGTATGTATATATATATATATATATATATATATATATATATATATACAAAATAATTATACACAGTGCACCCACATATATTATGTAAACACAAACTATTATTTTGGATGCGATTAATCGCTGATTAATCGTTTGACAGCCCTATTAAAAATACATTTCCAGAGTAATTATAGCCAACAATATTTCACTATAGCGATATCAGCATGTCAGTCAACGTTTCATCTGAATTTTATTTTTGCAAACGTGCACCTGTGCATGGAGAGGAACTGACCTCATCCCAAGACCTCACTATTAATTCATTAGATGGAATACATATTTATATGAAATTATGAAAAAATATATTAAAAAAAAAAATCAGTTCGATTTCTAAAGTTACATAAAGAATTATATAATGCGTAAATAAATCAATTACAATTAATTGATTTCCATATGGACACCAGAAAAAAGAGAGGAATGGGAGAGACAGCAGGGGACAAGAAGAAGAGAGAACAGACAGAGAAAGACAGACAGAGACAGCGGCCAAGTCTAGATAAACCAGTAGGGCCTTAGGGCCGTCTACATTCACAACCCTGTTCTTACAAAAATAGAGGAAGAATGGAAAATGGCATCATCTCTTACCTACTAAACAAACTTTGCCTTTAATGAGCATGAGATCACTTCATCACACAACAACATGAGCAGACAGCTCGCTGCCACCACTGACTACACCAACAATTCCAGTCTCATCTCAGACACTCACAAACACACATACACAATCTACACACCATTTGTAAGGCATTCGAGACTCCAGCTGAATTTGGCTCAGAACCACAAGCACATCTTTCCCACCCATCTAACTCTCCGGCCCACATGTGCCATTCCTCTGAAGTGACGAGGAACATCTGGAGAAAAAAACGTACCTGAGAGATGCCGAGACACGCACAGATGCATACTCTCACTGAATTAAACATAAGAGTAGATTGCCAGTGTGCTTCCATTGATTATGATTGCTACCTCTTATCCACACTATCATTAAATTGTCAGGTATGTAATTCATTCTAACTTGTAAATGCTTTAGAAAGCACTAAATCAACATTTAACAAGCAAGCACAGTGAAATAAGGTTTCCTATGCACTCTCATTATGTAAACGTTCTAAAGACCAGTAAACAGCAATATGGTTCCAGTAGACTTCCCCTCACATACAAAACAAGTATCGTGGAGGTAACAGTGCTGGTATCAGATGACAATACCATGGTACTTTGATATACTGATTAACATATTCATCTAACACATTGATATTTACATGTTACTTCAAGGTATATCAAAGAATTTCCAAAGTATTTCATGGTACTGTTTCTTCTAAAAGCGAATGAGACAACTGGTGACAGAGTACAAGTCAACTAATCTGCATAGATTATTTGGTCGTGAGAGTATCTAATGCCGAAATCATACATATTGCTTTTATGAATCAAATGAGTCAATGAAACATTTATTCAAACTGATTAATTCAGAACAATACAAGTGATTGGCTTTATGAATGAGTCAATTAATCGTTTACTCAACTTATTTATTCAAAAACACTGATTCATAGACTTCCACTGTGTATTGCTTGGAGACTCAGACCGGTTCTACTGGTGTTTTGTTTAAAGCTTGTGATGACCAATGTTAAGTTACTCAATATTAACTTAACTCAAACTGTGTGTACAATGAAGCAGTGCATTTGTCTAGAACAGTGATTAGCTTGCGTGTACAATAAGCTGTTTAAAAAGTGCATTCACCCGATATGTTTTGAGCATCCGGATAGAATAATCAAACGTATTGTGGAGAGCTCTCGGATTATGCATTTACTTGTCATTTTAATGGTTGGAAACGGAGCGTAATAGTGGACTTCAAAGATTTCAACCTGTTGCACCCTCTGTAGGCCACGATCAGCAACTAGTCGACGTCAAGCTTAAAGCAGCATGGCAGATCATTACAGTCGACTAGTCTGTGCAACCCGTAGTAAATGGAAACTGTTTTTATTTAATTTAGCATTTATTTAAAGTAGAAATCTTCTGAAACTTTGCATATGTCTTTAGAGCCCGTTCTTATCCCAAGGCGTCATATCCGACACTATTTCCAAAGCGTATGCACATGGCACCCTTTAGCGTCAAATGAGACACAGATATATATGGGACAGAAGGCGCCTCCTAGTGGTCTAACCCTAACCCTACCCCATACCTAAACCTACCATAACCGAAGCGCCTCATTTGACGCTAAAGGGTGCCATGTGCATTGGATGTCTACGCTTTGGAAATAGCGTCGTAGATGACGCCTTGGGATGAGAATGTGTTGGTCTTTATTGTCACTTTTGATCAATTTAATGCTTTTTCTCTTTTTTTCTTACCCTGAATTTTAAAATGTTAATGTATTGCGGTGTCCACATATTAAGGAGCAAAAACTTTTTTCAACATTGATGAAAACAATGATCATTCCAATTGTAATACAATTTCATAATATTACTGTTTGACTTGTTTTTAAGCAAATGCATGCAGCTTTGGTGACCATAGGCCTTTTTCAAAAACAATTTAAAACCTTTATAAACTTGGTCTTTGTGTATATATATTATATAAATCATTAAATACATTTTATTAATACCTTTCTGTTAACAGGTTAAGGAAAAACAAATGCTGTTTTTTGTCCTATTCTCTTTTCTGTCCTTCTCTGTCCTCTAACATGATGGAGAAATGCCAGCCGACCAGTCAATGATTGACACATTTTTCCTTTTAGCACCCCATAACCCCTGTTGTGAATTCACATTATGTTCCCTCCATCCAGTGGCGTCCCTGCTCTGTGATTGGCTAACTTCCCCTCTGTTTCCTCTGTCATGATGCTTTGGTGTGTCAGCACAGGTCATTGTCTGAGTCTAAGTACTGCCATGGTATTAAAGTCTGTGCCTGACTGACAGATGGTAATAAATGATGGCAGTCTAAAACAACATGAAGGGAGAGGCGCCCTTGACCTCACACCCCTCTAAGGTCAAGCATGTCTGGTAACCTCAAGGATGTAACTCCCACACCCGGACCACATCTGGAGGGAGAATCTCAAACTGTTGGTTTGTGTGTGTGTTGGGGAATGTAACAACTCATCTTCTCACCGTTGTCTGCCAAGAATGAATGCTTATATCTGTTGTCGCTCCCATGGCAATACTTAAAAATAAGACCTCCCCTATTCAGTGAGATCAAAAGGTGAATTTAGCAATTTCCAAGAACTTGACAAAAACATAGCTATCAAATAACAGGTGAAATGTGCCATAATGCAGTGACAGGTAACAAAATAAATGCTGCCATGGCAACCAAACCAGTAGACACACAAGGGAAAGGCATTGTCTTTGCTGATAGAAAGGGTGTATGCAGTGCACACAGACACACACGCATACATCATAATAAGCACACACTTTTTTGTAGGGGGAAATTAATAGTAAAACCCATCTTTCTGCTCTCCTCTTTGTGCCCACTGAGTAACAATCTGACCTTAAATGGACAGTTGACCCCAAAAATCCTTTATTCACCCTTGTGTCATTATGAATCTGTGGCCATGTTCACACAGCAGCGGAATATGGTTGTCCTGTATTTGAGTCATTAATAAGGTGACATTCACACATAGCTCAGTTATTTACAGGAGTGACAACCACACTCTATAACCAAACTCACACCTAGAAATGTTCAGGACAGCCCCATTCTGGAAAAACCCGGGCTGTGTGAACGCACCGGACTGGACAACTAATTGTCTGTCATGTCATGCAGTGCGAAAGAGCCGCTCTGCCTTGCACAAACACTTTTCTACAATGTGTGTCGCGAGTTTTCATGCGTGTTTTCGGTAACTTATAGAGACATGAGCTGTGTTAGCCAGGCATCAAGATGTTAGGTCTGGGAACTCATTATTGACAGCGCTCAATCCGAGGGGCGGGATAAACGGTTGTCTTTCAAATTCTCTCTGCACGCAATTGGATAGCGCTACAACCAATCAGAGCAACGAAGAAGGTGACGGCTGAGTCCCATGCGTTTTCCCACCAGGGGAGCAAGTTGGCATTAAACTTTTACCGTATCCAGTCGGCAAAACTCAAGTGCCGTTCTTTGTTCTGGTTTCAAAGAAAAGCTTAAGTTCAAATCATCCAGAGTAGCAGATTGAAAGAGCAGCAATTATTTGTTTTTAAGTAGCAGTTAACCGTCGTAAATCTATCGTCATCATGTTAAGCCCACCCGCCGACTACACGATGTGATTGGTCTGACCAAAGTTTGTTTTTTCCAGCTAAAACGTCAATGGAGAGTTGCTAGACCACACTGGCTGCGAAATAATTTTTGCTGCCGCAAGGGTGCGTCTAGATTTCTAGACTAGAGCTGTGTGTCATCTGAAGGTTTTAGATCAGGTCACTGTTATCCACCAAATCTGCTTGCATCAGTTTTTTGTTCAAAGCACAACTCGAATGCTCCACCCAGATATAAAAGCTGCTGTCGGTTAATGAAGATTTGAAGGATTAAAGGGATTCTATGTAGTTCTTTTTTTAGCGTAACTGGACAGATTATTGAAATGGTTATTTGACTTCTTTCGGGTTGAATGGGGGCCGGGATTCCTACCTGGTGTCCCTTTAACAAGTGACTCTTTTGGACTCTTGTCTTGTCAAAAGTGATACGACTTCTCATTTTTATGGACCTTAGTAATCTTTGAAATTACTTTGGTCACTATCACTATGATTACGTGTAAGAGAATACAGGCTTGACAGTTTGAATACAGACTAGTTTGAGACGCTGTTCGAAAGTTGCTGTGTAAAAGGCACAATTTAAAACTCACAAACACAAGTAAATGCAGTTGTCAGTCCCAAAAACTGACAATAAATGTAGAATGTGTTCATATTTTTTCCATGCAACACACACAAAAAATAATCATAAAAGTGGTTCATATGACTGTTTTTTGTCCTTTTAAGAGCTTAAAAGTCACACACACTAAATTCTTTTAGTCAATTCATTTCATGCTCCACTGAAAAAAATAAAAATATGCAGGTTAACAAAACAGTGACTAAACATCTTTGCGTGTATGTCTACGCGTTAAATGTCCGTGATTCCGCGATCTGGGGAGCGATATGTTTTTTCCTAGGATGGTAGGGGAAGACTCATTAATGTTATCAACCCCAGTGATGGGTAGGTTTAGGGATGGGGTTGGGGTAGGTCATATATTTATATATACAGTAATGTAACGCTAAGTCAACGGCGTTGAAAAGCGATTATGCGTGTTGATAGCACGGCAAAAATGAAAATACGAATTGAAATACGTATGTCACACATATGCCATTTCATGAGATCAGTCTGAAATAGAAGATATTTTTACTATTTCAAATGTATTACTATTCTATACTGCATTTTTGATCAAATAAATGTAGCCTCGTTAAGCATAAAAGATTTTCAAAAATATGAAAAAAGGAAAAATAAATAAATTTACTGACATTTTTTGAGGGGTGAACTATAAGATTTCATTGACCACACTTGTCCTTGCATGCGCCTCCAATGTCTACATTTCTCTCATTGTTAAACAGCTGTCCTAACTGCACAGAAGGTGTCATGGGGGTCCAGGTCTGGGGTTCAGCAAAGCTGCCTGCTGACAAAACCCATTGTAACCTCTCATTATAAACAGACCTGAATAATGGTGTGTCTTACTGAATCAACTCACAGTGGACCACACAGTCTTTCTCTTTCTTCATTTTCGGCAAAAGACCACAATAGGATGAGACAACATACTCTCTCAGCAATTAACGTCTGGGAAAAGCCAGAGACCCGCTCTCACCAGGACTAACGTTTAGTTTAGGGCTGCAACAGCTACTCGATATTATAATCAGTAATATCCACTCAAAAAAAGTGTGCACAGATAATGCCTGTTGGTATGTCCTCTAGACAAGATGCATATCTATTTAAAAAAACAACAACAAAAAAACATGTAGGCTACTACTTGCACTAACGTCCAAATGTTAGGGTCAATACGTCTTTTTTAAGTAATTAACACTTTTATTCTGCATTCAAAAATGACAAAAAAATACATTTAAAATGTTACAAAAAAACCCAAAAAAAATTAATTTAATTTAACTTTTAAACTTTCTGTTCAGTGTTTCTGATTTATTTGTGGCGGCCCGCCACAATATTAACATTGACCGCCACAAATACATTTCAGTGTTTCCCATTCATTAACTAGACTGTGGTGGCAGGAAAATATATTTAAACTTCTCATAATAACAAACGTAATGTCTTTAATGTCGTGTATTGCACCATTGCTGTCAAACAAACTAAAATCAAAACCTCGATAAGGCTTTGTGTCTTTATTAAATCACAAAAGACTGCCTGTTTGCGCTGCGCAAATCTAAGTGCGCACTTCGCTCACATGATCAGCTTCACGTCTTAGTTCACAGTGAATGAACGCAGTGAACTCCATCTGTGCATGTGCTGAGTTTCAGCGTGCATTTGGCAACATACCAGGCACCATCATTTCACATCAATATTACTGTTTTTCCTTCATCTTTGACTAAATAAATGCAGCCATGGTGAGACGTCTTTCAAAGCATTCAAAAAAATCTTACGACCAAAACATTTTTAAATTGATTTTAAATGTTTTATTAAATCTCATTATGTTGTAACCTATATTTTTGCATCATTTATCAATTATAAAAAGTTACAGCACAGTTGATCTTTCCAATTTTCAGTCTAAAGTGATAGGACATTTTAAAGAAGCGAAGTCAGGAAACATAGGTTATTTTCTGACACATTTCCATCTGTCCAAAACACAGGAGGCTATAAGAGATACTATCACACACACCGAACAGAGCATCTTTGTCTTGTTTAAGTGCAGAACACCAACCCTGCCTGTTTCTCAAAGTGTCAAGTGAGAAGATTTGCCTCTTTTCCCCAAAGCTGCTCTCCAACAGCAATAGAAAAATGTTTTGATACTCTGCATGAGTTTTCGCATTAGGTTACAGAAACCCCTGTGTTACACTCCAGAAGGAAACACATCAAACTGGCTGACAGTGCAACCATTTATCCAGACCGAATAACCTTTGGTTTTGAGGTGGTTTTATAACAAGGCAGCCATCTCCTGACGCTTTCAAATGCCTTTGAAAGGAAAGAGTGTATTAGAAATGAGGAGCTGCAGACAGATAGAAAATAGAACATGAGGGGAGTGATAGTGTCAGAAACGAGTGAATGTGAATGCCGATTAGCGACGAGAAAGGTTATGATAAAACACAGGCTGAAGATGAGTGTTACAAGACAAGCATGAGTGTGTGAGTGCTGTGAATATGGCTTTTTTACAAGAAGAGATAAGAAAAAATATGACTGACAAAAATCTCTGTGCCTCCAGAGAAGGAAGGTCTTTTACAGACAGAAACAGAAAACACTGTGTATTTTGTAGCCACATTTTTGTAGAAAACTGAGATGGAAAATGTACTGTTGATGTTCCCTTTACATAATCAACTACATCTCATGTTTTTTTTTTTTTGTTTTTTGTTTTTTAAATTCCTAAAAGTCACCTTGAAATCAAACAGACAATCCTTATTTTTTTAATGGAATATAGCAGTATTTATTATGATGAAGTGTTTACTGATGAGAGGGCAGAGCAACCTGTCACTCACATGACATCACAGCAATCGCAAACCACAACAATCCAACCATCCAAGTAATTTATTATAGAAATAATATATATAAGTCCCACCCTACATTTTTCTTGATCAAGAACTCATTGGATATATGTCACAATAAAATATAAAAACAAATTACAACTACCATTTCATAAGAGAAATTAAAATAGACAGAAATTAAAGAATTACTGAAATGCAGTAACAGTAGAGCTCTAAAATATGTGGAAAAGCATAATTCAGATAACTTAGTCAAGACATTTGATAACTGAGTAATATTCTCTTTAATATCATAGCAAATATGAGTAGTTTGAAAACTAAACCCTGAAACCCTACATGATGTGAGATTACATCAGTTTCTAGAAACATCCAAGTAAAGGTCACTTTCCTTTAATCTCATTGCTTTCTGCAAGAAATCTTTTTTTTTTTTTTTGGAAAGCAACCAGCAGCTGGTTCTAAAGTGCATCACAAAAGAAAGCACTTGTAAAGCACAAACACATGCGAGCAAGCGCTCTGATAGGCCTTAACATGCAGAGTAAGATGATCATTGAAATACTCAAGATCATTTGGTAATTAAGCCGTACAACCGATTTGTCGTTAAACAACAAAAAAGCCAAACATAGCATCTCCAGCAGCCATCTTTCTCTCACGACAAGTCCTGACATCCAACACAACGTGACATATTTTAAAAATGAGAAGTATTACCCAGAGTCTTCTTGCATAGAGGATGGTTTTCTCAAAATGAGAAATTCTTTCTGCCACATACACAACCACAACTAACCCAATGAGTGACTCATCTGAGGAGCCGTGACCCAGACCTCACTCAAAATGAATGTCTGCACTCTTTCTCGTCTCATGGGAGTGTTTCTACACTCCTTCAGGGGGTGACATGTTAGACACTTCCCCTGGGAGTGAAGAGAATGAAAATACAGCACAGAAAAAAGGAAGAGAACCAAAAGATGATGAAATAGAGAAATGGGAATTGATGGAGAACAGCACAAAATACAAGAAGGTTGAAAAAAATAACTAAAAGGATGGAGAGATAGACAAGCAAGAGATTGAGGGTAGAACTCCCATTCCATGGTACTTACAAAACACTGTATGGCTTGACAATATATTAAATATTTTTAATATATTAAATGTAATTTCTTGGTGATATATAATTTAATAAAATCATAGCGGTATTGAATGGTTGTACTGTCTTGTTCTTGTTAAATAAAATATTTATAAAACTATTGAAAAAAAATCAGTAATTGAAATAATGCTAAACCAAAATAAACAGATAAATGAACCTATAAATCTACGAAGAGTTCAGATGAAAAAGCCTCTAAATTCCATCTGAAATTTTTCTTTTAGAATGATAATTTTTATCATATTTAAGTTCAGTAATTTGAAATGAATTTACATGACAATAAAAAATTACCTATTAAGTGTCATTTAAGTAAAATTACTGAACTTAAATATACAAGCGTGATAAAAATGATCATTCTAGAAGAAAATTTCAGATGGTACAGAGGCTTTTGCATCTGAACTCTTCCTACACACATACATCTACTGTTACTGTATATACCGAACTTCCATGGCCTTGCCAACTAACTGAACAGAAATATTTTTTAAAAAACAAATAATAAAATGACAATTACTAAAACTAAAATGAAAATATAGAAATAAAAGCTAATTAAAATGATTAATAAATGCTTTAAAAGTGCATAAATAATGTTAAATGAACACTGTGCATGTACTATTTATTTCCATGGGACTCAACGGTACTTCAAAGAATTGTACATGATACCATGTCCAAATATCCACAGTATTGGTTTAGTACATGTCCAAAAGACATACTAAAGTTAGTGTGACAGATCCATAAGTGGTTCTTTGATATATAACATGGTTCTGAATGACTACCAAGGTACTTCAAATAATATCAAGGTACAAAAATCCATGATAGTAACAAGGTACTTTGTAGTATTTTTGTCAGTGACAGACAGAGAAGAGAAAGTAAGAGAGGAGAGGGGTGTAGGAGTGCAGGGTCTCTATATTTAGCCCTGCTGCTGTCACCTCCACTCTCCTCTCACGGTGACAGTTTAGATCCAGCACCGCAGCACAAGATGCTGAGATCCACCGCCACCTTGACAAAAACCACAGAGACGGCGTCTGCTGCACCCTGGCATCACAAACAAATGTGTTTGGTCTAAAATAAGACACCAAAATGTAGCGCAATCAGGATATTCAGAAGAAAAAAGACTTAGACACCATAATTCAGTTAATGCAGCACACCCCCGGCAATGACAAAAACAACAAAGAACAGAGAACAAAGAACAGGCCTCCCTTTCTAAACCCACGCCTGTCTGAGTCCCATGCACCCTTTTCTAAGTGATTCTTATGAAACTGAAACTCAATGTAGGGTCAAGAGGTTAAGTTTATTACTCTGCCAAGAGCTCCATTAGAGAAAGCCTCATGGGAACAGCTCAGAATAATGCATTTTTGATGAATCCCATCGCTTTTGGTTTTTAATACCATTCTGATCCATCGTTGCGGTTTCGCTTATAAAGTGAGAGCTTGACTGAGCCTGCACGTTTTAGCTAAAAATGGAAAACCTCAGTGTTACCTGAAGACAAACACATTTTTTAGGTTGATAGGGAGAAAACTGATACAAAACGCAGATGAGAAAGTCGCGCCAAAAGTAAAGATGGATGAACACACACACACAATCCTTTCCAAATACTTTCCCATCAACGCCACAGGTGAGCTGGGATGCAGAAGTAATGAGAGTAACTGAATGGCACTACAGTCTCAATGCAGCTGTTGGTTAGAGTCTCTCTAGCACGGGTTTGAGAGAGACAGTGTCTCACCTTCTGTCTGAGCAGTTCTCATAGGCATATCTTGGCAGGTTGAAGGAGGTTCATCTTTCAGAGAGACAGTGATTGCTCCAGGGCTCTCTCTCTCACACACACGCACGCATATATATGCTTTCTCATTCTCTCTGTATCTGTGTGCATTGTCAGAGGGAAGCACTTACTGAAGTCTCTAGTGTCGCAATCGACCTAGTTAAAACCCAGGTAAAGACAACATGATGGATAAACCTAATCATATCATGAGAGGAAAGTATTGAATGTAGAATAAATGAATACCAGGTGTCTCTTTTGTCCACTTTCAACCACTTCAGTCATCCTGATTTCTTTGAGGAGAGGAACACAGAGTTTTTTTTTTCCAGAACGTTCGATCTAACGGACAAAATAAGCTCACGCAATTTACATGTGAACAGTAACATGATCGGAGAGGATGGAAAAACATCAGCTTTCGTTTCTGCTCTGGTAGCTTTAAGATGAATGCAGTGAGTGTAGGTTGGAAATCAGGAATGGTGAGAACATTGTGCTTGGTATGTTTTTCGTCTTCAAACCAAACTTGGGTCTCCAGCCAACAAAGTTTAAATCCCATCTGGCTACTGTGGTTCCCATAATGTTAAAGCATCAGGTCACATGACAACATGAGCATTTACACAACAAAAGCAAAGGTCAAATGCGTTTTCGACTACCTAGAAGTGGTCAAAAGTTGACAAAGATTTGGACCCAGTTAACAACCGTATTAAGTGTTGTCCACTTGTGACCCGGTTTACCAAAATACATCTTAATACCTGGTGCAAACAGGGCCATTCTTGATTCTTACTAATGCTCAGTTAAAGCAGCACTATGCAAGATTTCCATTTTTGTCAAACTGTGACCCCTAGAGTCGCTGTGGAGTACTTGTACTGTCATATATAGCATTCGGAGATGTCTCTGCACTCACAGCCTGATCCCCATACCGGTACCTGTTCAGTAGGATGGATTTGATGGAAAATTATCTTTTTAAAGTAGGCTAATATTAAATAAATCCCAAAATGAATATTTAGTTTTGATATTGTATATTATAAATGTTGTGATGCCCAAATTCAATTTCTGCGTTTCTACATTCAAAATCCTGCATTTAAAAAGACCGATTTTATTGTTTAGTGTTATTTTTTTATTTAGTCAGATTTATGCCCTAAATTATTACATGATTAACTAAATGTGTTTTTCCATATACATTTCTGAAATGGACTTTCTGTAAAGCTGCTTTGAAACAATATGTATTGTGAAAAGAGCTATAAAAAATAAATTTGAATTGAATTTAATTAAGTAGGTTTATCCAGTAGATTTGAAAATAAAAAAAATATTGCGACTTTTTATCTCACAATTCTGACTTGTATTCTGAGATAAAGAAAAAAGTCTGAATCTTGACATAAAAAGTCGCAATTATCTTATTTATTCCTTTATTCCATGGCGGAAACCAGCTTTCATTATTATTGAATCAGCCATTGCAAGAACAAAAATCTGTGCACAACAATTTTTACTTTTCTTTCTTGTTCCCTATATGCTGCAATTGAAGACAGATCATTCCTTGTCCTTTTCTCTGATTGTCTCTTTATTACTCTTTTTTCTTGAATATATTTTGCCAACACTTATGGCCATACTCATTAACATAAAGAATACCAAATGAGAATTTGTTAAAAGGGAATTGTGAACATTTCTACAACATTTAAAGATAAGCCACTAAACATCACCATCAGCCACACAATACAATATGTTCTAAACTAGAGAAGAGAAAGCCAGTGAAATGTCAAAAATGTGATGAGATGTTAATTGAAATATGTTCCAAAAATGCAACATAATCTTGGAAGCTGTGACGGACAATGTTTCCAGTAGCCGTTTTTGAGATAATGACCTCACTACATTAATGGTCTAATTGGGTGTTGGATATATTTGTATAGCATTTTCTCCCCCAGTTTTTTCAGGCATGGCCAATAATGCATCCAGGTGTTTCTCCGATATAATGAAATGAACAGCAAGAACAGAGTTAAATGCTTTTAAATAGAGCTGCAGATTAGCATTACAAGCATTTATAGCAGGAATTTGCTCACTTTTCCCACACAGCGAGGACGGATCACCCTGACAATGACTTGCTTCTGTTTTTTGGGGTCACAACCTCAGCCTCTGGCACCCTCAAATAGGCTGTTATTAGGGCTTGTTTGAAGATAAAAAAAGCCTCCAGAACAGACAAACGCACACACACATATATTGTTCCCAGGTCAAAGTATATATTTAAACCTCTAGATAATTTTTAACATGCTCAACAAGCTGCTTGAAGCAGGTGCAGGAGCTTGAGCATTTAACTTTTTGGGGTTTTGCAAATATAGTATAAGAAGAAATGCAGATTGGCCATTCTTGATTTACTAGTTTTTCACCAACTCCATGATAAAACCATGATATTTTATGACACTTTAAAACATAAAGCAACTAAGCGAGCTCCTGGGAAGGTACATCAGAGATAAATATATCTTTGATGTTATTCTGCCAGTACATTTAGTGACATAGCTGAAACTCACACACATACAGTAGACTCATCCAAACATGCATAGCTTTAATATTTTGCTATAATTACAAATAAAACATTAATTTGTCATTTTCAAAAATCTAAAATCTAAACAACAAGTCTCTAACATGGACGAAACTCAACAGTTTGTGCAGATTCCACTATATAAACAATCTTATTTTTTTATATATATTATTGTTTTCTTACTAGACCAGAAGCCCTGAAGTGTGAAATTACATCCACATCATAAAAAAGCACATTTCTGGGTCATGGATCCATGTGCGGTGGGTTTATTAGCACTTTGCATTAAATGATAACTCCTAAAGCTCTCTCTCAAACAAGGAGCTTTTCCAGTCTCCCATTAGAAAACCACACAGACTGATCTACAGCAGATGGACTGTTTTGGTGTTTTTAAAGAACGCTACCCAGGTGTTAACTTGAACAGCAAAGGAAAATGAAGCACACTTCTTTAAATGCCTTGTATAATTGTGATAATTTATGCACTGCCATCAGCCCCACATTGTAGTTGATGCACCTTGAGATACTTACTTTAAAATGTTTTCTGTCTGAGAACACTTGTCTAAATTGAGCAATAAGCACTCTACCCCTTAGAGAATTTACTAATGGAATTTAAATTAAAACAATGTGCACAAACAACACCCGTGGCACCATTTTCAAACACACATACACACTTACAAAATACCAATTCACACACAGCATTCCTTCTTGAATCATCCCTGGGCTCTCACTGTAAAGTGATATAAGATGCATAAACATGCCCATAAATCCACTGTCATGTCCAAAAACTAGGAGTTATGTGGGGGCGCATATGCAAAGAAATTAACTTAGGCTGTCATGTGACTCTTTGTAAGTCTGCTGGGATACCTTTTAGCATGTAAATCCCAAGCTTGCAGAGATACATGGGAAAGAGGGGATTTAAAAAGAAGTGTGTGCATGTGAAAGAGAAGGGCAAACGTAATATATCATAGTTACTCCCATAAAACAGGGAAAAGATGAGAAGAGCCATAGAAGAGAGTCTGAACTTGTAATAAGTCATGTCTGCAGAGCCCGAGACCTCGAACTTCACAGATGATTGGGCTTCCAGGGACGCTTCTGTGGTCTGGACTGTCTGTAATGCGTACGGACACAAGAAGACACCAGTATCTGCTCTCTGAACTCACCGACATTGCTAACAGCAGCCAAGTCCTCCCTCAGAGCCGAAAACTGACTCTGTCTGGCAGCGTTCCCTGCCCTCCCTCCCTACATGCTCATACTGGAGAATAAGAATAAGAAAGAAGGGGATCTCGGTGAACCGCAGTAAATGTGTGTGCGTGGGTGCATTCATGTGTGTGCTCAAGCTTGCGTTTATGTATGAGGGACGGACTTGTGAATTATACCTGAATCCCCCAAGGGAGGATTGCATAAAAGGTATTAATTTCTTTCTTTAAGCAGGTTTCCTTAAACCGGACTTGTAGCTAAATTGAATCATCATGCTCCGTGCATGAAATGAAATATTCTTTACCAATACTACTGTATATCAAACACAACAGTGTTCATTCAACATATTACAACACAGCATGATTCAGAACTGAAGAATGTATTCTCTTTTAATTCATGAGTTCACATTTAAACTCAATTGTAAATCAACCATTCATTCAATATATCTAACTATTGTAGAATGTATCTTTCCACCAATCCATCTCACCTTAAGACCTACAACCCTTTAAACTTTAAGGCTTTTTCTTAACATTTAAACAAGCCAACATTCAAATTTGTCTTTAACCCTAAAACCGTATTGTGGACACATTTTTAAAAAATACTTCCCTTGACCTGAGCGGTACAAGACTTGGCTCCTTTTGCTAAGTTTGTCTCCCGAACACACACAGTTTTTTTTTTTACTCAATTCTACAATGTTAAGTGGGTGAAAAAACAAAACAAACTCCTTAATCTTGTATTTGGGTCAAAAATGGGCACCCATAGAAATGAATGTGAAAAACTGTAATTTAGAGCATTCTAAAATAAGCCAAAATAAGACACCATGTGACAGCAAAGTCACTTCATCTTTAGGTTTTTAGCTCTAAGAACTTATTGGAATAATATTTTAATGTAGTTAAAAAAACTACATAGTAATTAATTTACATAGAAATAATTTACATAGAAAATATGGTACTTTTTGAAGTAAATAAATTCAAAAATACCCCCAAAATATACAAAAACACCATAAATAGATAGATAAAACTTTATCGAAGACAGTGATATAACGTTTATAATAAAAAAAAATTAGGATCACACCTGAGTCCTCTGTGCCCGCATTTGTCCAACATTACAGGATTAAGGGCTATAAAGTGAATACGGCTTGAGGGCTACAAACTTTGCTTTTCTAGATAAAATTAGTTATAATAATTTCCTTGAATTTTAATCCATTTTATTTCTACTTCCTTACATTCTAAACTCCAGTTGCACCTTGTTTAGTTTGTTTCAAGAATGAAATGGAATTTAAAAGCTATTTTCATTGCAATCATGAATGGCGCAGAACCCTGTTATAACAACGAACAGATGATGACCTCATTGCTCAAATAGCCACATTTAAGCAACTGAGAGGGATATAAAACAAGATGTTTTGTGTGTCTCAAAGAGTGCAGGCACAGAGACAGGCAATTACGAAAGCCTGGATTTTGGTTAGCCATCATAATGATTTTCTAATGACACATCCCAAGTACAAAACCCAAACAAGATCCCACTAAGCTTGAGGCTGTTTGTGGGAGAGAACAGACTGTTTAGCGAGCATAAGTCCTAAACAAATGTAGCCGTCTTCACAAGACGTTCAGGGGAGGAACATGATCCAAGTGTTTGGTCAAAGCTTTTGGACAGGGGAGTAGAAGTAGCCAGAGCTAAAAACTCAAATCCATCCAAAGGTCCTCCACTTACGTCTTACATAAAGCAGATCTTTAATTTCATCTTTAGTTCCACTGTGATTTGATAATCTCCAGAACACTCATTGATCTTATTTTTTTTTTCATATTTTAAGTTGGAATATCCTACCCTGTGCATGCATGTAGTATGTCTCCAGTGTATATTTTGGCAGTCAAAAGTGGTCAGTGTCAATGTTGACTGACAGAAGTACACTAAGATTAGGCATAAAGGTCCTGGGAAACCAACCACACCAATATCATATACAGTATCAGTATTCCATTTTGGAGAAAAGACTGTAAACATATAGTTTAAGCTTAAAAGCAAACAATAGCGATTCCAGAGCATACAATTACAATAAAACTGCACTAGTATAAGAAATCATTGATGTGTAGACCTGGAAAATGGGCTTCTACCAAGAAAATGGATATTTAGAAGAAAAAAAATCAGTTCAGAGAATCCCCAAGGGAAATACTGTTTAAGAACTAAAACCTAATTGCATTGCTTAGCCAACCAAGAGCCGTGCACAAACCCAACATGAAATCCAATTCCACCGGCAAGGGTTAACACACAGTAGTGCAAATTCTGAATTTAGGTCCTTTCTAGACATGCTGAATCCAAAAGAGTGTTCAGAAAAAGCAATTAAAGAAAAACAATAACGGGCAACAAAAAGTAAAATTAGTTCAGGCAGCAGACTGTGAAAACTCCTTGAATTAGAAAGGTGAAACAGACATGTAACCTAAGAAGGGAAGTAGCTTGCTCAGCACAAAACTGAAGAGATTCCCACAAAGCACAATTAAAAAACCGTATTGCCTACAACAATGAAGCACATTAAAAATGCACTGAAAGTTAACATTATGAGACTCAGGTTTCCTGGAAACACTGGGGACAAAAATAATAACGCATATTTCCCATGCAATCTATATCATATCAATTGCATTTGTTTGTTTATTTAATTCTATATTAATTTGAACAGGAAAGCAGTGGATGCCATCTCCAGCAGGGGCTGTAAGCATCCACACAGCAACAGTGTGAGACAGTCAGAGCAAAGACAACAGAAATGCATCTTACCTTTGAAGGAAAGGAAGACTCGTGGAACAGAGGCGGGTGGCAGGGAAGACAAAGGGCTGCTGTGGACCGAGACAGCTGAGAACACAGAGACCAGAAGGGTCCCCAGCACCAAAGTCCCAACTCCCTGCATGATCACTTTATCCAAAGACCCACACGAGATTTAGTCGGTCCTGCATGAGAGGGAATGAGGATCGACATTAGACAGGATATAAATGAGCTGAAAGAGTTCCTCATATAGTACTGATTTCAATTTTACATCTCTTCGTATTCAATGATGGAAATTGTTAATAGAGATAAGTTTGAGTGATTTTTATTCCCATGTAATTACACGTTTCTACTCAATTGGTTATTGGCTCCTTAACATTTAGTCTAATGATAAATGGTAGGATATTATTTCAGATTCTTTATGGAAACCTTTCACTTTCTAATAATTGACTTATTACATATTCATAGTGCACGTTATGGTTTTATAGTTGTAGCAACGATAATGCAAACTGTCAAAAAGCAGTAAAAGAATAAGAATAATACATATTTTAATTTGCTTTAAATAAATAATCAGTGAAGTATAACCTTAGGTCTTACAGCGGCTAAAACTAAAGCTTTTTTCATTCATTCCTTCCAAACAAATCAAATAGATCAATCAGCATATGACTTGCAAATGAACTTCAACGATCAATAGCATTGTCATTCCCATTTCTAGAAAAACATGTCTCAATAAACCTTTCAAAATATTTTTCCATCAGATTTCAGCGCGTAATGGACTGATCCTCTTAAAAATAATGTACTAAAAATATTCGGATAACAACTGCTGCTGATCTTCTGTACAAACAAGTACTTATGATATGTGACGTGAAGCATAAAATACATGTTTATCTTAAAATAAACTGAATTTAACGTAGAACTCACCTACAAAACGTCCGTCAAAAACGACCCTGTGTGTCCAACTGTACAAACCATTTACAATCCAGCGCAAAGAAAACGTACAGAAACAAAAAACAATGCGTCCAGTCAAAAGTAACTGCATACACGTGTCCACAAAGTAGTTGCTCCTTTAAACTAATTTATGATACTGACTCCGTGTCAGTTCAAATGAAGTGAAAGTATCCCCTCTCGACCGGAGTTTTTAAACCCGTGTCCACGCAGCAGCACCAACAGCAGCAGCAGCGCGCGCTTCAGGTCCTCTGACTGTCTGCTGCTGAAGTAGTCTGGCAGGTGGATGGAGCGCTGCTACTCCCCCTGGGCGGAGACTTACCTTAAAAGTAACACCCATTTATGTTTTGAACGCAATTAGGCAATGCAAATACATGCAGCGAAACCAAAACAAAATCATGAGACATGTTCGTAATGGGTGTGCTACGCTTATCTTCACTAAATCACACGTGTAAACATGCGAACCACTCTTCGCGCGCGCTCGCCTCGCGCTCCCCATATCACCCTGGGCGACGCCCACGCGCTACATGCGTTCTTCAAAACAGTAGCAGTTATTTGGAGATAATAAACAACAATTTCATTGCATTGTTCTGAAAAGAAGAAAGTAATATGTATAGGATTAAGCTACTAAAATCTATATGTATTAAAAACGTGATAAAACGCATTTCTTATGGAAAACGTACCTGCTATGGTGATCAAAAAATATTTTTTAATGAACCCTGATGAAGAAACAAACTAAATTACAAAAGAAGATCGTTTCACCTTCAGCATGGAGCATATGGCCCCTATACATCTCCTACTGTATAGCATGCAAAAAAACAATAGGCCTAAGTCAAATATTCATGAAACAAGTCTACCTGATACTGAAATGTTATCCCATCAGGCCACACAAACTGAGAAGCCGTCAGCCATTCACAAAACTAAAAAAAAAATTAAAGAAAACTCTGAGCCAGATAAGTATTTTAAAATATAAGTTCTACAGAGAATGTTGTTCCTCATGGGTAAATTGCACTTAAAATCGTCAAACATCCAGGTCAAAGAGCAATGTCAATTGGTGGATGCAGTATCCTGCTATGTTAATACGTTATCCATTATATTAGAAAAAAAATCCACAAAGTATGATATTTGCCCTAAGGAGAAAGAAGTATAGTGAGAATGGCATGTAAGTGCAGAACACATAAGGATGACTAGATTTGTTGAGACTTTTATGTAAAAATGGCTGCGAAGAATGAATATTGTTGTAAATGTTGTAAAGGCACAGTATAACCATGATGTTATGGACTTGCATGCTTGTATCTCAGTTTTTGCAACCTTTCAAATTTTTTTTTCATCAGATTTCAGTATAGCGCATAATGGACTGATCTTCTTAAAAGAATAATGTAGCCTATACTAAAAACTATTTAGATAACAACTGTGCTGCTGATCTTCTGTACAAACAAGTGCTTATGATATGTGACGTGAAGCATAAAATACATGTTTATCTTAAAATAAACTTTTTTTTGTTGAGACTTTTATGTAAAAATGGCAGTAAAGAATGAATATTTTTGTAAATGTGTTGTAAAGGCACAGTATAACCATGGGGTTATGGATTTCCCGCAGCGCAACATGATGTTGCACCAAGTTTACGCAAAACAGCCATTGACCACAGAAATGTCAGCAAGGGCTATTCATTACATAAATGGCTGAATTGCAAAACATACATCCAAACCACAATACACAAACCTTTAATTAAGAGTTCTCACTGATGGATTTGTGAATTACATTTATTTATTTTCTTTAATGGTTTTAGCGCTTTAGTGTGTGTGTGTGTGTGTGTGTGTGTGTGTGGTTCAGGTATTCCCTACGTTAGGAAAGTAAAGACAGTTAGCATGGAAATGCCATGTTTATGGGGACATTTTTCTGTCCCCATGAGGAAAACAGTTAATAAAGCATACTAAATTATGTTATTTGTAAATTTAGAAATGCAGAAAGTTTTCTGTGAGTTTAAGGCAGGGAAAATTACTTGTGAAGTGTGAAAATCATTAAGTAGAAAGCTTGTGTGTTTGTGTCTGTGTGAGTTAACCAGAAAGTGAGAATGAGATCAGTTTATAGGAAAGGGCAGTCAGTGATGCGATGATCTGACCCAATATAGCAATTGATATGCAGTCTTTATTGGTGTTTTGAAAGCAACATTTGTTTATTAGTTTATTAATTAATTAATTTATTATTGCTTTTAATAGTTTATTAAAAGCAACATTTGTCTCTATAACTATGCTATTTACTGCACTTATTCTGGTTACACTTGATCCGGTCTACAAATGGGGCAAGCATGAAAACAAATATGTCTTGATAAGCAAAATAATAAGAAGAACTGATAACTGATAAATCTCTGCAAGACTTCTCTTTGAAACTGGAATGTGTGTGCAAGCTCTCTCCCTGTCTGTCTGATGAGGCCAGGGAAGAAGCACAGATGAAGATAGACAGATATTGAGATATCATCCTTTCAACAACTGACTGTCTCCTAGCGAAACATGTCATTCTATGCAAGCTGTGTTTGTGCACTAAAGGAAATGATAGCCAAAATGACTGGATTTTAAAAGCCTAAGCAATGATGACCAAATGTAGCACACAACAACATCCTTGAATTATCCCAAGAATTAAACAGAAATGATTAAGCAGAGTACTGTAAGTGAGATGTGAACTATAAGAGTCTGGTTGCAGTCAGCTCAAGCAGACAGATAACAGGTGTGATCCAGGTACGACAATGACACAGACAAGAAATGGCCTTGATTTTCACACACCAAGCCCAGGCAATTACCACTCATATCTCAGTAAAGCATCTCATTATTTCTGCATTCAGCAGTCAGTCAAAGCACAGGCTCATGTGAGCGGGTATATTCTGCATTTATAAGTTGTAAAGCAAACAATAGCTGATTCTAAGAGCATACAATTACAATAAAACTGCACTAGTATAAGAAATCATTGATGTGTAGACCTGGAAAATGGGCTTTGACCAAGAAAATGGATATTTAGAAGAAAAAAAATCAGTTCAAGAGAATCCCCAGGGAAATACTGTTTAAGAACTAAAACCTAAAATATATCCACATTCGATAAGTCCTGGATGAATGAATTAAGTGTGATTTATGTGTTGTTTGTTCTAGAGTTTTAATTTAGTGTGATCAACCCAAACCCAAAATATTAGCTCATTATTCAAAACTGGCCTCTTTTTCCATTCCATATCTATATGCATGTAATTGATAGCTGCATGCCTTTACTGGTATGGTTATCACTACCTTTCAATTATCTGAAAGATTTTTGCAGTTCTTTTTTACGCCTCATAATCTAATTTATGATTATAGTCATGATTGTACAACCAGATGCTGTGTAATTTAGATCAAATCAAAATGACACTCAAAAACGAGGCAGATGTCTTGGGATTTGTATGGAGTGTGCTACAATCAGATTTGACCTATGGATATTATTAGTGGGATCCATGGCCTCTTCTAACATTATGTTTGATAATAGTTAAAATCTTCTGGGGAAATGGATGGATCCTGTGAAGTGCATTATAGTAGAATGGAAAAACACTTATCACTTAAAATCAAGGAGAAGAAGTAGGCTATTGGAGGAAATGGCTTATGGTATAATTCCTTTGTAGTGACTTCAAAGATAGAGGTCAAGGGAAAGTACAGTAGTCTACAGAGTTGGAGATGTATTTACCCTATGAGAAAGATAATCACTGGATCCAAATGCTATATAAACCTTATGCACCAGAGAAACAAGCACGCAGACATCTTTAGAATACTGTGTTTGAACTTTTTTGCGGTAGTTCTGTGTATTTCTATGGCATCACTGTTGAAGAGTAATTAGCTGAAGTGGATTAACTTTTTGTAAGAGTTAACTAAAGTTATCATAAGCATTGTAATGTTTGCAAATGTCATAACAAATATCAGTAGACCGTAAAGATATTAAAATGAGCGGCTCATTCATAAATCTGTAAGATCTTAATTCATGCTGTGAAAATACAGCCCGTTCTCATCCTAAGACGTCATCTATACTGACGCTTTTGAACATACGTCAACATCGACGTTTAGCAGAACCCTTTAACGTCAGTTAGATGACGCTATCTAACCCTAACCCTACCCCTAGACCTAAACCTACCCATGCCCTAGGATAGCGTCATCTAACTGACATTAAAGGGTGCCCTAAAACGACGGATGTTGACGTATGGTCAAAAGCGTCAGTTAGATAAAATGGATGGAAAAAAAAGGATGAGAATGTGTTGCAAACCGGAAGACACAACACAATCGAGTGCAGCGATGAAAAGGGCGGGGCTACATAAGGCCTATAGTAGGTTAAAAACTGTATGTGAGCTTAGCATGTCAGAATTCACAGTATTCATGAAACAGTGTCACCTACTATTTATGGCGAGATTCTGAAGTGCGCATCCACACCTTATTATCCGATGAGGCTAAGGGAGAGGATTTGTGAATAGAAGTGAAGTGGCAAAACTGATGGTTTAGATCACATGACGGCCCCAACTTCACTCATACACACATTCATACAGTATACAGAACATATTTTTAAATGATCCTGAAGATAATGAAAAAAATATATATATTTGAAGAGGCCCTGTCAAAAAAATACATTATTTGTCACATATTTCACATTGTTGCAGCATTTCTCTACCCAATCTGTCAGTAATGACCTGAGGTGTGTTTCCCAAAGCAAGCTATGGGTCGCAAATTGTGTTGTTACCAACACAATTCTATGTAAATTGCGAGCATAGTTGGCTAACAATGCTTAGTTTCCGTCTCTTCGAAGCCCCTCCTTTTCGAAAAATCAAACGTGTGCTGATTGGTCCACTGCACCGGTATGATTGGTTAACCGTTTCAAGCGTGTTTTTGGAAATGTCACGACCCTTACCATAATAACCCCTTTGTTTGCATATTGGGCATGAATTATTTAAATTAGGAATATTGTGACATATACGTTCCCTGGAAAAAGTCTACAAGTCTATCCGAGCCCGTTCTCATCCTTTATCGTCATATGAAAAAACAGCGCTATACTAGGCACATGGCACCCTTTATCGTTAATATAATACTACGCGTAACCCAAGGCATAATAAATCCAATAAATACTTTAGCGTAATATGAGACTACCCTACCCCACACCTAAACCTAACCATCACAGCGCGTGTTATATTAACGATAACGGATGCCATGTGCGTAGTATAGCGCCGTTTTGTCATATAGCGTTCTATATGACGATAAAGCGATGAGAATGCGTTGAGTCTACCAGAGGCTTTCAGGGAGTTACTGATATAGAGAAAAACTTCCTTTAGAGTGGACGATTAGGAACATTACACACTAAACAATGTTGAAATTGTGAAAGCATAATAGGCCATCTTTTAATAAACATATATTATTAAAAAAAATAATACACACAACCCTTTCTAAAGCTAATGGAGTTGATTCATGCATGTTCACAAAAAGACACACACACGAGCTGATCTGACCTGTGTGTGTGTGTATGTAATGACTGATCATGTACTCACCCGTCAAGTCACGGCACAGGAGCTGCTACCTTTTACCTTTGAGATAAGACATTAAAAATGCACAGCCTCCACCACTGACTCTCCGGACTCCAGCCTACCGTTCATTAGCATTTAAATGAGAAAGAGATAGCCGTGTTTGCCTGCAAGTCATTTTATATTATATTCTATTATACATATTATACAGCAAAGAGCGGAGAGACTTCCTATACATTTCTCCACCTCTTCTGAATCTATCCCTCCAAATAACTACAGAACCTGCTGCTTTTATCCCCGGGTGCTGACAAAAGACTGCTTGATTCTATACAAATTAGCCATTGTGTTTTGAGGACAATTTAAATTACCGGTGTAGTTCAGCAATATGGTTTCAAAAGAAGTTCACTAAACATCAATGCTGGTTATTTAATTCACATTTGCATATTCATGAGAACATATTTGTTACCTTCTCAGTGTTTGTACAAGAAATTTACATTTTAACCAGTTCAATTAAATTCTTGCTTCAATTGTTCATGCAATTGTGAACTGATTTTATTTAATGAACACAAACATGTTTTGTTGTATTTCCACAAATAATCAACATTATTTTATTGGTAATCAACAGCATTACCACCGAAAAATCCAGTTAAAGACCATGCTTGTTGACCAGTATTTTTGTTCAACACCAAACCAGCAATAACCATCATAAATCCGATCTTTTTAGCAGGCTAGCATTATCGAATCTGCTGTGAGTTATGGAAAGACAGGCTGCTTCGCCTGAAAGATCAATCTGTCAATCTTTGGAACAAGTAGCTTAAAAGATGATAGCCTGCTTCTTGTGCTTGATCTTTTCCAGATCCTGAACTAATACAACCAATATAATGTGGTTTCAAGGGAAAGAGAAAGTTTAACTAAAGGCTTATGCATGTTTCCAATTTGTCACCTCAGAAAAGCAGTCACATTTTAATAATGTTTTGTCTGTGGTTTTCATGCTGGCTTTTGATTTTTTTTTAAGTGACCAACTATCTTTTTTACAGTAAATACAGTAAGAACAGACTGAGTGTCACTGGATTTTCCTTGTTCCCAGGGCAGAAACTAAGCTTCACTGCAGTGGTCACATATGGATCTAATCATGGCTGTTACAAACTGAGGTGTCCCACGAATAACAACAATGGTTTCATTTTCAAATGGCCCCCCGTCTGAAAGAGCCTCTTTCCTCACAACCCGTGGCCAACAGGGTTGTGTAACCATCATTCTGTCAGAGTTGGCTGAATAAAACCCACCTCAAACTCCTACTTGCCGCCCCAGAAAACCACAGACGGCCCCTATTTGGACGACTAGCCCGGTGAAACGTTGCGGAGACATGCTCCAAAACTGAACTATGTACTGAATATACAAAATCCAATGCTCTGGTGACCAAGGAAATGGGCTAAAGACATGAAGGATTCTACTGAAGTGGAGGTGATGGTTTCAGAACAAGAAAAACATGGGTCTTTTTAGAGCATGGGAAAGAATGATCCAAGAACCGGACTTACAAGATCTAATTCACTTGGGATTAGATGAATACGATGAGAAATGTAGGAGGAAAAAGCAGGAACTACTGATGTGGGTCACCGCAGACTTGAGATCCATTATTGAAGTCGGATACAAAAGAGCACAATCTAGTCTTCGTATATAAACTGTCTATGTCCTTCCCATTTAAAGGAATGGATCCCACAGAAATGATAATTCTGTCATCTTTTAATTTGCTTTCATGTCATTCCAAACCTATATGACTCTCAGGTAACACAAAACGAGCAATTTCAAGAAATAGCCTATTAAGATTATAATCAATGAGAAATTTTTCTGTGGCAATCAGGATACATTTTGTAATTTTTCTAAATTAATTTATGAATAGGCCGTTTAATGACTCGATCTATGGTCAGAGATGCTGACATTTGCACAGTTGCCCCTGATTTTAGGGCAGCGAAGAGCAACTAAAGCCCTGAATCACTGAGCTACATCTGAACATGTTTAAATCCCCCTGAATTAATGACAGTTAATCCTTCATGTTGTGGACTTAAGGATAAACATGTCATAAATGCCATAAAAGCTCAGAATAACATAGGTTTTCATGCATTTTTTGCACTCTTTGACCAATTGATCCAATTTGTGCGTTTAAAGATGGGGGCATTTTTCTCCTTTCTTTTTCTTTAGAAATTTTACTCACTTCAATCGGTTTACTATTCTTGTACTGTGGCATAACTAATGTTGTGATTCAGTCTGATTTGTTTGTTTGTGCTTTTCCTATTTTCACCTCGCTTTAAAGACAAAAAGCACAACATATGTTCTCATGCACCTCTTGGTTCTTCATTGCATGTTCGAGTATTTTCAAAGCAGCATGAAGTTGTTTAAATGTCAACAGCATGTCATTTAGTACAAGGGTAACATTCAAAAGTAAATGTCATACGTCACAGCTTTTAAAGTGAATAAGAAGCATTTAAATCCCTGAAATATTACACAACTACATGATATAAGATGATGTACAACACAACAAATGTGAGTAGATATGAATGGAGGTAGTGTTATAAATCATTTAATGTGATAATCAGCACAATACCTTCACACATCTGCTCTAGGAATTTCCAATAGGATGTATGTTTTCAAGAGACAGGCTATATCTTACACAGATGTCAGTCCGCAGTATGAGGTATCTGGTGCATGTGCAAGCTCACTGTGGTTCGGATTAAACGCCAAAAAACACAACATGTGGCTCTGATCTTACAGTGATGTCACAGCTGCCCTTTTATTAATCCTTGAGGAATGTTTGTGATTGGTTGCAGTGTGCTCTACATCATTACCCTCCTTAAGTAACAAAACCCAAGCCTGGATTTCCACAGCTATGGGTCTATATAAACCTCACTGCAGGGCCTGTCAAAGCAGCATTTGTAGATAGCAGCAATTTATCTTGTTTAAAAGCCAAATAACACTTGGTTGTTTCCCTTAAAGATTAAATCTGCTGAACTGCCTTGATCCGGCTCACTTGGAAAAAGCTGTTTTACCATTTCTCCCTCAAATGTTACATTTAAAGGAAAAAAAACTTTAGATATAATAATATTTAGAAGTATTATTAGTCCTTTGAGTGAATCCTCAATTTTTAAGCACCAAATGTTACCAATTTATAGCCTCTGAAACAACTTATAGTAGAATTGACAATTAGAAACTATGTATGCTCTTAAAAATGGTTCCAAAGAGGTGTTTTGGCAGCAAGCATTGAAGAACAATGTTTTGGTTCCCCAAAGAACCTTTTAGTGAGCAGTTTTTAAAAGAACCATTGGTAACACTTTATTTTAAAGGGTCATTGTTACAGTGTAATTATATATTTAAGTACTGAGTAATGTTAAGCAACTTTACTATAGGGTTAGGGTAGGATTAGGGTTAGAAAAACTGTTCGTTTTCTCACACATTCTCGCTCGTTTTGTGTCTTAGGCCATCAATGTGTACTTACATTTACGAGTCATTAAATCATGTTTAATTTGGACTTCTCTGTGCATGCTCTTTGAGGTGGTGACCATAGACCTCTATTATATGACTGACAGACAAGAACAGTTTGACCTAAAAATATCAAAATTAAAACTACTGCGGAAACAAGGACACCTACATCTTGGATGCCCTTGAGGTAAGCTAAAACATATCAAAAATTAATTAAGTGAACTATCCCTTTAATGTAAATAATATTTTCTCACTATAAAGAACCTTTTGTTCAATGGAAAGGTCACATTCATGTTAAAGGTACTTCATGGAACAATCAATGCAAATAAAAAACTTTAGTTTTAAGAGTGAATTGTAAAAGTATTCTTGAATTACTTTAAAAAGCACTGAAAAGTAAGTTTACAACAATTTAAATGATCAAATTTAAACCTTTTTGAGAAAACAAAAACAATGGAAGCCATCAGAATGTATAATATGATACTAAAACAATATAATAAAATATGTAGCATGCTTATCTTTCCTCAGACATATAGAGAACACACCCTCCAATTAAATGTGTAACCTCTGCATAGCATGCATATTGTATGTGTGTCCTTTTCACAAGGCATATTGTGATCTTCAAAAAAGCTAATTCAGCAGGAACAAAATTATTCGAATGGTTAACCTGAAGACCTTTTTCCAAAATGAGTCAATTAAAACCTCCATATCCTGAGCAACATTTCTGCTGCATGAGCTGAAAAGTTCAAGCACTGTAACCTCATGTGACCTCTTGCTCATTACTCTCATCCGGTATATGCAGGGGAAAGCTTGGTAGCAATGCCACTGCATCATAAATATTTAGTTATAATGATCAGCTTTAATTTTAACTGAGTTTGCATCTTAAATTAAATTCATCCACTAGCACAGAGAGAGTCATAGGACAGTGTTTGCATAAAGCACAGGTAAGACGTGGTGAGAAAGCACTCTCAACTTGACATGCTAATTTTCAATCAGACAAATGAGGTACTAATGAGATATCAACATTTTACACTGATGAGCATTTGACTGATGAGGTGACATTATAAACACACACAATTAATCATTGTTCATAAATCCTGCCCACTAATATAACCATTCATTGTCAATGTTTAAAACATAAAAAACATACCATTCAAAAGTTTGGGGTCAGAATTATTTAGAAATTTCAGAAATAAAAGTTCAAAGAAATTCATCAAATGTGACAGGTATGCCGTTGATAAAAATTCTATTTAAAATAAAAGCTGTATTAAATACAAGCTGAAAAAATATTAAGCAACCATTTTCAATATTTATATCAATAGTGAGCATCAGTCTGCTGAATGATTTCTGAAGTATGATGTAACTGAGACTGCTGAAATTCACTGGAATGAATAATTAAAATAAATTCATCTTTAATAATATTTTATAATATTACTGTATTCATAATATTACTTAATTTTATTGCATTTTTGATCAAATCAATGTGTGCTTAAAGGAAAAATATCAGTCAATCAGGTTTAAAATGACATGGGTAAAGTATCTCTTTAAAGACGACTGTGTATGACTGAATACATGCATATGGTCTTTATTTGTGATAACTATCATGGTATGGAGCTCATTACAATAGGTGTGCAGGTCAGGCTTTGATAGACAGCGAGATGTCAATCACAAATTAAAATCTTGAGAAACTGGGTAAACCATCCACCTCCCACATGCAGGTCAAACCATACAAGATGGAATTTGTTTTTCTTTGATCAAAAATGGTTTTCTTATAACACCAAAACCTCAACCAAGAGTTCAGTTCAAGTCCTGTGCTGTAACACTGACAAAGTTCTCTTTAAGCAGCAAGTGCTCTTCAGTATTTTACAGCTAGAACTTTAATTTACACCTTTAATTTGGTATTAGCTGATGCGTGAGGAGCATTCTCGCTTTACACATTCTCAATGTTCATGTTTGTCTTACCTTCTCACCTTCAGACACTCACTCAATTGGAATGTTAGCTTGATACTGTAGCAGTATCTGTAAAACTAAAATTTAAAGGGATAGTTTCACCATTTATCATTATCATGTCATCATTTATTCACCATCACGAGATTCCAAAGCAGTATGTCCTTCTGTATAACATAAAATAATATTTTGAGAAACGTCTTTTTCCCCCATACAATGGAAGTCAATGGGCAACAAATGTTGTTTTGCGTACCCAACATTCTTCAAAATAACTGTTTTGTGTTCTGCAGAAGAAATAAAGTCATATCGGTTTAAGACAATGTGAGGGTGAGTAATTGATGGCAGAATTTTCATTTTTGGCTAAACTTTCCATTTAAATTTTAGTTTTGTTGCTATACGATGTCAAGCTAACATTAAAATTCAGAGAGAGAGAGAGAGAGAGAGAGAGAGAGAGAGAGAGAGAGAGAGAGAGAGAGAGTAAGAGAGTGTTTGAAGGTGAATGTGAGACATGAACACTGAGAATGTCTGAAGTGAGAAATGCACCTAACGCATCAGCTGAAGTTCTGAAAATAGTATATTGCCAAATTGTTTCTAATTTTAGCATTTAGTCTATTGGTAAAAATAAACAAACAAACAAAACTTAAATATCTAAAATTATATAATATATGTACTATGATAGTCCTTGAGTGGATGAGATGGCTGCAATTGGAGTTTTTAAAATCTTTATTAAAGAAATTAATTACCTTAGGTTTTAAAAAAGAATCTTGAGGATAGGATCACACACTCTAAAAAATGCTGGGTTGTTTCAACCCAAATTTGGGTCAATATGGACAAACCCAAATGTTGGGTTAAAAATGATTAATGATGACTTTTTTAACTCAACATTTGGGTTTGTCCATTTGACCCAAATTTGGGTTGAAACAACCCAGCATTTTTTAGAGTGCATATCTCCTTATTCTGTCTTTAATAAACAACATATTTCACTCATGGTTTTCAGTTGTATTTATTAAAAATAAACAAAAATCTGAAAATATTTAAGAAATTGTATTAAGTTTCAAAATGAATCTTGAGGAGGTGTCACCTATGATCACACTCTAAAAATGCTGGGTTGTTTTAACCCAACTTTGGGTCAAATATGGACAAACCTAAACATTGGGTTAAAAATGTAATAAAAAATTTTACCCTATGCCTGGGTTTGCCCATATTTGACCAAGAGTTGGAGTGAAACAACCCAGCAGTTTTTAGAGAGCATGATCATAAATGCCGAAATTACGTACTTTACGAGTGGCACCACCTTCTCATTATGCCTGACACAGGTTTCAGTGACTGTATCACCTATGAAGATGAGCTATAGCCTAAACCAAAACTGTAAACACTACAGACATTAAGGGTGACGTATAATAAGAATTTGGCACAAATTATATGATAAATTATTGCATATGTTCCCCCAATCTTGAATGTTTTTTAGCCTGAGTTCAGACTCTCTCAAGAGCTTAGATGAACATGTACTTAAACAACATGAAATTCTCACATTCTTCTTAATACTTAATTATAGTCGTTCTGTTTGATGGTGGCACTGAGATAAATTGCTAGTTTGTGCAGTGCCAAACCTTCACATACCTCTTTAACTATTGTGTGTGTATGTGTACATTTGTGTGTGCGTGTCTGATACCTCTCCTCATGGGCCTGGGGGATTTTATTCTGTCAGGTCTCAAACAGCACTATGGGAAATATGAAACACTGATAGGACCTGCCAATGAACTGAAGCTGATAACAGACGTTTAGTACGTGTGTGTGTGTGAGAGAAAGAGAGAGAGCGAGAGATTTCAATGGTTTGCGAGTAAATTAAGGTGTGTTTTATCCACATCAAACCAGCTTTTCTCTGTAAAAGACACAATTCAGTGCAATAACTGCAATGATTAGGAGTAATTCATTCACAGCCTTAAGTAATTACATGCAAATACTGAGTCTGAGCTTAAAGACCATGATAAAAAAAGAGAGCTGAATAAAAATATTTGTGCTCATTCCACATGCACTATGTAGCTTGCGGGTATTTTTCACCGGCTTCAAACTGCAGAGAGGAACATGCAGTGACTCAGTGTTGATCAAAACTGATGCTCCAACATGAAAATGAATCACTCATGAAGAAATCAAAGAACTATCGATGTCTCTCTCCCTCTTTCTCTGTGTTTCTCTGTCAGTCAGAGGTTGGTGCTCCTCTAATCAGCTGTCATCAGTGTAAATGTGAGCCGACTGCTCTTGGCCACTGAGGACATCAGGCAGCTCTCTGCTGTCAACTCCCATTAGCCCTCACTAGCGTCATAGCAGACTTCTGCCCCATTAGCAGCATGGCAATATACATTATACATACCACAGCCTAAAAAAGGTGTTATGAAACATTTGTCTAGCCAGAAATACAGCCATCTGACCATCTGCGGTATGGATGTTTGAGAAACAAAGCACAGATGTGGGATCTTAAAAGCAAGAACATCCTCCCAACATTTCAATGAGCATGTTTTCATGCACCATCTTATACAGATTATGCTTCATAACCCAACATGTAAGGTCATGTAAACACCCTAAACTGGGTTCTTTTATCAAGTAAAAGCCATAAATAGTTTAAATCCAATTCCAGATAAAGATTGTTGTCAACGACCACTCAAAATATCACTCTATATAGCATTCCTTTACAGGCATCCTGGTGTGTTTTTTCCAGCTTTTGCATGTCTTGTGTGCATATGTGCTTGTTTTTATGTCAAAACCAGAGAAAAACATGTCAATTTCAAAATTAATTTTGACTTAAGTTGACAGGTTTTTATACTGAGCTGATTCTTGAGACATGTAAACACAATCAATGGTATAATTAAAGTCTTTGTTTCATACACTGTTTACAGGGAATTGGCAGATCCCCCCAAAAACCCCCCACCCCACCCCAGATTTTCTCTGTTCCACAAAACAAATCTGGAAGCAATTGGATTAAAAAAAAATGTGTGGATCAAATGTGTGGAGCTGAGACAAATACAATCTTATAGATCAGCCAAGCAAAGATACTTAACGGTCCCCTGACATGAAATTTTCACTTTCGGAGGTTTTTTGACATTAATATGAGTTCCCCTAGCCTGTATTTGGTCCACTCGTGTCTAGAATTTTCAATCTGTGTGAACCGAGCTTTGGCTATTTTCCTCTTCTCTGCAGCTCAGACACGCTGATCTTGAATCTCCTCATTATAACGTCATAACAAGGAAAGGTTACCTCCCCTTTCTCTGCTTTGCCCGCCCAATGAATTTGGCTCGCCCATGAGAAAATGAGCTAGGAAGTACGAAAGTACAATTTAAAATTTTCCAAGAGAAATAGCTTTGAGATTTTCCTCCAGAGATATCATGGCTTGCAAACGAGCGAAGCATGGCAGTTGATCAGTGTATTTTTTAGTTCCTTCATCCAAGCCTCTGAAGAAACAATGGGTTAATTCTATTTTCTCTGGAAATGCGCCGACACAACTTTCCAAAGATTTGTATGGTCCAAACATTTCACCGACGACTGTTTCCTCAACTTCGATGAACGTCTGAAAGTAAATCGATCAGAGCTACCAAGCAACAATTTCTGATGTGTAGCCTAATTGTTCAAGTTCAGACAGGTAAGTTAATCTTTCTCTCAAAATCGTAAGTCAAGCCAGTGACTAAAATATCAACTTCACATTGTTTCTTTTAGTAGGATGAAAATAATCTTATTTAAATTCTGAACAAATTATACAGAAAGCGATCAAAGAACAATCTTTCCACACAGCGCGAGTTTATCTGGACAACTCGTTATGAAATCAATGACGCATGTTACACTGCACAGCAAAGCTCTTACTGTATGTACATAATCGTGTCTGCATTGGTGAAAGCATTAGAGAGAGCAGAAACTGCGTTGCAATGATAAGATCTTCATTATCGCGATCAACAGACTGTCATCTGCTTGCTCAATGCTCATCACGGCAATATTTTAAGTGATGGGAATAGATCTAAATACTTTAAAAACTTCTCATGATTCGTTAATCTTGATAGCTGTAATAGTAAAAACCTATAATAGCTGTAGTAAAAGTATTCAGAGAGTTTCACATGTAATACATAGCTATTTCATATGCAAGCATGTCAGCCAATCACAGCAGTGGCTGGCTACACTGAATCCCACAGTAGACACGCCCCTTCAAACAGAGCGTTCAAATCAGGCTAAAATCAGGCTAGGAAAAATTACTTTTATTTCTAAATTATGACTATTTTTGATCTAAAAACATACTAAGATTATATGGACAACCCAAGAAATGTTATAAAATAATAAAATAGCCCCATGTCAGGGTTTCATGTCATGTCTATGTCTATGCCCATGTCATGTCTAAAGGTTTTCTAGTGTTACAATATAACTATTGGGAAAATAAAGGACAAATTATCCATCATTAGCTCACTGACTTGAAAAAACTTTCTAAAGGTTTTCTAGTGTTACCTACAATATAAGTATTGGGAAAATAAAGGACAAATAATCCATAATTAGCTCACTGACCTTGAAAAACAGCTAATTGCAATGAACCTAAAATTGAAGTTCAATTCAAACGTGAATTAATAGTGTGCATTTCCACTGTGGCATTCAGGTTGTTATCAGTTTGGATTACTTTGATGATGAATGTTATACCACAGTTCAGATTTTTTGTTTATTTTTTTTTATTTTTTGAGATTGCAATGGACAATTAAAATGTATTTGTTTTTATTTTAGCTCAGATTATTTCATTGAGACTCTCTAAAATGAAATATCGAGACCAGATGACTAGAGGAAGACAACTGATTGCTCCTACAACCCCAGCTGTCGTGATGGAGCCACGGGCACCTCATCAGCCTTGGCGCCCTGAATCTGCACTATACAGGATAGTGAAAGGGGATTGGTTGGGGAGTGAGGCATGTCACCATTTGGCTTTATATCTGAGGAGTTTAACATGTGACCAACTGCAGAGGGGGGTTCTTCAATATTAATGCAGCACCAGGAGGTTTAAACCTCAGCCTGAGAGAGAGTTGACAGGTCTGTGCCGATGGCTGCTTTTGAACATGTGCACCTGCATGTGTTAATGCCCGTGACCCAACTGGGACCAGTTAACAAGATTTTATCCACAGCGGCAAAGCACATTGTGAACATAAAGCAGCATTACAACAGCATGTGGAAAGTTACTTTGGAGAGTTTGACAATGTAAAATGGGAAAAATTCGAAATCTTTTATCCATGGGGAGAAAATATGTGACCTGCTGAATTCACCAACCAAATATATCTACAGTAGTAGTATGGAATATCAACAGCAGGCTAAATGTTGAAAAAACTGATTGACACTACAACTACTAATAATAATGTATTATTATTATTATTTACTATTAACACTGTAATTATCAGTATACATTATATTGTGATATTTTAATTATAAATATTTAATAATTAAATGTAATTATTTAATTTAAAATTATAATATAATATTATCTAATTATATATATATATATATATATATATGGTACAAATGCATAAAATTATCTATCATATACAGTGTAAATGGAACAATTAAGCGACCCTAAAATGTCATACATAATTTAGAGTGGCAAACATGAAGTGTGTTATTCAGTAACTCTATCTGGGAAAGGATCTGTATAAAAAAAAAGCTGACTAATGACTGAAACACAATCCTATACATTCTAGCCCTATATTAAAAGGTGTTTATTGTGATTCAGTTGAGGATTGCCCAGTTGAGGATTGTAAGTGACGTTGCTACTTGGGATTGGTCATTTGGTCGTTTCCTGGCTATCAATTTCTCTTTAGTGGTCTATTTGAGTGACGTAAACCAAGTTAATAATAAAATTAAAAGAAACATCTCATCATTCTCCATTACGCGGTTGCCATTTACATTTTATATGTCTGTAAAGGCAACGATGGTTGCATTGGTTTTAGAGCTCTTGGAACAAGAACGGTTTGGCCCAACGGTGGAATAGCTGCTAAAGAGCACATCTTTGAATAGTGTAAGAATAGGTTTGCAGCGATGAATGGCAGGAGAGGATTTGCTGCAAAAAGCCCTGCATATGGAGATGGTTTGGGTGTGCATTATTTTAATTACTATGCTCGCTTGTTTAGAATAATCTGAAAAAATCAAAGAACAATTTTATATGCATACACACCTGTTGTGAATTCCCCATAAAGTTTTGCATAATAACTTTCCACGTGCACATACAAACCAAATAACTCCTGATAAACAATATGAAGGAATATTTTTTTCAGAAATATGCCTATTTTTTGTTTGCTTTTGTTTTCAACAGCTGTTTCTGATCCTTTCAAATGTGAATGTTGACCTCTAGACCACATTTATGAGATTATAGTGTCCATCAGGCCTGCCATGCTTGTTAAGACTGTCACGCTGAACAAAACAGAGCTTTGTCACACTACAGACCACACATACACACACACAAAAGCTGTTATTGCTTAGCACAGTTTGCAGACTTTCAATTATTACCATTACTAAGTGATTTTATGGCTTTAATGTGCTGACTAACCACTGATATGACCAATGAACATTAATGATACACAGTAGTTGATTCAGTAGCTGAATTTTTAAATGTGGGCATGATTACTGGCAAAGACCTTTCACTTTACCTTGTAAGGACAACATTGATCATCTGTTCATACATAACTGCCTCAGAGGGTATCAACACTAATGTAAGCACCTGAGGTTTCCCTGAAAGATGTGAACCCCAATAAAAAGAAAAGAAGGGCAGAAGAGATGAAGAGAAGGGCAGAGCTTCACCTGTCTGTGATGAATTATTCAGTGAAACAGCCAAGAGTGACTGTTATGTAAAGGAAATGCTTCAGGCTTGCTTAAGGTGACGTCCAACATGTTCCATCTGTGATAATCTGTCACAGACATTCAGAAAGATGAGTGCAAGTACAATTAACACACACACACACACACACACACCACACACACATACAAAGAAATACACATATTCAAACACATTCCATCTCACACCTCTAAGCAGCATCTCAGAGAATTGTGTTACCATAGAGACAGAGGGATGAGTATTTTAATGAATAGTGCATGATGGGTGAAAGAGTAAATACTGGTTAACGGGACCCAGTTCAAGACCTCAATTCAAGACCAAAAGTCTCCTGCTTTGCAATATTAAACATATTAAACAATATTAAAAAAGAAACATTTATATATATATATATATATATAAAATATATATATATGTATATATATATACATATATATATATATATATATGAAGAGTCCAGATGCAAAAGCCTCTAAGTGCCATTTGAAATTTTCTTCTTAAATGATCATTTTTATCAAGCTTGTATATTTATAGTTCAGTAATTTCACTTAAATGGCAATGAAGATTACCTATTATTTGTCATTTAAGTGAAATTACTGAACTTAAATACTACAAGCTTGATAAAAATTGTCATTTTAGAAGAAAATTTCAAATGGATTTAGAGGCTTTTGCGTGTGGATCTTTATATACATATATATATATATATATATATATATATATATATATATATATATATATATATATATATATATATATATATATCGTCCATGGAAGGCATAGGACCATAAAATGTCCGATACAAATAATTTAATTCGGTCTGAAATGTAATGATTCGATGTCCTACCACCTGCCTGTCAACGTATGCATTTCCATACATCCGCACACCTGCTCACACAGACATTCATACGTCATTAGTGTGTTTCATGCTGTGCAGAGATAGATAGATGCCAGTCACCGAGCACTGCAAACAAACAGCACGCCTCCTGATCCAAAACAATTAACTTATGCTCTGTTCACGCCATAACTACTGTAATTGGGTAGAGATGGAAACCCGTGACTTGACTTTATGCATTTCAATGGCAACACTATCAACGCTGAAATGAATCTGCAGCAGTCAGGTGATAGAGGTCAGTGCTCTTTGCTATTTATGTTGTATGCTTTGAAACATGAGGTCATTTAACGCCGTCTCTCGTGACTTTTTGTTTGCTCCCTGCTGTACACGTTCATGTGTTTTGAAGGAGGCGTGGCTTTGAAAAGGCTCTGAAGGGGAGGGTGCTTTCATCTTATGCTTTCAAAGCTAGCTTGCTATAGTGAAAATTGCCTACCCTACATTTAATGTCTTAGAATTATTATTAACATAGTTCCAGCAAACTTTGTAGTAATAAGCACAAATAGCAATATCGAAACATTAAGTATCCAACTATTCTTTTTTAATAGCTAACAATTTAAAATCCATCTTGCAAATTCTTAATAACTTATCCATTGTTTTGTCATCATTTACTCACCGTCATGTCATTTTGAAACCTGTATGACTTGTATGTCCAAGCCGCTGTTTTCGAAAAAGGAAATTTTGAACTCTGACTGTAAAAAAAAAACAACAATTTTTGTGAAATAACATATTAAATTTCATCTTTTCCTCACACAATCAGTCATATGGCTTAAAAATGCCTAAAAAATATAGTCTATAAGTAACATAAAATCATTACTTTTTTGGTACCATTTATGTTTTAGGATACAGAAAAACAGCACTGTGAACATAAAAATAAAATAAAAAATAATAATAAATTAATTAATTATTCCTTTTTGTTTCACAGACAAAAGAAAGGGGGAGTAAATAATGACAGAGCTTACATTTTTTGGGGTGAACTGTCCCTTTAAGAGATGTTGTTGTTTTTTTTATAATTTATATTGCATCAGAGTTTGGCCTGTTTTAAATAAGAAATCACTATAAATTCTAACAGTCTTTTTCAGAAGTCATTGGAAAGACAGTCAGGTATTTGAATGTCCTCTAAATTAGGATCTTGTGTAGCCATGGAATGTCTCCGACCATAAGTACAGCAGCCTTGGCCAGTTGTGATGCCAGAACACCCCTAAAAATAAAGATAATCACAGTCCTGACTCACAGAAAACTTTCACACACAGGCCGTGGTCCAATCACTGTCACCTAGCAGTGGCCTTGCAGGATCATTATTGCAAAAATTGCTTGGACAGTTGATGATTGTTCTGTATCTGCAACTAATATATGACAAGTATTTATTTTTTAAAGTCTCAGAAGGGCAAAAATGTGCTGGTATGTCCAACTTTTTAGATCCGAAATGTCTCCTGTATTAATCACTATCCATCAAAATCATAGGATAGCAAAGGAGAAATTAATGATTGGTATAGAACTAATGCAAAATGCTTGACAGTCAGAACATAGCAATCTGTCTGCTATATTTATATCATTTCACACCACCTCTGAAACAACATGAATAACAATGTTTGCAATAATGTCCTCTGAGGCCAATTTACACAGTACATCTCTATAGCATTATTTTGAGCTGATCTGATTCAATCTAAGCAAAAAAATGTGAGCTTCCATTATTGGGCTCAATCTTGCTGAATAAACTTCCAGAATGTTTGGCACAAGAGGATTCATGGTCCATCAACTCTCACATGTCCAGATGACCCTAAGAACATCCATCTGGTCAGAAACTATTCAAAAACGTCTCCTCACCTTCCTCCAAGGATCATGTGTGCTCAATAGGCCACATGTTTTCTTCTAACACACACACAGAGTCCTACGCAGCTTCACTTGAATTAACTTGAAGCTTCAAGTGACAAGGTGATTTAGAATTCTACAAGTAAAAAAAGTATTTTAATAAGATGGACCTGATTCTATGCAGGCAAGAGTTCATGTAAACTTGAAATGTTGTTGGCAAACTGTCAAACTATTCCAACCAAGTTCCTGGATTCATCAATACTCCAGAGTACATTCCTGTTGAAGGTGAAGGTATTTACCGCCTGGGAAACAACAGGGAATGACAGTCAGTCTTAAATAATACTGAAATTTGAGAATTTGAGAGCAACAGGACTGTGTCATCACATAATTCTAACCTGCCATCCTCATAGTATTGTTATTTTGATGGGTTTCCTATTGCACTCAAACCCTTTATCACCTTCTCTTTCTCACTGGGCTCGATTTCCTTTGGATATTTGCCTCCACGAGCCACAGAGACCCCTGCCTCGATGGCCATATCTAGAAAAACAGATTATGAGAGGTGAGAAGGAATGCTAATTCTAACTGCGGTTTAAAGAATATAGTTCACCTAAAAATACTCATTCTTTACTCACCCTCACAGTTGTTTAAAGCTACACTGTGTAACTCTTTTAGTTTATTCTTAGCTAAAAACACTTAGTTCTTTCAAAAATACATGTGCTCATTAATGTACACTTCCGAGTCAAAAGTTTAAGATTGGTAAGATTTTTTATGTTTTTAAAAGAAGTCTCTTGTGCTCACCAAGGCTGCAATTTTGTGATAAAAAATACACAAAAAACACAGTAATATTGTGAAATATTATGACAATTTAAAATGACTTTTTTTATGTTAATATATATTAAAATGTAATTTATTCCTCTGAAAAAAGCTGAATTTTCAGCATCATTACTCCAGTCTTCAGTGTCACATGATCCTTCACAAATCACCCTAATATGATGATTTTATGCTCCAAAAACATGTATGATTATTATCCATGTTGAAAACAGTTTTTTACATTTTTATTTCAGGATTCTTTGATGAATAGAAAGTTCAAAGAACAGCATTTATTTAATTAGAATCTTTTCTAACATATAAATGTCTTTAATGTAACTTTTGATCAATGTAACTCATCCTTGATGAATAGAAGTATTGATTTCTTATTTATTTCCCCCAAAAATAAAATACAAATTCTTTCTGACCCCAAACTTTTTAAAGGGTAGTGTTTAAAGTAACAAAAGCTTTTCATTTCAGATAAAAGCTGTTCTTTTGAACTTTCTATTCATCAAAGAATGCTGAAATAAAATGTAAAAAAAATGTTTTCAACATGGATAATAATCATACATGTTTTTGGAGCATAAAATCATCATATTAAAGTGATTTGTGAAGGATCATGTGACACTGAAGACTAGAGTAATGATGCTGAAATTTCAGCTTTTTTCAGAGGAATAAATTACATTTTAATATATATTAACATAAAAAAGTCATTTTAAATTGTCATAATATTTCACAATATTACTGTGTTTTTTGTGTATTTTTTTCCAAAAATTGCAGCCTTGGTGAGCAGAAGAGACTTCTTTAAAAGCATAAAAATCTTACCGATCTTAAACTTTTGACCGGTAGTGTATATTACTTCGTTCAAGTAATAAAGTATTCCCGTGAGTGTATAATATAATATGCCATTGAAAATACATACGGGTAAGGGGTTCTAATGTCAGTCGCCATGTTGCCCCTCCATCTTGTAAGTACATTAGTCAAAGAGGGACATACCCGTTAATTCAAAGCTTCGCCTTGCGCGTTTACGTTCAGTTAACACTCATGGACGAGGTCAAACTGGAAGCCATGTTAATCTTGGACTACATTGGACCACTGCAGGAGTTAAAATGAAATCGGAATTGAGAGGAACAGAAACTAATATTCACTGGATGGTCATATACCTATAAAAATAACACAGAGTAGCTTAAAGAATAGTATGACTTTGTTTTTTTCTGTTGAACAAAAAGGGGAAATGATAAAGATTGAACAGGCCACTCTTTTCCATGATGATCCAGGCTGTCAAGCTGCATAATAACCTTAAAAGGTTTCATAAAATACATGTAAGCATATTTCAAGTCATAGCTTTGTGTGATGAACAGACTCCTGATGGAAACTCATCTGCGGTTTTCATGTTATTACTCTTCCAAAAGTTACAATCAGTCACATAATACATCACATTTACAAAGTTATTGACAAAAGATGTATTGTAGTAGGCTAGGGCTGTCAAAATACTTTTATAAAGCATTTTGTTTAAATATTGAGCTTGACAGGGCTGGATTTCTTGTTTACTTTCATTTGTAAGGTGATGGACTATTTCTCTTAAATTGATTATTCCAAATTTTCAGCTCATCAGACAAATAAACTATTATGATACTGTGGTAGTGAAATAAGAATTCAACAAGCTGAAAAACACTTTAGATTTCTCAGTTTTATAGCATTTCTATAATAGTTTTTTGTTGTTAAATAAGAGTACTTTCCAAAATATAGCATTAGACCACATCTGCCAGAATATTTGAGGCTGACGCTCATTCTTCTAAATGCTGTTATTCTATTACAGACTAAACACACCATATGATTTGAAAGCTAGCAGCAAACGAGCTTCCTTTTCATAGTTACTTGGTTGTCCACTCATTTCCTCCACCATATGGAGAACTTCCTTTCACCAAACTACATCTGGCTAGCAAATATTAGTGGAGCGAAGGTCTGTCAATGGCTTCCACTGACCACAAAGGATGTGCCCCCTGATCTTTGCCCCTGCACTGTCAATCATAGTGTCTGGTTTGTGTTTCCATGGTTGCTCAAGTTGATGCGTGACCCCGGAAGGATTAATGAGAAAACAGGGTTCGGTTTCAACCTTAAGGGAATCGGTTTCTTCTTAAAAGTGCATCTTTTGTTGGTGGAGTTTGTTTCCCATTGGCAAAGTAAGGTTGAAGAGTACAAAGTGAGACTGATTAGATGAGACGGGAGAGATGAGACAGAAATATGATCATTGCCTTACACTTGGAAGGAAGCATGGGTTTAAGTGCTTTTAAATCCCAAGCACATGTGTGGTAGAAGACATCATGTCACAACTGGACCTCGGTCAGAATCAATCAACTTCACTGACTTTTCTCATGACATGCACACACACCCAGAGACATAGATCATATATCTGTGATTCCCAAAGAACCCCGTCTTGACTTTAGTAATGCCATTCTCGTCATAAGCTACGCCATGTAACTTAATTCAAGATAATCGACGATATCGGAATCAAGTGTTATGTATTCGTTTTCTTTATTTGCATTTTAACACATGGAAACCATACACTTCCATGGCGGAAAAACAGTCACATCTTTCATGCTAGACAACTAGACATGCTGTTTCGATTCTCTTTGATGTCGCTTTAGTGACTCTCACTCATGAAGATTTGATTTCATTGACCTCTGCAGTCTTACAGTTCATGTCCACCAGTCTTCAAAAGAGCGACAACTTCACAGCACTTGACCGCAACCTCTATCTTGTTATGCTGTTTGAGGCACATCCAGAGCAGAGGAGTCAAAAGTCAAGTACAGCCAAAAATAATCTGTTTATGGGAATCTCAAAGATGTGCTCAATGTTTATGCCCATAGCTAAACTCTTTAAATTCCAATGCGCTGAACGACATTAACACAGTACAACTTTATAAAGGAAGGCAGTAGATGTAGCAACACTGAATGGTGTTTTTCATTGTTAGCAAATGGCTTTACTACCTACCCACCTATATATATATATCATGTCTCAAAAGAAAAGCAATACAAAAATGCAACAATATGTATCGAGGACCGTGAAAATATGAATCGGTTTTGTGAGAAAAAAAATCAAGTTTACAGATTTTAGTGTCAATACCACATTAAACTACTATATATAATGTTGACTATAATGTATAATAATGTACACTCTAAAAATGCTGGGTTGTTTTAACAAACTTTGGGTAAAATATGGAAAACCCAAATCTAATCGTTGGGTCTGAAATGTCCCATGGCTGGGTTTGTCCATATTTGACCCAAAGTTGGGTTAAAACAACCCAGCAATTTTTAGAGTGTAATTGGAGAATATTTGTGGGTCCCTGATAATGCCAAATGTCTTGTGTTACCAGTAAAAAGTGGACAACATTCCTTTTAAATATATCTATGCAAGTGCAAGCATATTTGTCAAAATAATTCAGCTTTAAAATTACAAAATGTATTTTCAGCTTCAGAATCACAAATATTTTTTATTCTGGTGTCACCTTTGTCCTGTGCATTGGGTTACCTACCAGCACCAAGTCCAAAACTACTAATTTCCATTCCCAATGTAATACCAAGGTTAGCAATTTATAAACCGTTTTTATCAGTATCGCAGTGATGTCGTATTGCTGAGTTTCAGTATTGAGATATGTATCATATCGTGATATGTATCTGAATTCGTGACAAAGAGTGTATCGTTACCATAACCATATATATTTTTTAAATAATTATCTACTATTTGAATTTGCATTACTTCATTAATTAATTATGTATTAGAGAAATGAGAATGGATTTTTCACGTAACTGTTTTAAGAATGGGGGCATTGCAAAGACTAAATTATAAAATTTCTAAAATTAGGCTTAAATTTTCTTTTACATAAAAATAGCATTCATAATTATATTATTAGTAGTATTTATTTATTTATTTTAATTTTAATACAAGTTTTTTCTTTTGGATTTTGTGGTGAAATTTGACCCGAATATATTCTTGGCACGCATTCGTCTAAAAAAATGTTGTATGTTCTTAAAATGCAGACTGTGATACAAAAGATGTACATTCAAGCATTTACTTCACCACATACCTCACACAAACCTTAAAGTCAGCTCAGTCCCTTTGTGCTGATAATCAGTACAATCTTCACGCCTTTCCATCTAAAATCTTATTTTCCACCAAATGGGTCTCTCATGTTTCTGCTGATCTTTGACACTGCACTGCCTTCGGTTGTGATTGCATTGGCCTCTGACGCTTGTTTGTGTAAGGTCTCAAGTTTGGATTCCTGCTGTACCTACAAGGAAGGGAAGAGAGAAACAATGAGAGAAGTTTGCAGATAGAACTGGATCTGTTGCTCCTGGGGACGACAAGGCAGACAACCACTGATCACAACTGACATCACCTTTCACGGAGGAACAAAGATTGTTTGCTGCAGGGTTAAATGGAATTCTTAACAAACGTCCAGACCAATCCTGAAACCCCAGAGGGCAATGTGAGGGTCATGGAGTTAGACCCCTTAAACACATTCACAGTACTGACTGGATCATGTAAACAAACTAAGATATAAATCGA
>JAQIUQ010007521.1:80000-292500 GCA_030378365.1 Hybognathus amarus
TTCTCCAATTCCCTGTGTGTGCACAGTCGGTTTGTTTTGCAATGCCTTAAGCACATAAATTTTGAAATTAAAATGGTTAATTATAGGTTAATAACCTAAAAACATACAGTATATTATATGATATTATGTTGTTATAATGGATGATTGCAGGCTAATTATCCAAAAACATGACGAGCAGAAAACGAGCATTTGGGCTGTACCCTAGAAAAGCAGACTGTTGCACTATGATTGTGGAATGTTTGCTTAAACTTGTTAACATGTCAGTGTCCAAAAAAATCTGACAGAGCAGCCCAAAATGTTTTGACATGTTCCAAATACCTACATAGAAAAATAAATACATACATCACCCCATATCTCATTCTCTTTGGTGTTTAAACAGCGTTAGTGTATGCAGTGTCTTCTCCGGGTCACTGAAGGCATGTCTGTATTGACCTTGGCTGTCAGAATGCCTCTCACCTTGTGTTGATAAGGGAATAAAAGTGTACGAACTGAGGGATGTCACAGGGGAAATTCAGTGATAATTACTGTTTGGGGGTAATACGGCCAAGATTTAATTCCATTTCACATCAAATAACAAGCAAGTGAAAGTCGGAGGTGGTGGATGGGAGTAGACAGCGTGTTTGCCGCGGTGAAGGTCTCCCGAGGTCCCCTGCTGCCAGAAAGGACGTGTGCGGTGTGATTAGAGGGGTCTGATTGGGTATCACTGTGAGTAGAAACCAATCAGCAGCTCATCAGGTCCTTTATCCATCTCAGTCTGTCAGTTGCTCTCTCTGTCCATCACCTTTTTCCATTCCTGCAGATTTAACTACTTCTCAGGGATGAGGTCCTAGCACTTATTATTACATTTTGGCGTGTCGCTCATCCTATACCTTTATTATTTGTGCTACGGACATAAATGATACCTAAATAGTGTATTTTGTTGATGAAAATGGGTGGTTCTACTTTTTTTCGCATTCTGCTTTACATTTTTGACTAAACATTATAAAGACGATGGAGGGATCCAAGATGCATCTAGAGAACCGGATGTTACTGAGATTTTAGGGTGGGCTCTTTTGACTTGGGCCAGTTAGCAAACACCTAGCAACTACCCAGAACACCCTAGCATCGAGTTTTGCATGGGCAAAGAGGAACCACAAACTAATTCTTCAAAAAGTATGCAATTTAATTTGTCCATTGTTATATTTTTACATATGAAATAAGACAATATTTTTGTTACTTATCATTGTGATAAGTAGACCATGAGGAGTGTTGGGGAGTAGTTAACTACAAGTAGCGAAGCTACCAACTTAACTAAATTTTTCAGTAGCTTGGCAGTAGCTCAGTTGCTTTTTAAACAGTGTAGCTTTTCCAGTAGCTAACTACTTTTTGCAGCAAGTAGCGGTGTAGTGCGAGCAAAAGCTACATTGCTACATTGTCGAGCCTGCGCGAATCAGCGCGATGCAAGGATATTCTTCTTGTTAGATTCCAAACTTATTTTTTGCCATTACCGGCACCTGTTGTTTAATCACGCATCTTGCGGCTAACGGTTCACTGACGTACCGAAGTGGGTTGACACACAATGATTGTATAACAAGACATGACGGCAGATTTGGAGGATGGAGAAACAACTAACGTTAATTACCCATGGCCTTATTTGTCCAAGTTCAATTAGTATTTTTGAGAAAATGTTTTACATGCAATTTACTTTGGATGTATATTTCATTCTTGCAATGTTGTAGGCTATTTGTTGCAATTTTGACAAACAGTCTGAGATATTTGAGTGTTGTGTGTAATAAAACAATACTCTTTGAAATCGTAATTGCATTGCCTCGTTTTAAACACTAAATATTTTACTTAAAACATTCCTCAGACACTTATTCAGTTATTTATAATATACGTTGTTCAAAAAGCAAAAGTAGTTTCAATGTAGCTAGCTACTTTTTGATAGTAACTTGTAGTGTAGCCAACTACTTTTCTAAACGGGTAGCTTGACTGTAGTTAAACTACTTTAACTTACGAGTAGCTTGTAGCTTGTCAAACTACAGTTTCAGAGTAGCTTCCCCAACACTGACCATGAGGCCATGGGAGAGGATTTATGAATGGCAGAGAAGAAGTGACTGGTAGGTCACATAATAATGACCAACGCATACTCATTCTAGGGAGTCATATAGTGACGCATGTGAAATTTAGTCGAAATCCAACGCACATGGCACCCTTTAGCATCAATATAACACACACAGAGCTTTGTTTGGATATGAGTAGGTTTAGTTCTGGGGTAGTGTTAGGGTTACACCACTAGAAGGCGCCTTCTGGCCCATATATATCTTCGTCTCATGTTGACGCTAAAGGGTGCCATGTGCGTTGGATGTAGACGAAATGTCAAAAACATTAGTAATATGAAGCTTTGGGATGAGAACGGGCTGTAATGACAGCATGGTGAATGTATAGTGCATCTGCATAAGGTAAGGAAAGCACAACGTGAAATTTTCACAAGGTGAAAAAATGGGAGAATGATGATTTAATGTTAATACAATTTCCAGCTATCAATTTCATTTCATGTCTCAAAATGTGTATTTCTTGTTTGTAATTTCACCACTGAATATTACAGAAGTAAGAATCACCACTGCTCTTCCCCGAATCGTGCCAAATCTGAACTGCAATCGTTCGGAAAACCTGCTAAGGCGAGTCTGAGGGGATAGAGAGGGGAGGGGGAGGCAAACGTACTGCCTTTATTGTGGAGAGTAGCGATATTGTATATTTGATTTACTAAGCCACTATTCAAAACAGCAGCTACAAATTAAAAATGAAGGAAGACCACACACCTAAATTGGATGTAGGCTACAGCAATCAGCTACATTAAACAGCCGAACATGCTCTTTTAACATGGCCATTTAAAAGGAAAGAATAGTGATAGGCTAGGTGAGTGAAATTATATTTGTATTGTCTTCTTGTACTTGTACTTTAAACCATCAACAATCATACATGATTATTTGATGAATTAATCATTTAATTCATTGAATTGAATAATTTGAAGGAAAAAAAGTTTATTACAATTATTACCCTAAACAAGTGAAATGCTTAAAGAGCTCTCTATGTTAAATATGACTTGCATTTTGTGGTATATTTTATCGGCGCGTTAACATACTTTCCCCTGCATCATCTTCAGCCATCTTCCTAATCTTTCAGACTCAAACAAATGCAGACATTTGTCTAAAACAAAGAGAAGGGATGGTCTAAATGTCTAAGAGCCACTCTCAACACTGCTGCATGGCACGCCATAGAGATAATCGGCCAGGAACGCCTTTGTTCCTCAAGAGTGATCTATGCGTGCCATCAAAAAATGCTAAGTCAAATACCCACTTAGCATTTTTTGATGGCACGCATAGACTAGCTCGGATAGGTTAAAATTCAAAGCTTAAATCAAAAGTGTACAGCACAATAAATTGTAGAGGATAACTTTGTTCTATTTATTTCACCCACACAAGGGAAATACAAACCACAAAGTGTGCAGGACACATGATTTACCCTAAAATGAAAACAAAACGGTGGAATTACCAGAAGGGATCGATATCTTTCCCGGTTTGTGTGTGCTGCCCTGCATTGCGTGAGTAGATGTCTGTTATTGTTGCTTTTCCAAAGCAGTCAACAGGCAGCAGAGGATAACAATGTTTTGATTGCATCAGGCTGATATTTCAGTGAAGAGAAGTTGGAAAAGAGGCACGCTATACAGGTTATCCTCCCATCTCGCCCAAGCATGATTGGCTCACTCACACAGATTCGATAACATCATGCTATCTGTGCTCATGGAGTTCTATATATTGGGAGATGTCTGACTGTGGAAAATCGGGCCAAAATGGTTTAATGTGCCAATTGCTTTATACAATTGACTTTTCTGTGCTTTTCTCTAATTATATTGACTGTGGGGTCCAAAGTTTGTAATTCGTAATAGAATTTAAACCTGCAAATATAAAGAATGTTAGTGTTACTTTACAATAAAGTTCTGTAGATTAACCCTTAGCGAACCAATCAAAAATGTGATGTTATTTGCATAAATGGAATAAAGAAATGCCACATTCAATTAATGCTGACTACAAGCTCTAATTAGTTATGCTGTTAGGAAAATAAACTCTTTTTTTCTCTCGGCTAGTGAATTTAGTGGCAAGGTTAAGTCTAAAAATGAACGGAGATTGATATGCTCTGGGTTTTGTGATTTTCCCTTAAGTGCGTGACCTCTTAACTCAACTATCTCTTTGAAATGCTTCGTAAACACAGCCTGCAAACCTGCAAGTTTCCTCTTCATCATCCAAATGAGGAAAGTTTTCTGCACTTAAATGCGGGCTGTATAACAAGAAGAATCAGTACTGAGATGCTATCGCAACAAAAGATTAAAAGTCAAGTGGATCTCTCTTGCTTTCATCAAGAGCTCTGATAACTAATGAGACCTAAAAATTTACAATCTCAGACAGTCATCTAAATTAGCAGCACAAATCAAAACTTACTGATGGGAGGGGTACATTTGTATACACTTGAGGCGGATGGGCTACAACAGCAGAAGACCCCACCAGGTACCACTCATCTCCACTACAAATAGGAAAAATAAGCTACAAGAGCTTTGCAAGACCTCAGGACAGTTGAAGACTGGAAAAATGTTGCCTGGTCTGATGAGTCTCGATTTCTGTTGAGATATTTAGATGGTTGAATCAGAATTTGGCGTAAACAGAACCAGAATAAATAACAAATCTGGCATCGGTATTTGGCGAGTACTTCTACCCATGTACCAATCCGATACCATTTTCTTAAACAATATCTAGTTATGCACGCTAGCATGCTAGTTATGCATGCTAGCTAATACAAAATATTGCTGTGAAATGTCAGATAATAAAAATACTCTAGTTCACTGTATGTATTTGTTTATGTTTAATTGAACGAGATAAGTCTGAAGCACACCATAAAATAATTCTATGAATTAATACAGTGCTAGTATGAATAGCAGCTGTATAGATTTTGTACACACCCAGGTATCGGATCAGTACTCGATATTGGCCGATACCCTGAGTCCAGGTGTCGGATACGGTGTCAGGAAAGGGAAAAAGGTATTGGAACATCTCTAATCTCAACCCAATAGAGCATCTTTGGGATGTGGTGGAACGGGGAGCTTCATACCCACAAATCTCCATCAACTGCAAGATGCTATCTATCAATATGGGCCAACATTTCTAATGAATGCTTTCAGCACCTTGCTGAATCAATGCCGCAATAGAGTTAAGGCAGTTCTGAAGGGGAAATGGGGTCAAACACAGTATTAAGTATGGTGTTCCTAATAATCCTTTAGGCGTAGGTGTACAGAATATATCACTTAAATTTCAATGTATAGGCTACATGTATTACAACAGCTAAAAATAGTCCCTATCAGCCAATGAGCAATATCATGATGTAATTTTCATATGATTCCAGAGGTGATTGGTTCAAAAAGTTATGTAGTCCCTTAAGCAAAGACTACAGATTTCATCCAAGTACATCCAAGAAACTGCCATTTAGATGAATGGGAATGCTAATGGATAGCTTATTTCAGGTATTGGAGACCTCTTTGAGAAGGATAGAAGAAAAAGGAGCGTGATCAGAAAGAGATGGCAGCCCTCTAGACATTTCAAACACACATGCCTTCTCAAGTTACTCATGAAGAGCATCAGAGACACCACAACATGCTCATCTCTTTCTCCTGCACATTCCTGCTATGCAGAGCTCACAGAGCGGCACTGGGATCCGCTTTCAGCATCAAACAAGATTGCCAACGGGTCTGTCGTCAGTTGGACTTAGCTCCAGGGCCGGAGAAACTTGATCTTCAGCATATAAGCTGGGTCGGAGGGGTACAAGCGTGGAGGAGAAAAGAGAAGAGTCCCTGTTTGAAACAGTAGGATAAGAAAAGGAACTGAACACTGTGGGAAATGGAAGTGGAAGTGAAAAGCACCTTTAAAAAGTTGGGTTTGTAATAAGTGTGGGTCTCTAAACCTAAATGATGGTCAATAAAAATACACTATAGCCATTGCTCTCCATCAATCTGAAGCCATTGATTTTAAGCAAAAATGGTGTGCAGTCCTTTTAGCAGCTAAAGGCTCAGCTTCCATTGAGGAAGTTCATTTAGGTATTGTGGAACACATCCTGTAACTGTATTAGGATTAGTCCTTATCTGACAGATCAGCTTTGAAAGGCATAGGGAAGTCGGCTCACCATCTGCAAGAGGCTCAGATTTCATCACAACTTGTTGCCTGGTACTTAAATAAACTCTGGCATGCTGTGTGGACACTATATCCTTGTCCAAAGGACCGCTGACCCCGGTGAGAATCTTAACACCCAGGGCCCCTCCTATCCATTGACCTAATAGGAACATTCACCGCTTTCTTCCCCCTTGAAGGTGGCCTCCACCCACCATTATGCAAACAAAAATCACTGCTCTAACCGACAACCTAACATTGCAGTGATAATGAGACAACCAGATGAACCTGTTGCCCATTTTCCTGGACAGACGGAAAGGAGGAGGTTCAGATGGATTGACAACCAGTGAGTGAGTTATTAGTCCTGCCAACTCCCTGACCACATGTTTGAAGCCATTGAGCATGTTTGTGTACAGTTCAAATTGAGCTACAGTAAAACTGAAGCTGTGACGGTACTCACTGTCATAGCTAATGCTTATGTTATCCAAGTGGATTCTAGCAAAGTGATTTTCTCGGATTCTTCTTTACCTTAAAGACTAATAATTGGGAGAGAAAAAGTTAAATAGTCCGATTGAGTCAAAAACAAGCACCATACACAATCACTCACATTTACAGATTAAGTTCTTTCAAATTAATTTGCTGTGAAAAGGAACCAAAGAGAAAGGTGAAAAAACATTGTTTTGTTTATCGACTGTCCATTATGCATTTTAAAACTAAAAATGTCTTTGTTAATTGATAAATAAAAGTTGAAATAAAATGAAACTTAATTGTTAACTAGAAATGGTGCATTGGCAACTAGCAGTAATAAAATAAGTATTAATTGAAAGGCTAAAATGCCTAAATGCCTGTTTTTCTTTTATAGATACAACAAAACTAATAAATGCCTACAAAAGTACATACAATTACTAAAACTTCAACATTAAAATGTACAATAAAGAATATTACTAAAAGCCCAATTAAAATATGAATAAATACTATAATAGTACATGAATACTACTAAAATAACACTGTGATGATGACCTCAGAGGCTCAGACAAGAGAAGGTGCAATTTCATAAAAAAGGTGCCAAGTGTGACAACATACTAAAATCAAGTTATTTTCAGTTGGATACAAAGACATATTAACTACAATTAAATTTATCTTCATTTTAATTTATTAAAATACAATATGTGCAAAAAAGAACTATTTGGGTATATAGAGTGGCAAGAATGTACACTACATATGATGCTTGCATAAGGTTTGGTGTATATGAACACATCAAGTGCTGTACAATATCCTTCCTCACTTTCATCAGCGATATGTTCATTCAAACATGAAAACCCACATCAATTATTTAAAATGTACAGAATCCAAGGAGACCCACAGAGAATCAATTTTTTTCTTCTTTGTAACAGCAACAACCTCCACTGTTGAGTAGTGAGTTAGAGAAAGTACATCCCGCAGCATGCCATGAATTTATCATCACAAAGCTTTGGAGCAATCGATTGCACATAGAATGGAGAAGATGAAACTAATGCAGGGTTCAGATTGAAGCCTGCCAACTGAGGCAGAAGGAGAGGAGAACATTATGGAAAAAATCGATGGCCCCCACCTGGCACTCACCCAGGTGACCAACTTTCCCCAATGAACAGACCAAGCAAACAGATAAACCAGGTGTTGCTCCAGTAGAGCATCATAAAGGCGATACACCTTTTTAGCTGGTTGCTATTTTGATTAATTCAATAATAAAGGTGTGTTAATGAAGGTGTCTTGGCTTTATGCAATTAGTGTCCCAAAAGTTATAAAGAAAATGAAGTGCAAGTGTTATAAACATAACACATATAATGGTCTCTTTTGACTAGCAACCACCTAGAAACCTAAATATGCCAAAAACCCTTCAGACAGTTTAACAACATAACAAAATGAAAACATATTGTTAGCTTATAGGAGATAATAGCATGTGAAATATCTTTTTTAGAGATTTTAAAAAGGAAGTAAAGGTTGATTTCCAAGAAATAAATTATCCAAGTGTAAAACCATTGTTTTTAGGAAATTTAATCTGACATTTTTGTAGACACGCAGTTAATTTGACTTAAGTCATCACCATGCACACATCCCTTTTCCCTGTTCTTTCCATCCATACAAAGTGTTCCCTCCCAGCGCACTCTTCTTTCTCTTCCTCTCCCAGGTCTGTGACCCATCAGTCAGGAGGAGAGCTCTTGGCTCCTGTGCTCATTTAGATTTTAACAGCCATAAGTTCCCCTGACAGCTGCTGCAATTGAAATGATACAGAAATAACAACAGCTGGGTGTTGCACACACACTCTTGAGACAACCTCACTATGGCCCATTCAACCATGTATCCATTTGCTTCAGGCTTTCATTAGTCCAGGAGGGGCAATATTTATGTAAAAGCTCTCGGTTTACCAGGTTTACTGACGAGAGGGTAGACAAATTCACTTCTTAGTTTCCAAACTGTTTTTATGTTGCTTGTAAACAGGGTTGGAAGACATTTTTTACTGTCTATGGAACTTCTCAGACAGAATGATTTGTTCTTTCTTTTTTGTACCAGTTTCAAAGTACTCAAAGTCTAAGGGAGTAGCAAACATTGACATATTTACAACTATCATTATATTTTAAAGGCTTAGCTGCAAAGCTAAGAAAACATGTTTTTTGGTGACGTAAAGCGGCAGCTTTTACACCAAGCAGAAGCCTTTGCCAAACAGTAAGTAATCATAATATGGGTCGTACCTACAGTACTTACCTACTTTTCAGCTAATCAGACTTCTGGTACTATGTCACCTCATTAATATTCAAGGGCCAGAGTTTACCAGACTGATAAGGTTGTCAGATCACTCCCATCCCCATGCCCAAGTTGCAATTCAAATACATTTTTGGAAATTAACTCTTGGTTTCACAGACAAGACTTAAGCCTAGTCCAAGATGCACGTTTGAGCTGTTTTACCTGAAAGCTATATCAACGCATTCTCATCCCCAAGGCGCCATATATGACACTTTGCAAAAGCGTAAATATCCAACGCACATGGCACCCTTTAGCGCCAAAATTGAGACGCTTCGGTTATGGTTAAGTTTAGGTATGGGGTAGGGTTAGGGTTAGACCACTAGGAGGCGCCTTCTGACCGATTTATTTTTAACGTCTCATTTGGCGCTTAAGGGTGCCATGTGCGTTTGATATTTACGCTTTTGCAAAAGCGTTGTATTTGGCGCTTTGGGATGAGAACGGGCTGCAATAGGTGAAAAAAAGGCTAACCAAAAACAACATCTATTAAACAGTCATTTAAATTAATTTGAAATGTACTTCCTTACTTTTTGATTCAAACTGCAATTCTGCATACTGTTTCAATTCAACTTCAAGAATTGATTTGGAATTTCAACTACTCTCAACTAGTTTAACATCACAATAGGAAAAGTTCCTCAAGAGGATGTTCACATCCATTTATCAGCTCTACGGCAACACTGCAACAACAACCTTATTCAGTGGTTGCTAAACAAGGGAAAACATTCCCAAAATGAAAAGGTTAATGATGTTATTTACTATCATCTAAGTTCCTCAGATAATTCTGACCCAGGAGTACACAGCAATGTTTAGTGTATAGTTAGCATTATGTAGGCATCTGAAATGTATAGTCTTTAAACAGTTTTTTTATGGCAACTTATCCCAAAAAAACACATTCTTTCTTAACACTTGGCCATTTTCCCAGAACATTGATCAAAACCAGGGGGGATAACATTCTCACACACTTGAAAGGAGTCATCTAATCTTGATTAGCAACCAATTAACTGAAATGATTGTTCTGTATCTGCTTCATTTATTCACTAAAATCCATCTATGTCTAAAATATCATGATGGACTCTTTCAGTAAATGCTACAAGCCTCCCTTGGCCCCTAATTCATGCATCTATTCTCTATTGACTCTTGTTGACAATAACTTTTCCGGTTGGCAACAAGTCATTTCTCTTCATTTCCCAACTGAACAGAACTTCAGTCCAAGACTATTGACAAATGAGAACAAAACCTGGAACTGTTCCACCAACTGTCCACTCTAGGCCCCGGCAAGCCCTCAAACTCCATGGTGGCATTCCAGGGTGGACCTGAAGACAGCTTCTGAGGGGTGGCTTTGATTTCCAGAAATGCCACTTTTTGTTTCAGAAGAGAAAAGAGTAGGAAAACCTCTGCAATTTCTCACCAAGTCTGAGGAAGATGAAGAGAAAGAGGAGGGAAGATGAGCTCGGCTGGAGTTGAACCTCTTCGCTTTGTCCGTGTTGGGCTGGGTGTTGTTTTGAGGAGGTGATTTTAACCCTCCAAACACTCCCTCCTCCTCAAGGACTCCTTGGAAACCAAAACCTTCTGTCCGTATCATCTCCATTCATTTAGCATCCATCCAGTCAAGTGGTTGAATTATTTATAAAGGCACCAATGCCTTTTAATGGCTGCTTGGAAGTAGTTTGTTGACACTTCATGGCTAAGGCACAGGGAAAAACAGACAATAACCCACTGTTCTGTCATTAGTGGATAAAGAAAACGAGAGCCTTGAGAATACATACTATGCTCACACTTAAAGGAACAGTTCACCAGAAGGGAGATAAAATTTCTTGCTAGTACCCACAACTTTCGGGGTTACTCTGACCATTAACCACAACGACTGCCTCCAATATAGCCGATACTGATTTTCTACAATATTCTAATGTCTAATAAAAATACAAAATATTATTATAAAAAATCAATAATTTTAAATGGAACATCACTGTACATTATAATATACAGTATCAGGGCTATATCTGATTTTTCACTACACGGTTATCATGGCCAAAAGAATTCACAAAAGCCTTGATATCAGAACATATCGTGATATCTCTAGAAATCTTGAAAAAAAGTCAAATAGAAATTATATAATTTTATTATACAGTGATAAAAGCTATGTCGACTGCCATTGCATTATAAAAATACATTTCCTTTATGAAAATACCTAAGATGGCTTGAAGAACACCGATAAACCATAATTTACTCTATAATAAACTCTTTTAGAATAAAATAAAAATTTCGGCCCTGACGAGAATGTCGGTCTCCTCGGCTGTGAACTCGCTCCTGGCGTGCGCCTGGCAAATGCACTATTATAATACCAATCCCCCATAGAACAAGCATGCCTGCTTTTAAAGGAAATGTGAGATGATGCTCTAATTAAATATTGCACCTTACGCCCGAAACCACACCTATGAGTAATGTAGCTCTTTCAGACCAACCCATTTTAGATTTGCGTCAGGTGCAAGTCATTTATCCCACAGATATTAAAGCAACAGCGCCAAGATCTGCCCACAAAGTTATTTGCGATTTCGCGTTTGATACTTGCGACTAGTCAAACTGAATTTTTAGTTGCCATGGCGCTGAAATGCAAATGGAGGGCAGGAAGTGATTTGCTGTTTAGAAAGCACTCATGACGAACTCAAAATGCCTATGTTTTGCATTGTTTATGGTTACTTAAATCGATCAAACCACAAGGAGTTTTTAATTGTGTACCAAAATAAGTTGTTCATAAGGGGGGGAAATGCAAGAAATTGTCTGGAAAACTCGGAAAAATGGCTTGCAACCTACGTCTGCGGTCGGGGGAGCTCGAATAGGAAAATGCCCGTGTGTGCAGTGATCACTTTGTCATAGGTGAGTTAATACAACTTAAGTGGCTATGTTTGTGTAACATACCAGTTTCCGAACTGTGTAAAGTCAAAGTATGTCTATAAGACGCGGTAGTTGCTACCGCCTTGTTGGCAGGAAAATCTCAATTCAGTTGAAAAATCGTTCCTCTTCATAAAATAAGCATTGCATCCAACATGTTTGATTTTTTGTTTATATATTTATCTTGTAATAGCGTGTAAAGTAGTACAGTATGGACTTTCCTCTATCTCGTCCATTGCGCTCTTCACTCCCTGCCCTCCATCTGAATTTCGCGCGTCATCATAATCACATGACTGAAACTCAGCTGTTAACAAATATTTATTTAATTTAAATAATATTTTAAATATTTTAATAACAGTAAAAATAATATAGTCTGAAAACCGATATATTGTGCATCAATAAAAAGAGTAGGGAATTAATAACACATTTAATTTATAAGTAAAATGTAAATGGGACATTCAATAAAAGTTAACTAAATAATTAATTAAGGACTTACCGGTAACAAAGACCTGCTTAAAGTACTCCCTGGGATACACATATCACTGGTGTATATGAAAAAAATGAAAACCTTTGTACCCTGCAGGTCAACAACAATGGCTAATAACAGCCTCACAGCTGCCCTCTAGCATACTGTACAAACAATGCACAAACGTGTCTTCCTTAAGCTCCAGGGTCTTTTATTTTTATTTTTATTTTAATTTTTTTTTATAGCAGAACAAAGTAGCCAAACTGTAAAGAGCCACCACAGCTGGAGAGCCAGAGGGCACATTCAGGGAGGAAGGAAGGCCAAGTACTTGAATGACGCTCCCATCGGGAACGTATTCTTAAATTTACCTCTCAATTTTCTTTAATATGACAGGGCAGAGGTGATAACGTGGATACTTTTGGAAGGTTGTAATATTTTGCAACACTGATAGACAAATTCACAAGGGACTGGGAAGAGAATGAAAAGAGAAGCCAGATGTTTTCTCTGTCACGTTTACTTTACCATTCTTGTTTAAAACTAAGAGAATCAATCCCAGTCTTATTTTGAATTGGCTTAGCTTGTGTGAAAAATATGAACACTTATCTACAAAATTATTGGGTTCATAATGTTTTTTTATGATTTTTTGAAAGAAAGGTCTTCTGTTCAGATACATTTATTTCACCAAAAATACAATAAAAACAATATGAATTATATTTTAGTATTGTGTATTATTTAAAATATTGGTTTTCTATTTTATATATAATTACATATTTTCAACAGCCTTTCAAGTCTTCAATGTCACATGATCTTAAAGCTACACTGTGTAACTTTTGTAGTTTATTCTTAGCTAAAAACACTTAGTTCTTTCAAAAATATGTGCTCATTAATGTATATTTACTTAGTTCAAGTAATAAAGTGTTCTCGTGAGTGTATAGTATGCCATTAAAAATACATCCACGGGGTAAGGGGCTTCTTAATGTTCGATCGCCATGTTGCCCCTCCATCTTGAAATCACATTAGCCAAAGAGGGACATACCCGTTAATTCAAGCTTCGCATTTTGGGTTTACGTTTGAGTTAACACTCGTGGACGAGGTCGAACTGGAAGCCATGTTAATCTTGGACTACATTGGCCACCACAGGAGTTAAAACGAAATCGAATTGAGAGGAACGTGAACTAATATTCACTGGATGGTCATATACCTTTTCACCTCTAGATGGGGGTAAAAATCACACAGTGTAGCTTTAAAGAAACCATTATGCTAATTTGGTGCTCAAGAAACATTTTTATTATTATGGTTGTGCTGCTTATAGTGTGGAAAGTGATTTGTTTAACAGTAAGTATAAAGAAGGGGTTTTTTAAATTAAAAATATTTTGTAATTTAGAAATGTCTTTGATTAAGACTGTTATTTTTGATCAATTTAGAGTCATGCTTGCTGAATAAAAGCATCAATTTATTTTTTCAAGCAAAACTAGCACATTTGGATCCTTACATCCTTGTCTTAGATATCTTAAATGGTCCGATATCGAGTTTACTGGTCCCAAAAGTCTCTGAACTTACAGACATGTCCATTATTGAGATATTTTCCTGTTCGCTGACTTATCAAATCTAAAGAAGCTGTGGAACATCTTGTGGTAGCCACAAGCCAAAGGAACGTGATTCTGGACCGAATCACAGAGTTTGACCAGACAACTTTTTTCAATACAATGGCCATTGTGCACCTCGCAATGGCTGCAAGCTGTTACGAATGACTTTGCGAACCCCCACTGTGAATATTTGTCTGTGTGCTAGCCAGCATCCACCTCACACAGCAACATGCATTACTCTGGCATGTCCTTCAGAAAAGTCCCTGCCCCAGAAACATCTGAATTCTCCAACAAAAACACAAGATGTGGAGTAAGGTAGAGCTAGAGTCAAGGTCAGACTTTTACTTCTTTATTTCCTTCATATTTTGCCTTCATAAGGCTTGTCCTCATGTCCCATATGCTCATTTTAAAGGCTATCTGGTATGAGGCTGAATTCAATTAAGCAATACAAACCTATATCTTCTGAAACCACAGCTGTGTGTGATGAACAGACCAAGACACAAGTCATTATTCACTGAAAATTCTAGCATGCCTTTAAACTGAGAGACAGGTTTCTCTGAAATGTTTGCACATAACATTTCACCCCAAAAAGTTCAGAGAGAGAAGCACCTCTGATACTTAATCTTGACAAGTAATAGTATTCCCCCTCTTCTCTGTAAACATCACAAAGTACACCCCATATGTTTATTTGGCATTGCCCATTGTTATCTTTGGAGCAGTAGGCCTACACATCACTTTTCAATTCCTCAACAAAGTATAAAACTTGTAGAATAAATTCTATTTTAATTCTGGACTAAACTTCATTCCATTATGGGGAACCATTTGGCCCTGTTTAGAGATTTCTACATGCATGTTTGAAGTCTACATGCATGTCTGTCAGTGTAATTTAGCTCTATGGCTAAATTTATTCTGCATTACTGTTTTTGAATGTTCTCTCAATACTATCATGTTTCAATGACAATGAAGCTACAACAATCCACCATAAAGGAGCTGCATAAGAACACACAATATGCTGTAGGGGGTTGTAAGATGAGTGTGTAGTGAGAGTGACAGAAAGACTGTCAGCTGTGTTGGGGTGATAGAGACATGGCTAATATTTGAACAGTTTGATTAAGATTCAACTGCATTCCATTCTCATACAGCAGATAATTGACTCTTTTCAATAGGAAAGCAGATTCAGCCTGTAAAAGTGAGTGTATTTAAGGGTGGATATATGGAATGAGGTATAGGGTATGACCAACCACAAAATGGAAAACCATTCTCGTTGCATGCACACAGCTCAAAACTGGAAAAAATAAATGTCACAAACAAATGCGACAAATTTACAAAATTATTAGTATCTCAAATTGTTTCTGGAAAGGAGAAGGAAAAGGAAAGGAGGGAGGGAGGGGAAGGAAGGAAGGAAGGAAGGAAGGAAGGAAGGAAGGAAGGAAGGAAGGAAGGAAGGAAGGAAGGGAAGGAAATGAAAGGAAGCAGGGAGAGAGAAAGGAAGGAAGGGAGGGAGGGAGGGAGGGAGGGGAGGAGGGAGGAATGAATGAAATGAATGAATGAATGAATGAATGAATGAATGAATGAATGAAATGAATGAAGGAAGGAAGGAAGGAAGGAAGGAAGGAAGGAAGGAAGGAAGGAAGGAAGGAAGGAAGGAAGGAAGGAAGGAAGGAAGGAAGGAAGGAAGGAAGGAAGGAAGGAAGGAAGGAAGGAAGGAAGGAAGGAAGGAAGGAAATTAAAGGAAAGGATAGGAGAGAAGAAAGGAAGGAAGGAAGGAAATTAAAGGAAAGGGAAAGAGATGGAGAGAGAAAGGAAGGAAGGAAGGAAGGAAGGAAGGAAGGAAGGAAGGAAGGAAGGAAGGGAGGGGAAAGATGGAAGGAAGGAAGGAAGGAAGGAAGGAAGGAAAGGAAGGAAGGAAGGAAGGAAGGAAGGAAGGAAGGAAGGAAGGAAGGAAGGAAGGAAGGAAGGAAGGAAGGAAGGAAGGGAAGGAAGGGAGGGAGGAAGGAAGGATGGAAGGAGAACGGAGTGAGGAAGGAAGGAAGGAAGGAAGGAAGGAAGGAAGGAAGGAAGGAAGGAAGGAAGGAAGGAAGGAAGGAAAGGAAGGAAGGAAAGGAAGGAAGGAAGGAGGGAAAGATGGAGAAGGAAGGAAAGGAAGGAAGGAAGGAAGGAAGGAAGGAAGGAAGGAAGGAAGGAAGGAAGGAAGGAAGGGAGGAAGGAAGGAAGGATGGGAAGGAACGGAGGTGAGGAAGGAAGGATGGAAGGAAGGAACGGAGTGAGGAAGGAAGGATGGAAGGAAGCAAGGAAAGACATTCTGAATATGAAATTCAAAGAACAATGGATGGATGGATACAAGCAGGAGAATGTTAGATAGCCATGACTGCAAGTTTGATATCGACAGCACTGTATGTAAATAAATAAGAAATAACCACAGTCAGAGACTTAAAAATACACTCGTTTGCAGAACTACTTTCATCCTCCATGGATTCAAAGCTGCTGTTGAAAGTTAAACAGATGTGCACAAGCCTCCATTATTAAATCTAAAATGTCACTTTAGAATAGCAACGATGGCTTGAGCTGCTTAGTGTATTATGGAGCTTATACTGAGAGTTTTATGAGAGAGATGCTCAGCATGTTCAGAAACTGTAAACACTGGTTGTCTCCAAATGAAGACCTCTGGAAGAATGCAATTACATCACAATGCCTGAAACTGAGGCAGGAGTTCAGTCTAATGAGGGTACCCGACTGAAATAGGCATCTTTAGCTCAGCCTCTTTATCTGTGATGATATTATATAGAGCATATTTTAATGGCTTTGTCTGCTACAACACAAAAGATAATATATAAAGACAAACAATATAATGAACATCTCACTCAGACAGGTCCCTCAGCATCAGACCTAATTTCAGCCAACATTCTTCGCAGACCGTGTGTCTTCACACAGCAGGGAAACCAGCAATGACTTTGTGGCATATTCTGCCTCAGGCTACAAATTTCACAGGCATAACAAGGGTCCCATCGTGACAGCGTTTCACACAAAGACATTCCCACATGGAATTTGAACATGTATTTCTTTCCTTTCTTTTTTGGGAGGTAATGATGACCAGGACAAACCTTAGCTAAAGGAAATCTGTCATGAGTTGTTCCCATGTCTTGACAGGCTGTATCACAGAATCAGTAGCTGTTTTGGTATCCCGATAGAACATTAAACAACCCTTTATTGCAATTCTTGCGATTAATGTTTGGTATAGCCTAATGCATGAAATACATTGGCATGGTTTTACAGATAGGGCTTAGATTAAGTCAGGATTCGGCCTTAATTCAATTAAGACATTTAAGTAGCTTTTATTCCTTAGGGAAAAAAAACATTACTGGTATACATCTAGAGATAAAACAATGGCACTGACATATTTTAAGATATATTTTAAGACATGCTTTTTAGTTTAGGACTAGGCTTAAGCCTTTGTCTCTGAAATTGGAGGTATATCTTTCCCAAATAGTATTCAGTAGGCTGTAAGACATGGGTGATCACCTTCTAAGTAAAATAAACACTAAAAAAAGAGATTCTTAGCAATAATATGATATAATATAATATGTACACAAATAATATTTAATGTCCATTCATTTAAATTTATACTAAGCAGCTGTTGAATGCTTGATTTTAATTGGTTGGTGAATATTCTAAGGAGTGCAATTAATTTCAGCGAAACACACGGCTAAAGCAGTCCCAGTAACTGGGAATTATATTAAAGCGATACTCCACCGTTCGGGAAAATCCATTACATGCATTAATGCATTATTTTTCTAATAATTCAACAGCCCGGAGTCAATTATTTCTTACTAATAAAGCTGTGTAATTTGAAGGATAATGTTCAGCCAGACAGTTTTATCTGATAATAAACTTATTGGGTTCATTTAGCCATAATTATCGTGGGCTATTCCTGTACTGTACATATAATATTATCTTTAAAAACATGCCTGGGCATTCTTCATTTTCTAATAATGCTGCACTGCAATTCTTAGTCAGTAAACCTCCTTGAACCAATTATGTTTAAATTAATTAAATGAATACCCTTTGCCGCCACCTCCGAGGCCTTTAACACAATTCCTTTTAAAGAAAATATATTATTTGCAAGTGTGCTCAGCAGTTCAAGAAGCCACAGGACTAAGCAGATCATCAGTATCAACATTTCACAGGAAAACTAGATATTTTAAATTCTTTAAAATCAATTAAACACATTGCATTACAAATCCCTTTGAACATTCCTTTGTCATTTAGATGTTTTTCAAAGGAAACTAAGCTGCCGGGGCTCCACACACAGACACTGAGAACAGGTTTTGTGTGTGTTTGTCCATGTATGTCTGTTACAGCCTTCTGTCAAGTCTCAGCGTCTTATACTGCCCAGTAGTTGACCTTGGGTGGTGACAGAGTGGGTGGAATACATTAAAAGCCCTATCGCATCTGTCAACGAGAACACTAATGAGCCGCCAACAGACGGACAGACAGACAGAGCGTGTGCACGCACACACACACACGTCTTACATACACACCTGTGAGTAATGAGGCATTGATGCAAAATGCAATCACTTCCAACTGTCTGTCAGGAAAAAAAAGAAGAGAAGAAACTGTCTGGCATGAAATGACAGCAGGCTCTACTGTTCTTACACAAGAGGAGGCTGTGGATATTTTTTGAGCTGCAGTGTCTATCTGGCTTGGATTTTCTGAGCAGAATCAGATCATAATGTACATTTTGAATCAGCCTTGGACATGAATACATGCCAGATACACATTACTAGACAATGAGGGACAAATCACTGATCACGGCCTGTCTCTATTAAATAGTTTGCAATTAAGTTATACTGCATTAATGTTTTATTGTTTTAGTTAGATGGCATTATAAATCTAGTGCATGATTTCTGTGCCTCTGCTTTATTTGTATGCCTTATTAAATACGTTCTCCTGGCACCGCGATCATCCACTGACGGCACTTGCACTTCAGAGACGTTTATATTCTCTCTATATTGGTTCTCTAAACCAACAAAGTTTGGCGGAACAATTTTTAACCATATCGTCCAACAACAATCTAGTTTTTGGGTTTTATGTCAAATATTTCTTGGAAAGATTGTTTTAGCAGGATGCTGAAACTTATATTGAGGAATTTTAATACAAATATGTATTTCATGTAATTCCTTTACTTTATTTTAAAGAAATTAAATCAATGAAATAAAGATAATTGGGTATAAATGTCTGCCAAACCATTTGACATTGGTCAGCGTTTGACGGCGCTTGGCCCCTTAAATATTATGCACTGTATCAAATATTTGCCTAGTGGACATTTTTTTTTATATGTGCCATGCACCTCCTCTAACATCTAAAACGTTTTTCTCTTGCCATTCCCAGGTGAAAAAGACGTCCAATTAAGTGTATTAAAAATGTACTTAAATATGTTTTTAGTACAATACAAATATAATGTAATGCATTTTTAATACACTTAATTTGACAACTTTTTCACCTGGTGACACTGGTAGCCTCAAACTTGTTGCTTTGGAACAATGAACCAAGAAACCTTATACTGTACTTTCTCCTCAACTGTCAAATTTCTGCATAAGCTTATCGGAACTGTACTTTTAGAGCCCCACTTACAGTGTAAAAGGACACTATTCTGAACTGTATCAAGGACTTCTATACATTATAATATTTACATACTCTGAGTTGGCTATCAAGCAAGTATCCTGATGACCGTACTGGCCCTGCCAGTAAACATCACTTTTTTCAGAAGCAAAAGGAATGGAATTCAAGCGAATTCCGACATCGTGAAGGGTGAGGATGGTAATTAGTACCCTCAACGCCGTTCATGTGAAACAATGACAGTTGACACCAAAATTGCCGTGAAGTGCAGAGCAATTTGTGGCGCCCATGTCAGAACACACTTAATCATGCAGATTACCGCTGATGAGATTCATTTTCAAAAGTGGAGGCATTAATAAAAAAATTAATTGAGACGTACTTAGAAATAGAAAGTCACAAAAAACATCATGACATTTAACTGAACAGCACATTTGTTATGCTTTAAATTGTGTTATGTTTATTGAGATGACCTCTGCCTGTAATATAATGTATGTTTTGATATTTTCAATATTTACTATTAATATCGCCTCAAAATCACTTGAATATGCAAAGACATTATAGACGCTTTCAGCAGTGACAACATAAACAAACGGTACTGCACATGTGCATTAAACTGGCCCAAACTTAACTTCCTTAACTAAGTAAATAGTAGCTGGTATTTCTTGCCAGTCAAATAAAATAAATGTTACCTGGCCAAACTGAAATGTGACACTACAAGACCCGTTGAACAAAAAATGGAGATGTTTTTCTACCGACGTGTCTGATTTACCGCAGTGTTAAAACACTGTGGCGAGCGCGGCGACGGGGTTTTATAAGATGAACATAGCTCTCCTTATTAGCTAGGCTTCTTACATGCTTGCTAACCTTTTTTTAAGGTGGGTCTCCACATTGACAGCATGTTGGATGGATCTGTGCAGCGTTGTTTATGATACTAACCATTCAATACACAGACTGCTCCGCTGTCAATGTGTTTGCGAGAGAGAGAGAGAGAGAGAGAGAGAGAGAGGAGAGGGAGGGAGCGTGCGAATATGCGCTGCACGCAACTCTGCAGTCAAATACAACTTTTCCCATCTTAAATTGTAAAAAACACGGAAATCAATATGTGGCGGTCAGCGCTGATAATGTGGTGGGCTGCCACTAATAAATGTATGGGAAACACTGTACCGGATACTCGGATAAACCTAGCTATTTTAATACCGCCGTCTCCCTCTTTGTTAGGAAACCTTAACAATTTTATTTTAAAAATTGCGTTTGCTCCCAAGGTCAGGTTGCATCCCACAACTCAACAACCTGCTCATCACCTTAACTTTCACTGCATTTGCAGTCAATGCCATATTATCCAATAAACAGTATAAAAAAACAGAACGGAAGTTAACTTTGGGCCAGCTCATCACCATGGTAACGCGCTTGATGAAAGCGTCTGTACATTAGATTATTATATAGAACAAAGTCTTATGTACAATTTAATATTAGAAAATAGTACCTGCTGAAAGCGTTGATAACATGATGAAGATTTCTATGATGTTTAGAAACTATGAAGATGCCAGCACTGCACAGGCCCACAGCTTTGTGCTGCCCCTGCTAATGCCAGATCAGATTTCTGTGGGAGATTTATACTGGGGCAGCTGGGCAGTCTCGCAACCTGTGCTCAGAAAATCAGTAGGTGAGAAACGGTTGTGTAACAAAATCCGAACAACCAAATCAATCCATCAAGCTCAGAGAACTGCAGATAATTATCCATGAACACAAGAGGTTCAACATTAGGGAAGGTTTATCCGATCCGCTAACAATCCACAGCAAACCCGATACTGTATGCTAATAGTTCAATCTCCATCAACATGAGCTGAGCTACTGTTTTCTGCAAATAGCTGACAGTATATTTGGTTTTTGTTGTCATAGCACTAGCAGCTAGATCCCAAATACCAAATAAATTCAATAGCATGAAGAAGGATGGCATACAAGGCGAGGAATTACTTCTTTATCCTATAATTAAGAAGTCCGAATCCATAAACAAGATGTTATACTAGTAACTGATATTAGTATCAGACACAATTTGGCTAGCTATTCTTTGTTCAATTTAGCTCTACTACCTCATATTATTTGTATAGACAGTTCAATAAACAAGAAGTCAATATTAAACAACTTACATTTTGGATACAGCATTACCAATATCTGTGCCTATTTTTGTTCCAACAATTAAAACAGCTTCAAAAAAGTATCAAAATTGTGGTGTGTTACTAAATGAATCGTTTGAGTTAATGAGTCGATGACTTGTTCAGTCACTTGATTTGTTCATAAATGAATAAAAAATGTGTGTCAAAAATTGCATACTTGTCAAAAAAATCACAGTTCTCATAAAAGAGAAGGAAAAGGGTACTCAGATAACCTACTACATCCGAGTGAGCATACAATGTACACTATCCCATGAGACCACAGGAGAGGATTTGTTAATGGAAATGAAGTGACACAACTGACGCTGGTGGTAGGTCACATGATAATGACAACATGCCGAATGTAGTACATCCAGATTACATTCATACATAGAACAAACTTTTTTAGATGGTGCAAAAAATAAGTGCCTACTCAAGAGAGTATGAAATTTCAGACACAGCCAGTCTCATTCAAAAACTTTGAGTGAATGATTCAATGATTAACTCAAATAAACAGAGTGCATAACTAACTGATGAACAATTCTTATAGGCATTTTACAAACCTTTGCTATGTGGCATACTGATATTAAAAATACATCGGTGTGATAAATTTGACATGTGGACAGTGGATCCAATGATCTGCTCCAATCAGAAAGTGACATAGTTCAGGACAGTGCATGTGATTGGCTTGATCAAAAGGTCAATGCAAGCATTTTGTGAAGCTGACATGCAATACGGTGTGAAGTTTAACCCTAAAGCCACGTTTAACACCACAGCATCAATTACATGTTGGACCAGCGGCACCATACTTGACACTGAGAACAGAACTCCAGTGTGAAAGTCAAACGTGTGGCAGTCAGTCAGGGTGGCCTCCAGAGGCCACTTACTCTCACTGTTTGACGACAATGCCCAGTTCAGGTTTCCAGCACTAGCTGGGAGGTCAGAGCCTGAGCAGGAAAAGTGGGGTCATTACCCTATTTTGACCCCAATGACACCTCCCTTCCCTGATCCATCACGCTCATGACACACACACTCCCATTCCCACAGTCCAGAACACACACACGTGAACAGAGAGCGTTTGACATCATCTGATTTATTGTCTCGTGCATTATTCGCACAGGTCCAGGTGTGGTCAGCCCACTTTCTGATTCAGTCAGACAAACCACTCTTTCAGAGGCATTTAAACACTGTGAAAGCTTCTTTGAGACAGTCTGAATGCTGGGTTGCTTTTAACGGAGAAGCCCACCTGAGGAGAATACTTGCCACTAGAAAGTAGAGCAGAGTGAAATTATTATTTAAAGGGATACTCCACTTTTTTTGGAAATAGGCTAATTTTACAACTCCCCCAGAGTTAAACAGTTGGGTTTTACCATTTTCGAATGTATTCAGCTGATTTTCTGATATTTAGAAGAATACCAGTAACCAGACAGTTTCTGGTCTCATTGGGTCTCATTCATGAAAAATTCGTAAATATACGAGTAAATATGAGAGTGATTTGCGCATAAAGAAGATCTTACCGAAAACTCTTCTCTCGGATTCACAAATACTTCGTAAACGTCAGATGTGATAGTGAAATGTGTGTGTGTGTTAGTGAATTCCAACCAGTCGTAAATGGAATGCGCATGCACGTTCATTCTCAATTACCATAAATCCCGCCCATTATATTCGAACCGACAACTATATATAGGCATATAATAACATGAATGCGAATGAAAAAGAAAGATTTCTCGGATGCAGAAATTGAAGTTTTATTATCAGAAGTTCATTCAAAACTCCAATTTTATTTACAAGCATACATAGTGGCCTATAGGCCTGTCAGGTCCTAAAAAAGGAAGCTTGGCAGCATATTACAGATGCAGTTAATGGAGTTTCATCTGTTAATCGAACAGTCCCAGAAGTGAGAAGAAAATGGTTCGACATTAAGCTTGACAGCAAACAAACAAATAAGTTCACTTCGGAAAAATCGTATTCAAACTGGAGAAGGACCACCATCGATCACCAGATCTGCTATTAGCCTACTTATGGAAGCTTGTTTCCGCCATAGAATGAAAAATAAAAAGGTAATTCCAACTTTTTATTTCACAATTCTGACTTTTTTTCTCACAATTGCGAGTTTACATCTTTCAATTCTGACTTTATTTTTTTACATCTCATTACATTTTACATCTCAGAATTGCGAGATGTAAAGTCAGAATTGCGAGATATAAATTCAGAATTGCGTGACATATAGTCGCAATTGCGTGATATAAAGCCAGAAATGCATGATATAAAGTAAGAATTGTGAGATTTAAACTATTCTGAGGGGTTAGGGGAAAGCTAGGATTTTTTCCCCCTTAGAATTAGCCTGATAACTCGCAACTCTGACTTTATATCTTCGCAATTATAACACGCAATTGTGATAAAAAGTCGCAATTTTTTTTTTATTTAAGTGGCGGAAACAAGCTTCCATAAATTACTGGCTCTCATAATAGAAGTAAAAAATAAATAAATAAAAAAAAACTTTTTTATATATAAAATACTATACTATATAATATAGGCTACTATATAAAATATTTTTTTCAAAATGCTGTTTAAATATGTAGCCTACCCGATTAAGGTGAATTAAAATGCAGCCTTATTAATGAATAAAACGTTCGAATGTTAAGCGCACCATTTACGCATGGCTGGGAGCAGGTGTAGATTTCTTGCGTACCAACTAACATTTGGAAAATACAAACATTTTAATGAATCCGAAAATTTACGCCAGAACCACTTTACACACGATTTACACAAAAATTCGTTCTGCTCGTGTTTCATGAATGAGACCCATTGAATTCCATAGTAGGAAAAAAATATATACTATGGAAGTCAATGAGACCAGAAATTGCTTTTGTGATAATTTTTCTCCAGCAAAACAAAATAAATGTACAAAATTGCATAAATATTAAGACTTCCTAGCATTTTTAAATCATTGTTTTAAGCATAAATCTAATGTTTAGCGAATTTACTGAAAAACGAAAAAAATATGTAGTTACTGCATTTGAGTAAGAATGTAATGATTGTATAAAATGTAATGATAGATAATGATAGCAACATATAAAAAACAGCCTAAAAAGTTATTATTTTGCCTCTTCGATTCTTATTTTATTTTGATTTGGAGCATTTGTTACTGTTAAGCGTCTAATGCCCTTATAAGAACCTACTTTTAGTGAATGACAAAGTACATTTTTCAATGCACAAGCTCAACAAATGCCTCTGTTTATGCACGCTGAATCACTTTTACACTTTTAAACTGAGAACAAACTAATCTCTAACATCAATTATATGACTCTCCAATAAATTACAAATAATTAAGACTTGCTTCTATTTTGGCGGTTTGACCTTTCGAGGTACAAAACACTCATCAAACATAATTAGGAAAGAGGAAATGAGATATTTACTGTTTGTCAAGGCTGCCTGTCATAACACAAAACTCTGACAGGTCATAATGTGAGAAGTGTCATTCGTTTAGTTGTGTTCACCTAATGAGATGAGATGGCAGTTATAGAGCGAGACTCATTTATGAATTATGAATATTACTGCAGGAAGCTTATACAATGATAAAATATATTTCCAGATCTAACCTTTACCTAAGCGCATTTTCATAAACATTTTTATTTGACTGTCTGTCTATCAAAAAAAAATTGGAGGGAGAAATGCATCCATTTTTGTTGGCTCACGACTGCTGTTATGTTACTATAGCAACAATACACCGGAAATACACAGAAAAACAATTCAACATTCCTTTCATTCTTTGCAAAAGAGCTTTTCAACATACAAAAGAAAGGCAACATCAGTTTCCAGCTGTAAAGAGGGAAGTCTATTCTCTCATTCTTCCTCAAAGCCCAGGGCTATTATTCCAGCAGTCATCCTGCACAATTCCTTTCAGGTGAAATAATTCTCTCCAAACAAAAGTATTACGGTCTCATGTCTAGCGTTTGGTTTACAATATGTCCTTTCACTAAGGCTTTTTCCAAAGTTGGCAGAGATTACAAAAAGTATACGAAGCTTAAAGAAAGTCTTAGCGAGGGTGTTGTTTCGCGTGGCTTTAATTGCTGTTATTATGCCCCATTTACAATGATTAATAGTGATTTGAAACAGTCAGTCAGATTTTTTGTACTGTAAAGGCTGACAGCAGCAAATTGTAGATGGATGACACGAAAGATACTGCACATGAAAGAGGAACATGTTGATAATCAAAAAACATGGCTCCTTTTTATTAAAATAGATGGCTTATAAGTGTTGAGGTAAGATCAAATGTCTTATATCCTCTGCAAAGAAACCAGCTGTTCCATTCCAGCAAATATGTGATTACTCATGTTAGATATCTAAAAATGAGCATTTTCAAAAAATACACTTCATGCTCTTATGGCCAAGAGGTCACCTTTGAACTTTAGACATCGACCTAATGCACGAGTGACAACCAATGCATTCAGTGAAGACACGCTCCCTCCAAAATTATTTGGGTTATATGTTTTTCGTTTAAAACCGGAGAGGATGTGTAGAGCGTATTTTCCTTCGGTCAAGGCTGGACCCACAATGCGTCTCAAAGTGCAACCTGACACCAAACTTTACATAAACAATCGACTGAATGCATGTTAAATGCATTTGAGAGCAGAGTCCATTAAGAAAACGTACAAACAGATCCTGCAGGGATAAGGAAGTACGCAAGCACTGTAAAGGAAATGAATCAAGCGCTATTAAGATATAAGATGACCAAAATAACAGATTATCTCCTACCAAGAAAAGCTCATAATTAAAGTGTCCTTGTGCGTCTAGATCACTTACATGGGAAACGCCGTCCTAGAATAGTCTGAATGTTTAGGCCTTAGGCTGTTCAGTATTTTATAAATATATAAGTGAGGTTACAAAGCCTAATGACGGTAAACATGGGTGGTCTTTGAATCCTCTCTATAGGGGCTTTTCTCTGCTGTCATCTAAAATGGAGGGTAATGGTTACTGTACACCACTCTAATGGCATGCATAAGGGTCTGCATTCTTATGCTAAAATTGCATGCTGGCCTTTCAACCTCAGGAGAGAAGCTGAGATGCTATAATAGGCTTTTAACAGCCTCTCACTATGACAACAATCAAGAAAATAAGAAATATGAGATGATAGAACATGCATGCACTTTTAGTAAACAGGCTTTAACTTTAGATCTCACCACAGTACGTCACAATTGGCAATCTATTCATTTATTTATGCATGACACCATGGACATCTTGCATTGCATGTCAACCTCCAATTTTCACGGTAGTCTGCAATTCGTGTAATGCTTGCTTTACAGAATTTAAAACACTGCAATATGTTTTTAATTGCCTTTTGTTTCCAAACCTGAAACCTACACTGTTAGACACTTGATTGTATTTTTGTGGTAACTTACAGGCAGCACTTTTGCCAGTAAGTTACTGTAAATTCCCCTTTACAGTAGCACTGCTGCTTTTGCGTAAACAGAAAAGTACTGCAAATACCCAATATTGGGCCCTATAAAATCCGTTTTATTTTTTCCCAAATTCCATTTTTTTTTCCAAATTCCCTTTTTCCGTTTAAATTTTAGCAAATTCCGTTTTTTCCGTTTACATTTTTGGGAATTAAATTTTTTTACCCTTTACTGTTATTTTTGTTGTAAAAAGAGTGTGCTTTTTATTCCGTGATCGCAGAAATTATAGGGCCCTACCAATACAGTAAGTTACAGTACATTTAAAAAAATACCCACAATGCAGTGCATATAACAGTAGTTAACCGTAAATAATATAAATGGTATTTTGCTTTTTTGCGGTAAGTAACTGTAAAATTACGGCAAAGTCTATCAGTGATTACAGTAAACCTTCCAAGATATTTAATATGTTTATATCAGCTAGGCTATCAAATGCACTTTTACCACCACAAAACTAAATTTAAAAGGACCGGGAGGCTGTACTGGAGTCGATGTCAGTGCACATAAAGTTGACATTTAAACCTTTAATCCCAAGGAATAATGTCAAGTTTTGACCAGGACTGTATTCATCGCACCTTCAGAGACATTAAAAATACGAAAATGAAACATAAACGTTTCGGAAATTGAAGTGAAGTTCTGAAAATGTTTTGAACCTTTAACCTCCATGAAAAATACAACTTAGAGAACAAATCCACTAATAATATTAATAATAATATTTTTTTGCAGAACATTGTTTGGTGAAAGTACTGTACTTAAATATTTACAATTTTAGGACTTTTATAAAATAAATCGTCATGGCAAGGAATTTTGATATATCGATTTTAATATATTATGTAATAACATGAATGGGTTATTACATATAACCCATCCATGTTAAAAAATTTGGGTATTTTAATAATTTACCCAAAATGCATTAAATATGAAGTCCACTAGTGACCAATAAAGCAAAATGGTTAACTCTCAAATGCATGAGAGCCCTCATGTTTTTACTCATGACACAGAACCATTTTGAAAGCAAACCTATTAATGGTGATTGTTTGCTATTCATTGCAAGAAAAAGGAAAGTTCTCTCAAAACAAAGTAGTCTGAGGAAGGAAGAGAATGTTCCAGCTTGAGGCGTTCTGTACGAAAGGTTAGAATAACTATATCATGTTCACACCAGCAGCAGAAAAATATTCAGTGTGGTGTAATAAAACAGAACGATCCTAACATGGAAGCTATTATGGTGCTATCTAGCTATCTATCTATCTATCTATCTATCTATCTATCTATCTATCTAATATCTATTATCTATCTATCTATCCATCCATCCATCCATCCATCCATCCATCTATCCATCCATCCATCCGTCATGTCAATCAATCAGTGTGTCAGTCTATCTACAGTACATATATGGGTACTTAAACAACTTAATAAAACCCCACAAAAACAACATTACAGTTCATATAATACATACATTTTAACAGAAGATTGAATGCAAGCACTTTAATAAAAATTATAAGCTTCACTTTTCTACTTTTTAAAACCTGGGAAAAATGGAAAATCATTTTTGTGGTAATCAGCATTATTCCATAAATGCTTTAAATTGAGCTTACTGTATTAAACTCTGAATATTCCAACCATATTTTCCTGATACATTTGTAGCACATTTCCTTTAAAGCTGACCACAAGGGACTGAATGTTTAAGCAGTCTATGTTCAAGCATGCCGTGTTCTAGTTTCTGATATGTTAAGTTTAGGTAATGGTCTGAAACTAATTACGGGACGTTGCTTTAGTTTAGCGGGCGAGTGTTGTAAGCCCTTTTCAGACACTACCTTGATTCGCTGCTCATTTAGGGGCCCGGTGTGGTTGGGTATTACCTTTAAATGCAACAGTGGGGGCCCCCCAAGTCCCAGCCATCATTCAGTCACACATACACACACTCAAGTGTGTGCACACACTGATGGGCCTTTGCCATTAGTCAGTCGTCGCACCTGCAGAATTGCAAAACGATTGAGCAGCTGTTTGGGGCTGTGGAAGAAATGCTACCATCTGGGTATAACCTCCAGGGCATTACCACCTCTTTCCTCCCACAGAGTCCAGAATACCAGAATATACAAACCAATACATGTAAGCTAACATGCATGGGACAGCTTCCATCTAACAGCTATAGATGTTATCCTGAAAAACTAAGTGGTGCTTGCCCATGCAAAACTTGCCATTGTGCCAGGGTTTTTTCTATCCAACTGCTAAGGTATTCTAATTGTTTTTTGTTTTTTACTTGTTGCTATGTGGTTGCTATAGGAGCTAGTTGAATTGCTCAGGTCAATTACAACATGGAGAGGTTGTTTTACATGCCCTCATTCTTAAAAACCAAGAATAAATCTATGCAACATTAATGGAAATTTAGCCATGGAAAGCCATTAGCCATTTTATTCCATGGAAGGGAACAGGGAAAAATATTAATGTAAATATGGTTTACGGCGCAGACCAAGTTTCATGCAATTAATTACCGTCTGCTAAAAATATGAAACCATCAATTGTCCGAAGAGTATAAAGACAAACAATGTCAAACTAAAAAGTAATGTTTCCAGCTTATTTCTTTTTTTCTTTTTCTCTTTTTTTTCGAATGTTGTTCTCTCTTTGATTGATTCTGAGTAGATATAGTATAATCTTGCTGAAATAATTAGGACGGAAAAAAAAACGTCCAAACGACCTAAGCTCTGGCTTACTGGTCTTAGCTGGTTAAACAAAATGCATCTTAAAGCCCAAAACACCTATAAACCTAGCAAAAACACTGGTTTAAACCACTGGCTTAAACCAACTTACACTGGTTTAATATAGGTTGGTGGTATCATTTGCAGCATAACATTTTTTGCCTATAAATAGATTCTTATGGATTTTCTTATGCAATTTCTTATGGAGTTTTGGTCTAACAAAGAAATTAAATAGATAAATAAACTATAAATAAAAAAATAATTGAAATAAGAGCGTTAGATAGAGCGGAGATCGAGAGAATGGGGGCAAATGGACAAAACAAGAATTAAATGTCCAAGGGAGAGAGCAACAACCTTTCATTTCCCCAATATATCTATCTAGCCTATGTAGGCCAGCGGGACAGACATCTCTACCCCCAGTAAGTGACACAATGACAGATTACTGAGAGCAAACAGATAGAGGGGAGAACAAAAGAGCATAAAATCCATACATCTCTCATAATGTTTTTGCAGAGCCCTTTCACCCAAACTCATCCCAGGATGGCATGATGACAGACTGCAGACCTTCATTCTCTCCTTTCCTCCCCTTCATTTTTGCCTCTCACTCCTCCCTGATGGTGCTAGTAAAAACTACAGAGATGGTGCCATTAATCTCCTGTCAGAGAAGATTATACTTGATTCCAAAAGGCTAAACAAGGTTAAAGACATGCTTCACTTGCTGAAAGGCCGATGTTAACAGCCAGGGCGCACAAAGAAAGTTACTTTGGTTTGTTAGCATTTATCCGTCTTGAACTGTGGGACGGCACTATACTTGCTGATGAGATAAATGTGGATACTGACACTGGCTGTCTTTATGACAAAGAACCTCAGAATATATGTGGAAATAAAGATAGTGTGCGGTTGGGAAAAGGACAGACGTGTCAAGTGTAAAAATGATTTGCTCTTCACAGCGTCGTATAACAAACAAATTACTAAACCATCACTGCCTATCATTTGCACCTTGTCTGACAGTGATGCATGGAGTCAGAGCGTTTCATTAATAAACTCAGAAATGAGATGTATACATCTGAGGCAAAAAAGTAACAGAATATTCCAAATAAGAATTCTTATGTTACAAGGCAAATGCAAACTGCTGTATTATTTATGCATAAATGAGGCTGACAGTTACAGAAAATGGAACCGCGAGATCAAAGCTGGGGCAATAACTGCAAATATTCTGATTTATGAGGGAGTCAGAAACTATTTTTAAGTCTTCATGATGACTGCAATAAAACCAGCTGATGACAACTGGAAAAAGACAATAAATACGTTCAAAAGAAATAAGCAATAAGTTATCAGAGCAGAACGCTGCTTGCCAATTGGCCAAAGACTTGATTCATTTCTTAATCATGGTTTTTGAAGATTTTTTCCAACTGTACAAGCAAATGGTTTCGTGAAAGGATTTGAATTACAAGCCCCCTTTAAATCAAAGGTCAGAAAAGACAAAAAAAGATGTGAAATTTCACAGATATGAGCACTGAAACACATCACTTTAACTAGGACAACATTCCTATTTTAATTTCATACGATATTCTACAGACTCACATACAAAAGGATGGAGCAAAAGGTCCTCATGTACTACAAACACCTCAGCTAAAGGTTTGTTGTTGTTGTTGTTGTTGTTGTTGTAATATCCAAGCATTACTTTAAAACTTCAGGAAGTTTGAACCATTTTCTGTTTTGATAAGTCAAATAATTCACTTTTGTTAAAAGAAACATTCTGAAAACGTATTACACAGCTTCCATTAGTTGTAAGTTAATGTACACCTTGTAACTTTTGGCCCTAGCGGTTAAAAAAAAATGCTTGCATTTTGCGAATGAACGTTGTTTTGGTTGTGTTTCGGCTCTGACTGTGTGGATGAATATGGTTATTCCACTACTCATAAAACATTTATCTTTATACCCATTAATCCACATGCTACTTCCATAAAAAATAAGTCTAGCACAGCACTACAACAACCAATAATGAAATCACCCTTCACAATTTACAACGAACAAAGTTAGTAGAGCTCATGTCTAAATATTCAATAAAATACCTTACTCACCCGTTAAGTAATAAAAAGATGCCACGTAACTTAGGTCGCTTTTACAACATTTCAAATCCCCTTTCTTCGCCATCTCCAAAAAACAGAGCCAATCATTCTCATTTGAGCTCTGTCCATAGACTGTATGTTAATTTAGCATGATCTGTCAACCTCTCGCGCGTGCAGCTATGCAAATTAGCCGGAGCACATTTTACATTTACAGATATGACACGCAGCTTCAATTCATTATTAAATGTAGGGAAAAAATAATGTTTTCAGAAATGAAGGCATCTCTTGTTTTGCTGCTCTATGAGCTCTACACCAGAGAAACATGGGCGTCGTCATCTTAATTGTCTTTGAACTTCAGTTTTTGCGGTCCCTCTGTATAGCTGGTGAAGTGGATTTATTTATTGTAGAGTCAGCAAAAGTTATCGTTTGTAATATTTATTATAAGCATTGTAAAGCAGATGTCTTAACAAATGTCGACTCGGGGACTTTTTTTACGAGCAGTTCATTCATGCCTATGCAAGATCGCTGTGAAAATACAGACCGGAAGTCAAAAGACAACGAGCGCAACGCTTGAAAAGGGGCTATATAAAAGATATTAAAAAAAATAACAAGATTGCAGATACAGTTCTGATATTCCTGTGTATTTCAAACGTGCCAGGCCACTTGGATACTTAGACTAGAGTTTGCTTTTGGTAATTTTACACTAGCTATTCCTTAATGGAAATTATTGCAAGTAGCAGTTTTAACATTAAGGGTTCTAGTGATTTAATGTTGTTAGATCATGCTGATATAATTATGATTACACATTGTGATGGGATCATTTTCAGCTAAATAAACTTGTGGTCAACCCCTGGAAATCACAAGTGAATGTAAACATTTGCACAGTAGGCTACTTATTACATAGAGATTTCTGTGGGGTTTTCAGTGTTTGAGCGGACAGATGAAGAAATAGTCTAATGAATCTGGTGCTTTGTATAATTTGTATACTTATATATAGAAATTAAATGTAATAAACAGATCAGTTTGCACATCAAGATGGTCTATGGCAGTACTTGAGAGAAAAAAGTGGCATAAAAAAGAACCTCAAACACACACATCCCAAAACAACCACATTATTTAGAAATTATAAGTGCTAATTCTAAACAGAATGAATTACGGCTTTAATTAAAATGCTAAAATAATTGATTCCTCTTGTGTTTTTGGTTCAGCCCTGCACTCTGGCTGTGTTGTGTATTTCTGAGGGCCATCTCAAGGCTGGCCAGAGACCCCATGCAGCTCCTGCTCTATGTACAAGAAGCAGCTTTGGCTGGAGATAATGAGGCTCCCCGCACGCTTTTCACAGTCAGTCCTGCTGCCTCTGAGGACTCGAGCCGCACGTGCAGTGGGTACAAAACCCCAGACCCCACATTCATCTTCGCCGGCCCCTCTGTATCTCCACTCTAATGGTCTGGACTCATCTGAAGGCCAAAGGTAATTTGATGCGCTCTGCAGTAATGAGGATGGTGTTGCTGACATCTGGCTCACTAAGGTGCAAGACGACAAGCGAGAGGATACAATGATGGATTACAAAAATACTGAGGACTGCAAAGTAATACAGAGGAGAATCTTTTCTTGTACATGCAGAAAATCTACTAGGACTGGAACTCCCTTAAGCCATCGCAGGCCTTTGGCAAATAAAGAGGGAAGAAGGTCAAACCGTGAAGCCAACACTATGCATTGTTGTTGGACTTTGCTGACAGATGCATTTGAAACGTATTTGTTTGACAATCAGCAGGGTCCAAACAGTCAGACATGGAAAAAGAAAAGCATTGTAGGTTGAAAATTAGAAACAAACGTTTAGAAATGACTTTTTGTGATTTAAAATGTCTATTATAAAAACCGTTACATATTTTTATGTATACAGACACTTTTATATTGTGTAAAATTTATATCACAAAGGCCACATACTATATATTGTGTCACACACAATTGAATTAGTAAGGATTTTTACATGTCAATAATATTAATGTTAAATTACGTTAATTTTGGCAGCCCTATATATATATATATATATATATATATATATAATTTTACTTTACTGAGCACACTGATTGTACATTTCAATCTTATTTTAGCTGTAAACTTTCACGCTGTGAACTAAAGGATAATCTTAAAAAAGTCTCACCCTTTTCTATACCATAGACACAGAAACAGGCCAAGAAGTATGTATGGGAACAAACTCTGAGAAGATTCAATACGACAAAAGTTCTCCCCTTCAAAAGAAGCTGGCTGAAACGGACATTTGCGAGCTCTCTTTTAAAGAATGACTAATTAAAAAGCAATTTCAGATGACAACAACCATGAGGAGGAAGGAAAGCAAGCCGACCTTTGACATGCTCTACATTATACCATGACTACAGGCAAGAGCCATTTACACATCAAAGCAGATTCTGATACAAAACAGAGTACTAAACTTTGCTCTGTGGAGATCTAGACGCTGTGTCCATATGTTATCCTAACACAAGTATTATCAGCTTTACTGTGACTGAAAAGGGAGGTGGATGTGTAAAAGAAACCTTTTTGGGTGCATTACTCTTTCCTTTTTTTTATGGTCCTACGCCTGATCAATCATTCAAGCATGATTGACCAAAACAAACAGTCCACATTCCTCTCTTTCAACAAGCTCAAACTCAACGGACAGAGACTATTTGTCCACCAAGAAAAGGATCAAACACTCATTGAATGTTAGGGTAAGGGATCTTTTTATTGCAGGTTCTTGCTGCTGACTTCTATAGTACCTTCAAACACATGCTTAAGTTCATGTTGTGCACACAAATGTATTGAATGTAAATGAGCAAGGAAATGACAAAATCCTGTTCCTGCATAGTTCAGATCTTAACCCTGATCAAACACTTATCTGTAATTATTAAGCTCTCAGTATCTGGATTAGTTTTGGAGTTGAACTTTGCAGGAAGGTAGATCTTCAGGAACAGCCCTGAGTTAGATGCTTAAAACATGAAGACTCATGTTGCATAGAGGTTATGGGCTCTAATAAACTACATGATTCAACATTTTATAACAAAGCACTAAAAGGTTCAGTGAAGGCTGTAGAACTTTGAAATTTAATATCTGCCTTTGCATGCAATGAACTAAAGCATGGTTACTTTCAATGCATCACTTTCAAGTTTAACTCGAGGCACTCTACTACAAAGATGAAATTTAAGACTGCATGTGTAGATTCATTCTTTCAGCATTAGACATTTCTGAGGTGCGGCTTAATGTGAAATTGAAACAGTAATGTTGTTATGTACTGCCACCTGGAGGAGGGTGTAGGAAAAAAACTCTCTATACTCTTAATGATTCCTGACACTTTTGAGACATTCACAAGGAGTAATGTAAAAATAACAAATTAAACAAAAATGAGTATATAAAGACAACAGACAAACTGTATATTTTCAGTCACATTGAGGCAAGTTTATTGACCCAAGGACAAACTACAGTAATTTAAGCTCATTAATTCAAATATTTCATTTTACAAATGAAATGCTACTTGAATCTTACTACATAAAAAAGGAGGGAAAATGGTACAACATCAAATTAGGAAATATTTTTTTTAAAAAAGCCCTGAAGAATAGAGCTACAAAAAGAATGATTAAAACATAAGAGTACATTTGGCTGCAATGAAATAACTTTACACAGGCACACGTCAACATTCACAAAATGAGGGTGTCACAATAAGCTTCTCCAGGAATTTATCAGTTCAGAGTAAAGCCTGGAATAAGCTGCCAACAGACCACACAACACTGTGTGTGTATATATATATATTCACAAATTTCTTTTGTGTTCATTCATTTCACTGTCAGTCTAGCTCATTGAAACGTGCAAAACATGGCCTTCCGAACCGCCTGCTTGTATGTGGCATGATTCCAGACGACAGGTTCCTTTCTTCTTCCGCTTTGGTGAGAAGAAACAAGAGGGAGAAAGCAGATGAAATCAATAACCCTCAACCGCCATAGCTCAAAACATCCTGTAGCTGAATACACACTTCACCTCAGTGGTTTCTAAACCCAAGCCTGGTCTCTCGCTGCCTTTATGACTGTCCCTGTAACAACACCACGATGTGCCACATGTCAATATTCAGGTATGAGGGTCCATATCAATGCCAAGATTAAATTAAATGTATTAGGATTCTGAAAAATCACAAACCTTGATGTGCCGGCCCACGTGTTTTGCGGCTTTCTTCTTTTTGCTTCAGGTGAACCGTTCGACTCTTTAATTTTCATCTAAAAGACGAGTTCAAAATGAGAGTAAATCATTTCATAGCAGACTACTGTGAGAAAACAATTGTAATTCAGATAAATATTTCTTTATAAGTCAATGCTGACCTGAAAAACTAGAAACAACAAATTATTCAGAATGTACATAACTGACAAAGGGAAAAATGATACCTCTTTTTCCTGATTTTCTAGAGCCTCAAGTTCTCTCTTTGACCTTTTGATTTTTAGGTGAATCTCCATATTTTGCTAAAATATAGACAAGAACAATGAAGAGGTTAAAACATCACACCCAAGTTTTAAAAATCCATTACGTCGACAGTCCTCAAAGACCATACAAGTTTTGGTACCTTATGCAGGTCTGAGAGCTGCTGATGGCGAGAGCAGAGCGTCTTTATTAGGGAACTGCCTCCGACACAGAAGGCACGCCATCTTCTTCCAGTCCGTCAACCTGTCCTCCTTCTCGTCCGCCTGCGGCTGGCTCTTTGTGGGTCGTGAAGCTTCTTGTTTCTCATGTTTCTCTCTCTTCCTCTTCGTCGCTGCCTGCCCCGTAGTCGGCCGCCAACATGCCGAGAGAGCCCATGGGCCTCTGCCAATACACAGAGGGAGAGGGGGGAGTTTAGCTTCGATCTACAATGACACTCACTGTAAATCTACTTTAGTGTGGGTTATCAAATAACCTTCATCAATCAGTGTCAAGGTGATGTGTGTGCCCTTTTAGCTGTTTGGGAAAACTGAGTCAGAGGCCCCGTCCACACTACTGCGATTTCGTTAAAAACTGAAAATTAAAACGATACGTTCTACATTCCCACACCAGCGTTTTATCTGCGTATTAGAATTGATCTCAGTCCACATTAAAACGACTAAAAACACAGATTTCGTGACTAATCACCAATACTGGGCATGCGTGTGCTGGTGTAAACAGGAAACAGATGGACTATTCCTCAGATTTGGGGACGGGTCATGTGATGGGTGGCTGACGAATCAGGGAAGGACACGTCATGACTGATGACACCCAATCATAGAGCCGAGCATGAGCCCCTGCGTCATCGCTTTCTAAAGTCCTCTGTTTTGTCCCGTCTTCACTAAAACGCCCTCCGGAGATTCAAAATGCAAAACAGAGCTGCAGCGTTTCTAAACTTCTCCATTTTAGGTCTTCCTTTTTCCATTTTAGTCTGGACAGGAGGTGCAAACGTAGCAAAAGGTCTCCAACAGGGTGGACGGGACATGAATCCATGAAGTTTGTTTGTGTGCTTGTTAATGTGTGGTGTTGTTGATACTAAGACTGTAAACTCTTACCTTTGATGATTTTTCATCTTTTTGTTTTGGAGGAGCAAGAGGCTTCTTGAATAATTCATCTGCACCAGATACCTAGGACGAAATAAGGGAGCAGTATGCAACAGACAAAAGATTAAAATAAGGATTTAAACTTAGCATAAAGTTTATAAGGTGGTTATAGACTTATGACTGATTGATAGAATCAGACAGTGTAAACTGACAATTTACTGAATTTTAAAAATGTGACTGGCCTATTGCATTTCCATTCTTTAGCAACAAGAATGCTAAAACATGCAGGTGAAAACAGATGAGCAAGGATTGAAGAAAAAAATGCAGCATTTTAAAATGCAGTCCATTTAAATCATTTATGGGACTTTGCAACACACAACACTCTATAAAACTAAAAATACCATGTTAGAATATTTTTGCTGACAGATAAAAAAATAAACATGCAACATACAACCCAATCGGTTTAAGTGAAAGGCAATGATTATTTTTTGCACAACCTCTGGAAAGAGTAAATGAGAAAAACTACATTATTTTATTTTATTGAATAAAAAGTGGTTTGTGGCATCTTTAGCTATGTGGTTCATAGAAGGGGGCAAATTACACAATGGCCATCAGTAACAGGTGCACTTGTGTTCAATTATCACTAAACTCTGCACATGCATTCTAAGCACTTAAATTATGTTTTTGCTCCATCTATTTAATAAATGCACAGCCTTTAATGAATGACGTTTTATAACATATTTCATTCAACTACTCCGATAATGTCAATGGTATGTATGACCCATTTTCAGGGGTGGCCAAAATTAACGATTTAAAATCGGACAGAGCTAGAAATTGAAATCACAAACAGTGATTTTTTTTTAGTATGTAAGGTTTGAGGTTCTTAACTCCAATTTAGCCATTAAAATATGAATATTGCCTGAGCAGGGTCACCATATCTTATTTACAACATATTTATATGAACAGGAAAAAAAAAAAGGTTCTCTGACCTTCCTTTCAAAGATGGCGAAGGCTGCATCAGCAGCCTTTGAAGGCCTTTGGTCATCTCCAGACTTGAAGAGAGGTGAAGGAGCTCGTACGGCTTTCTCTGCCTGTTCTGGATTTTCGCCCATCGTTCCATGTCTTTCATTATCTAATGATTCAGATCCAAAATTACCACAAAAATCTAACAGTGATTCCTTGTAAGGGACAGAACATGTGATGCAACACAAGTGATGTTAATACCTTAAAAGCTGCTAAACTTCTGGGCTTTTCCTCCTTTTCCTTCTCTTTTTTTTTTTCTGCACGTGGGGAAGGTTCCTCATCCGCCCGCACCTCTGCCCCAGGCTCCGCAGCCACCTCTGGAACAGCCTTCACCTCCTCCTCAGTGATGGGCGTGGCTATAACCTCAGCAACAGTTGCCACGGGAACACCAACTTCAGGGGGTGGCTCGTGAACATCAGTGGATGAGCTCTGGACTGGGACGTAGGTTTTTGTGGCACTATCCCAGTACAGGTACTGTTGATTCTGTAGCATCGTAGAAATACTACACAAGCAAAAATAAATATTACATCATTGTACACTGTATTTTATTCATATTAAACATTTAGGAGAATTAAAGGGCTATTTCCTGTACTTACCCTTGAGTTGGGATCATAGTACAGGGTAGTCAGGGGTCATAGTAGAAGCCTGATGTAGCATCATAAAGGAAGGCTGATAAATCAGGAGCCTCAGATCCTAAAATAACAGGAACACAATTATAAGATCAGATGAAACAGGATCTTCAACTAGGGCAAGTGAATACTGTAAATATACATATATGCACAATATTTGGAACATTATTGAATATTATAATGCACTGTTCATTTTGTTTTTTACTGTCTGCTTTATTAAATCAATTCAAAACTTCAGATTCAGACTCATTGCTTTAATAAATAACAAAAAAAAAAACAAAAAAAAATGTTTTGGAAAAATATGTCTAAGAACAATTGATAAGATAAAACAAAAAATAAATTAATCAAGTATTAAAAATAAATTATTATTGTTGTTATTAATAATAATGATAAAATATTGCGTATTATCATGGAATGCTTTAATGGTACATTCATTTATAAACAAAACTGACCGCTCCCTCCATTGACAGCAATGCAACCACCACTTTGACGCTTCAAAAAGTTCATAAAGAGATTGTAAAACTATGAATCGAGAGGTTTAGGCTAAAGCCTACATTCAATTGGTTCATTATATAAAGTGATTGTGTCTCTTCAGAAAATTTGGACTAAACCACTAATTTCATATGGGTTAGTTGTACAATCTCTTTTATGAAATTTTTTAAGCATCAAAATGGTAGTCACCTAGCTGTCAATGGAGAGTAAAGAATTGGCACAGGTTTTATAAAGAATATCTTCATTTTTGGGTGAACTAACCCTTTTAGCCAAATAATATAATTATATAATTACTGTAAAAAGGCTGAAGAGAAATAACATAAGATAGCAACCCCTACCCTTCACCCAAATGTTTTAGAGCAATAAACATTATATTAAAATGCATAATATATATATATATATATATATATATATATATATATATATATATATATATATATATATATATATATATATATATAATATACAGAAAGAGTACCAAAAAATACCATCAAATTAATGCCATTGGCTAACAAAGAGTTCCTAAACGCTCCACAAAACCTGTTAACCTTTAAACGGAACAGTGCCATACCGTAGCTGTAGCCGTCAATGTTGTCTGCAGCTCCAGGGAGAGCAGCGTCAGATAAAGCTGCAGTCTGGTGCTCAGCTGTCTGGACTGACTGCACCATTCCAGTTGTCTCAGAATACATCACACCCTGTGCAAGACAGAGTCAGTTACAGTCCAAAAAACAATCTTTCCTGGCTTAAATTGGCCACCCTGTCTTACAAATATGCTAGTATAACAAGAAGATCACCTGTGTAAAGCTTGAACTCTGCATTGCAGCTGATGACAATGTGACATCTGCTCCCATTGGGTCACCTGCGGAAAGTCCCACATCTAAATAAACTATGCAATAATCAATTTCAAAACCATAATGAAAACGGAAAGACCATGTACCTTGTAAAGCTGGTGCAACACCCGTAGTCGTATGAGAAAGGCGGAGGATAATATTGCTGCCGTGGCTGCGGATATTGATGTTGTTGCTGGAAAAAGAAAAATTATAAATTAAAACTTTATTACAAGATATTTAATGAGAAGATGGGCCGTTCACACAACGCTAAAACACACTAGACGGAAGTGAACTCTGACCATCTGATACATATGTTTTTTCATCATCTCACCCAATGGGTGCTATGTATGTAAAATGTTATATCAAGTTAAAGAAAGCTCAAACTTTTTTTAAAAAAGTCTTGTTCATTAACAACTAATGTTATGCATAAAATGACCTACCATCATAACATCTGGAGGGAATCCCAGGAGAGAAGTGTTTGACTTATCATTGTCTCTCCTATAGCTGCAGTGAAAAGACAAGCAACCTTAAAAGGCTTCAAACCTCAAACAACATCAATTCACATCACAAATTTCTTGGCTTATGATTTAAGAAATATTTCCTCAACATAGAGCTAAAACCAGAATATCCATAAAATATTCTTTCATTACTTGCATATATTCCAGCAAAGATGAGACTTACTTCTGATTTTTTAAAGGCTTGGCAACCTCAGCATAAACTCTGACTCCATCAATCATGATAGGGCGGGGTTTGGTGAGGAGCTCCACCAATCGTGTCACATGCTGTATATAAAAATTAAGTGTTATAGTTTCTAATAGACCAACCAACACCCTTGAGCTTTTAAAGATCTAATATTATATAGAGATGCACTGATTCGATACCCAGCATGGCAGTATCGGCTCCGATACTGCCATTATTGCCGGATAATTTTTTCGATTTTGAAAAAGATGGTATCGGTGCAGCCCTAATTTTATAGAAAGCATCATAATATTTTTATGAAGGAATAATATACCTCATGCGAATCCATATCAACAAAGCAGAAGCATTTGGATCCAGGTGACTTCCCTTTAACCAGACGTACATTGCGCTCATCCAGGTACGCAAATGGATCGAGTGCTTGTAAAATTGTCTCCACGGTGGTGGTGGGCAAAATGTTCTTAATAATCATAGCTATAAAGAAACATAACACCTTTAGAACAATCTGCCACCTTTTATTCATTTTTTTCTATTATTTTAGAAAATGTCATTCACAGTTGACCACTTACTCTTACTCTCCTTGAAGATTGGATCTGAGTGTTGCAAGTTTTGTCGTGATGCTCTCTGATTGGTCCATTCCTCGGCTCTGTTGCTCCACCTCCTGCTGTTGTAGCTGCTGGTCCACTTGCTGTTGCCATGCTTCCGGAGTCAAGTTGGAGCTTCTCTGCCACACACCTTGAGAGGCGGGATCCTGCACAGGTTCAGCATCGGTTTCCTGCTTTATATTCGGTGGCAAGACTGGATTTGGTAACAAACCGTCATCACTGGCTGGAGCAGCTTTAGTTGGTGGTTCATGATACTGCAATCCAAATGACATTATTATATTTAAGGATTTCAATGGATGAGTTGCATCATGGTTAAAATCAATACAAATCTCTACCATTTAAAAACAAAGCATTACCAAAAAGAAAAACTCACCTGTTCTTTCACATTTTTGTCAGGCTGGATATATTTGAACAGAGCAGTCTTGTCACCAACCTTAACAGATCCCTAGAAAACAATAATAAAGTATTTTAATGCTAATTTATTGACATCTTCCCAAAAAAACAACCCAACTTAAAGAAAAGGTATTTCCAAAAATGCCCAGCAAACCCATTTGAGGCCATAAAAACAGACAGGTCTGATCTGGGCTTTGCTTATGCCCAGGGTTTGGACTAAAATATGCATTTATGTGCCTATATAAAAACAGACACTAGAATGTGAAAAATTAAGCATACCGGTAGTGAAATCTTTCTGTGGTTATATATGGTTTGTGTACGATCACCTTAATGTGAATGCTAACTATATACGAATGTCAAACTATATACTAGAAGCACATCCACTGCACATTAGTCATCCGTAAACAGGACTAATAAGAGAAAAGTGCACTTCTTGCAAGTGTGCAGACAGATAGCAGGGGAGAAACTTGCAAGTTAACCACTAGTACACAATTCACTTTAATAATGGGTTCGATGGCCACAGAATTTAACTTAAGAGGGTGAAAATGGCTCAAAACAACAGTGACATTCTATATATACTAGGCCATCAACCTTTAACCTTTTAAATCATATAGATTTAAGCGGTTTATAAATAGGGTTTCAAAAGACAGTCCATAAAATGGCTGGCCCATCGGAAAAGTCCCACTACTCCCTACTGTCGACAGTTCATGCCTGATCAAAGAAGAATACTGTTTATGGACAAATATGGAGAAAAAAAAATCTTTAAAAAGCTCTTCAGATTTTAGGTTGAAGGATCATTCTAGGTAAGTGACCTAACGGTGTTATGTGATCAGCGTTTTATCATCTTACCCACCGCCTTGCTGGACCACTGTCCCAGTGATTCATTCGTTGCAGTTTTTTTTGTGTGCATCAAGTACATAAACAAAAGGTTTTTTTAAGTTATCCTGCCAGCTGGCCAGCAGAGAAATAGTTTCACGAGAAACAAGAACCCTGAGCAAAATCCTTTTCTGAAAGGTACTTTGGCAGACATTTAACAAAAACGGGGGAAATCATATGCTGATACAACCAGAACAACTCACAGGGAATTCAAGTTTCAGCACAACGGCCAAAAAGCTTTCAACACAAACCCAAGCAAACTTTAGTTTTTGTACCCGCCTTATATTCACAGTAAAAGTTTCATTAGAAATGCGGAAATACTACTACCCACACGTCCTTTGATTTTCCCAGTCTAAAATGTCCAGAAAAACATCAGCATGGATCTCTACACATCCAGATACACAACAACCACGAAGCCAGTCAAGCTGGAGTAAGCAGGAATGGAAAGAACAAGTTTGTTGTGCTGGATGAGATAAGATGCCCAAACTCAAGATGATGAAATCACAATCCAGGCAAAGAGGAATAAAAGCAGAACCAAAGAGCACATTTCTGGAACTCTATAAGCTCCGGAAGATAAGTGTTGACACAGCACAAGCATAATACCGACTCTGCCGCTGTGTGCATAACAGCATAAAGCTTTCACCTACAATCGTAGAACAACCTATTAATATAAATGTCAAATGGGGAAAACAGCAACTACCACTTTCCCTTTAAGTCAGCAAAATATGGCCATCTAAAGAAGGAAGCTACATAAAGCATTTCAGTCAACACAGAAGTCTTGAAAATCCAAGAAAATTCAGGAAGCCCCAAGCAGAATGCATAATTTTGCTTCATTACCACTTCAGAATGTGCCAGTGGGAGAAAGTAAAAAGTGATCATAAGACAAGTTGGACAAATGAGGGGAAAAAAATATTATCCGGTTGAAAGGAATGTCAAGAGTTGAAGAAATGGTTGCTGCACATATGGAAATCCAATTCTCAAACTCAGTATGCAGTGTAACTATTCATTAAACTATCTATTTCTGTGTGAAGAGTTAAAAGCAAGTACTCAGCTAATACGCCTATGGCAATAAAAGAACATTGGTTCCTTAACACTACACTCACTTGCTACGTCGGAAAACTAATGTTGCAAACTAAGTGGCGTGTTTTAATTGGTCATGGTTAATGAGTGGGAAAGGTCTTTTCTTGAAGGTCTCCCATCTACCCCATTCCCACCCAGAGCCCAGCCACCTCCCCCTCCCCAGGCCCACGCCTTCTTCCTGTTAGCAGACAGAGCCGTTGATGAGGACGAGGATGGGCCACCTTGTTGGATTCCATGAAGTGGACAGCATCCTCGAGGTTTAAAAACTCCACATAGGCCATATCGTAGCTGTAACCTGGGAACAGCATTTGAAATACAGATGGGTTTGCATTAGTTAATGCAGGTAAATAGGAGAATTTTCAAGAGAAAATAAGCAGTCGTTCGTTTCACGAAACATGTCAAAGCGAATTCATACAGGATGTCTTTTGCCTTATTTGGCACATTTTATTTCATTAGCAACTTTGCTTTTAATTGTTTGAAGTCAGTGACAAAGAATCAGAGCAGCCTCAACTCAGAGACACGTCAGAGCCCAAGATATACATTTATAATAAATAAATAAAAAATAGTAGTAATAGAAAAATGAGAACCAACGTGTAAAAGAGAACTTAATCAACACTACAGTGACTAAAACTGAGTTGCTAGTAAATGTCTAATCACATTACACCTAAAACACATCGTCAAAGACCCACATGCAACAGCAACAAAGTTGCAACAGTTTGAACAATTAAAAAATAAAGTTTGATAAAGCAAAGATATGTATGGGATCACATGGAATATATTGGATCTTTAAAAGCCTGAACTGATTTATTAGATTATGAATACAATTATGTTGGGGGAAAAATATATTCACTACTAATTATTTGAAGTTCAAGGGATGCCATGGCTACAACATGATGTCATGTTAACATCACTGCAAGTTAAAAAAAAAGAAAGATAGATGTAATTAAATGCAGCAATTAAAAAAAAATCCATAACATTTGTAGTCATTTATGAATTATGATGTCTGGATAAAAAATATAAAATAGCATTTTACAGAAATGGAAGATTCTTCTAGTTATATAAATAATTTAGAACTATGCCAAGATGTCAAAGTATAATGACTACAGATTTATTAGAATTATTTTATTAATTATCAACAATGTGTATTCCCAGGTTTATATTTTTAGGGTTTGCAGGGAACCTGAACAGAATATTGGTATATTGGATACAGTCTTTTGTGGAGTAAGGAAACTATTCTGGCATATTCAAAAACCACTGAAACCTTTGTCAAACGAACCCAGAGAAGAGCATTTTGCAGCAACACTGCGTAGGGCTGGTTGGTATCATCACAAAGTATGCATAGTTGGTATGTGCGTTTCAACAGTTATTGAGATGTTTATAAAGACATCCGTGTTTAAGAAATTCCAAATTCCCTCCAAACGCATACCACCTTTAAAGATGGAAGCTGCTCAGAGAAAATTCAACCTCCCGCACAAGAACATGGGGAAAGGGGACAACAAGAGATCCTGTAGCATGTTCGGAATACTGATGAGGATTTCTTTAGAAAGCAAAAGCGACAAATGCAGAAAGTACAATCGATGTAAAAGAGACAGTGAGCGTAAGATTCGGAGAGCGAATCAGCGAAATGTGGTTGCGAATCGGTCAACAATGTTTACAACGAACAAAATCTCACCTGGCATCGACGTCCTTTATTTTCATGCCCTGCATTGGCACTCCATCACGAACTGCGAAAGCATTCAAAATCTATGAAAAAAAATAAATAATTAAGAGTAAATACAAAGAATGCTACTGACAGACTCAAAGACAAAAACACTTCCTTTGTCAATTATTCCAGTAACTTGTCATATTTTTTTTTAAATCTATTAACCCACAGGTGCTCTTCGTTTCGGAGTCACACTTGTTATCTTCCCGGTCAGAAAGTGACCGGACACCTAAAAATTAAATTTCCTCCGTCCCAAGTAAAACCAATGCAATTTATTTTTGTTCTATAATATTTATTCTTTGTAATTTAGTATTTTGAGACAATTTGATTGAATTTAATAATATTTATGCAATATTTATTTTTTTATATAAAAAATATTTATATTTATTTATTTATTTTCAAAAAATTATTAATGCAGTATTTTAGTTTAATATAGAGTCTAGGCCTTCAAAAAAAAACATATTTAATAAAAGTCACCAAGTTTTCGTAACATTCCGAAGAAGCTGTGATTTTTAAATTTTCAAAACAGAAATTTTTTTGGTCAGAAATGACGAAGAGCACCTGAGGGTTAAGAACTATTTTCTAAAAATAGTATGAAAATGATCAGTCTGAATAAAAAATATTTCTCACCTGCTGCATTGTGGCAGTTTTAGGAATTCCAGAGATGGAAATGGTTTTTGAGACTTTTTCCTGGACACCTGCACTCCTGTAATCCTGGTCCTTTTAAAATTCACAGCAGTTTAAATATTCAGATGATTAACAAGACTTCAATTTCTAATAGTAGCATGTCTAAATGTACATTATTTAAGTATTAAATAATCGTTTGCATAAGACGTGAAAAAGAAATGTTATATTATCCATTATATGTCATATGAATTACCATATGTCACAAGAATTAGTTGGAGAAAACTATTTTCTTGTTTCTCTAAAAAAAAAAAAAAAAAAAAAAATCCAACCTGAGAACCAGAGTCATCTGGTCTTTGAGCTGGACCCAGTTTGGATTCCTTGACATCTTTCTCAGGGGCTTGAAGATCCCCAAGATTGTAGTCGTATTTGCGCCCCGAGCCAGTGCGGTAATCAATGTCCCTATAATCCTGATCCTGTCGCTCCCCTCGATTACCCTGGTTTTCCTTTGGCCCAGACACCAAGCTTTCTCTCAGTGGTCCCTGATCTGAAGCAATGTCACTGGATCCCTTAAAGGGCACATGATCACTTGCCAAATTATGCTCTTGTTTTAGCAAGTTATTGTCTTGGAAATATGGAGGTCTACTTCCTGCTGGTGCAGTTCTCTCAGGCTTTTCGTCTCGGTCACTTGGCCAGGGTTTATCACCTTCTCTAATTGGAGCATTTAGAGTGGGATCAATTGGAAGAAGAGCTGGCTTTGGAGGTGTATCTCTGGCTGGGAAATCACTAGGAATATTTTTGTCCCAGTTTTGGAGTTTGGAGTCTCTTTCTGATCGATTAAAACCTGTGCCGTCTTTTCCCAGAAACCCAGACTGCCTGTCTCGGTCCTTGAACTGAGACTGATCTTCAAGATCTACATCTTTTCCACGGCTAGAGAAAAACTTATCTGGCATCTCTCTCGGGAAAGTCTGCGCGTTCTGCCCATCATCGGTGGAAGAGTCTCTCGGTCCCTGCTATGGCTGCGCCACTCGTCTGAGAGTGAATCATCTCTTCCCTGAAGCTCATGGGGCTGTCAATCGGCTCTGGGAATTCTCTATCCCTGAGGGTCAACTCGTCGGCTCTGCTCATGGATTCTGGGCCACCACGGCCCAAAGGCATATCAGGTCTTCCTCTGATATCCATGGGAACACCATCATTGTCTCGAAACATTGGAGCAGGCTGGTCCCTGAAAATCATTGGAGGATCCCATGCGGTTTCTCATATCCATGTCAGATTCAAACCTTCCTCTTGGATTAAGTGGAGGCGGTCACACCACGTCCTTTCAAAATCCATCATCGGTCTTGTCTCTGGAGGGCATGTCCATGCCAAATCCATCAATGCCACCCATCCGTGACCTTTCCCTATCTCTCATGTCTCCAACAGCTCCATTTCCACCCATAGCCACCATAGCAAGTCTCCTCCTAATGTCAATGGGGGAAGCCCGGGCATATCCATTTGGAATCTCTCCCTCTCCCTCATGTTCATGAATCCGTCCTCCGGCCCCCTCATATTACCACCTTGCATGTCTCTGCCGCCCATATCCATTGGTGGTCTGGATTGACCCATAAAGCCTGGAGAATTCTGAAGGTTGTTTCTCTGATCCATTTCAAAACGCCTTCGGAAATTCATGTCCATTTCATCTCCAGGCCTGAAAAATTCTCGGGAAGGCTCTCTTCCTCGGTCATGAAGACCCATATCTCTTCCTCTCATATCGGGTGGGCAGTCGAACCGCCTCATGTCCATGGGTGACCTGCCCATATTCATGCCATCTCTACCTCTGAAGTCCGGTATTGGGCCATCTCTACCTTCAAACATGCCTCCACGAGGTTCCCCACTGCAATAAAATCAGACACATTAGCGCAACCTTGCAATCTTTTACTTTTTCTCAAAACATAAACTGACTCACAAAGATGTAATTCATCACATTAACAATGTACATTTTCCAAAACAAGAAACTTTCCAATAAAACCTTATAGAGGTCTCTGTGCAAGATGTTTTGCTTGAGATATACAATACTGTGCAAAAGTCTTAGGCCACCATTAGACGTCTGTTTTAGCAATGGTATAATGACCATAAATATTTCTCAGTCTCCTTATTTAAATGACCAGAAAATACAGAAAACTTGTATGCAGTATTAAAAAAACAGAACTAAACTGGAAACTGGAAGCCCAAAAAAACATTCAAAATATGAGTCAGAAAATATTTCAGAGTTTCTACTTTGAGAAACTGGAAGTAGTCCTGGAGGTCACATTTAATACTGATTTTTGCTTAAAGAAGCCATTTTGTTCTGAATTTGTGTACATATTTCCTATATTTTCAGTTTGAATCTTAAGAGGCCATCTTAAAATCAACCATTAAATCAAATTTAAGGCTTTTTAAAATGTGCACAAATAAAACGAATATTGTATGATTATCAATTACCGTCTTAACAGTAAAAGGACTGAAAAATGATGATGTGAAAAAACAACAATGGTTCAAAAACCGAAGTGTTATAGAATAATAAACTTCATAATTCAGCCTTTAAATCTTTTTTTTTTTTTTTTTTTAAGAAAATGAATTTTATATTCTTGTTTTTCTGTCCTCTTGAAATTATAATTGTGATTTTTAATACCATTCAAGATAAGCCGTTTATTATACAACCTAAATTTATGGCCCAAAGTTATTGTGTTCTTAATGTTCAAATATGTTTTGGGTTAGTTCTTAAAATGTTTCTTCCATCACATGACAAAATCTGCAAGTTTGGATTTTATTGTTTGTGTGTATGTGTGTAATGCCCACTGACAGCAACTTTCAGGTAAAATACATTTCAGCAATTTTTTACAGAAATTTTAAGTTGCATGTCCCACATTATAGGGATATTCGCCAGCGTCATATGTGACGTCACGAAATGGGCGTGGGCGCGAACTGGTTGGCAAAAAGAACCAAAACATACGCAGCAGTCTATGTGTTCTGTCAGCAAAATTATAATTCTTTGTAAGAAAAAGCTAAAAGGAGATATAAGATAAAGCTTTTATATAACCAGGGTTCATGTTCTATGCCTGATCCATATCACCTGAGTGAGAATTGGAACAAAAGTCCTAACACATGGCCAGATCTGACATTCGCGACATCTACCTGTATCTCATCGACACGCCATCTATGCTTATCAGAGAGTCAATGAAGGCGTACAAATCTTTAGATGCCTATAAGTCATAATTACGAATATTACTTGTGTTAACTGGATAACTGGTAAATTTGTTACAACTAGAGTAAAATAGAGGTGCAATTTGTCCATGGGCTATATTTTGAATCAAAATGATCTTACCTCTGATTTATAACATTGGTCAACATATACGTAAAAATGTATCAAAGAAAATACAATAATTTGCCCTTAATCTATAAGGGTGTGTACACAGATGATACACTGACTGTACAGTACCCAATCTTTGGGTTAAATTATGACTTTATAATACTGTGCGGCATACGGCCATTACTTTTCTGCCAACCAGAGCACATGCAACCGCGTCGTGACGTCACGGGCGAAGATCCCTATACAATAAAGAACCAATAGGAACGCAAAAATTGATGACATACATACTCTTGTTTGTTAGAACATCCGATGAAGTGTACTTGATTTATGATAGCTTACCGAAAGGGCATTCCTCCTCGTGGTCCAGGTCTTGAACCGTTCCACATTGTGTCCTCTCTCTGGAAACTTTCCCGTCAGCACGAGTTTTGCGTGGAGAACGTCGTTTCACTTGGGAAATGAATAATAGAACTGATTATTAAAGCTCAAGTAATTTGTCATGTCACATTTCTGATATCCTGTCACAGAAGGCATACCGCATTTCATTAACTATTAACGTTTAACGTTCTAGACGGCAAATGCATAGCAACACGACGAGGTCTTATGAAAACCGTTTTGATGTAAGTTAACGTTAATTTTTCAGGATTGTGAATTTGGAATTGAGTTTCAGACTGAAAAGCAAGTAGTGCTACGTTGTCAAACCCTCATGCTAACACAATAAGTCTGACTATTTTGAGTGTCTAAAACCGCTGAGGTTAAACTAGATGTCAAACACATTGTTGTGTGAGAGTAACGTTAATACACATGAGCAGCATGTCAAAATACTAGTTTGAGAACTCAAATAGCTGCTATGTATTAATAAGAAGGCAGGTTATATTATTTCTTCATTCATCTTCACAAACCCGCCCTCATAAAAGAACGCTAAAGTGCTAACTTTAGCTCTCAATACAAGACATTTTCTTCATTTCACGTGGATATGGACGAATTAAACAACGTTTTTTTCTTATCCATAATTATTTTACAAAATGCAACCACTACAAATGGCAAATGTCTTCTAAACGTCTGTAAAAACATTTTAAGACATCTCACCTAGCTTGTTGTGTTCTTTCCGCGGGGTCCTTCGGTTTACCGACAAAAAGAGACGGAAGAGTGCATACTCTGTTTCCGGTGAATGAGGGCTTATGGGAGTTGTAGTTTAAAAAAAAAAAAAAAAAAAACAAGACGAGTTACCCATAGACTGGCAGTTACCCTGAAAGTATTGGTAGTTCAGTGCAAATGTAATGGATATCAGTCTGCCTGTCAAAAAAAAAAAAAGTGTAAAAAAAAGTGTTACAAAATTATTTGCAAAATGTTTTGTTTAAAGGAGCTGTATGTAGGAAATTTATTTCAAATAATCATAAAATGGCCTTGATATGTCACTAGACATTAAGAAATCATGTTCATTTCAAATAATTATATCACTGACAACAGCAGTCTGGCCAGGATATTGTCATTTAAAAAGTGAAGTTGCGCCCTCAACTGTCATGTTGTGTTTTGGTCTGAAGCTCCACCCTCCACAGATCTACCAATCACGAAGCCAGCAGTGCTCAAAGCATCCGGGTTGCCAGCTCTGCTCTATTTACCACAGCTGTAGCTACAAACGTATGGGATAAAAAATGTTGGATACTGCAGCCTATCTGGCAACTTTGAGTCAGGGGGAGGGGAGGGAATACACCGCTCTACAGTAATTTGAAACTGATTGCAGTACCAGTTTTGGCCACAATCTTACATACAGCTCCCTTTAAATACCAGTACTAGATGAGAAATAAGAAGCACTATGGATACTTACACTGTCCAAAAACATTTATTTTGCATATCGAGTAACAAAATACAGAAGCCACAAATAAACAGTGACAAATACTTTAGGCTGTGCTGATACATGAAAATGCAAATCACATTCACACATTAACTAAGTTTACGATCACTTATTTTTCTGCTCTGTCTTCTCTTACGAAAACTTTTCTCAGAAAATATATTTCAATGTTTACAGAGCCTGCAGTCAGTGCATCCTAAAAAGGAAAACATAAACAGGAAAAAAATTGATCTGAGGTCAAACTATTGCACATAGAGGTCAAACAAAATGTACGTCCTTACATTACCTTTTACATTACGGAGATAATACTAACAGATACAACTCAGTGAAGCTATATACAATGAGGAGTATATTTAGCAAATGATTAAAAATAAACATGTGATAGTGATCACCATGAGTTCATGCTAAAGACAGTTAAGTAAAACTTACAACATTAAACAAATAAATATGCAATAATGGACAGTAGCTACAGTGGGATTTGCAGTTTAAAGACATTTTGTTTCATTTCTCTCCACATGGACAGTAAAAATAAAGTCTGGATTTGGCAGAAAACATTATCTGGACATAATATACATAGCTATAAGATCATGTCGAGAACAGAAATGACCATCAAGAGCAAATTGCTTGGCTACCTGTATGTAATATGGCAGGAACATCTTATCACCTGTATAGCAGTTTCACAGTATTACAGCAATATTCATATTGCTTCGTTTGTACTCCACATTTACAGAACGTTCTGGGAACCCATAGTCCTCAATGTATTTACGACTTAATGACACCAGTTGCATTCTATATAAAATGCAGTGCTCTTCGGAATACAGATATAAGGGCAGATTGAATAAAAAGAGCTACATAATTTCTTGTAGGATTGTACAGCGAAAGAAAAAGAAACATGATTCAGCAGTACAAAAACACCAAATAATATTATATTGATATGATAGTAATGATAATAACATTATGATCTGTACATTAATGAAGTACAGCAGCAGTTTTAATAGCTAGTTAGCCGATATTGTGATGCAAAATATTGATACCGAATTGTAATTCAGCAGCTGTGCTCAGACAATTGGAGATGGTCTATATGAAAGTCTACAATAAAGTCCAATTTTTTTTTATTCCATAAATATACATAAAGCATAATATATATTTTGTTTGTGTTTGAGGGCATTATCTTCTATAATGGCTTTAAGATTAATCTCATTAGGTTATATTTATAAAAAATAAAAATAAAAAGTTCAAGATGTGCAATGTGGGGAAAACAAAGGTAATGTAAATGTAACAAATAAAGCTTACAAAAAAACAACAAAAATAAACAGAACTTAACATAAACATAAACTTAAAACTGAACCAAACAAATAAACTGTAATGGCAGCAAAGGTTTGGAGAAGGAATTTTTGAATTGGTTTGAATTAACAATAGCAAGTTTTGGAAATTAAATCAGTGTGTATTATTCAAGAAGTAACAAACAGTATTTCTTTGATAAATCTATTTAAGAAAATACAGACAGACTACTATGGGTCTGGGATTTACATTTTAAATTCTTTGTAGATTACAGCATTTTGCACAAATGAAAAATGTAAAATGGCGATCAAGCTTCTAAGCACAATTGAACTTTGCTCCACCAATAGATTTTAATATGGTGCTGCTCTATTTGTCACTATATTTTTCTTAATGTATCCAGCATTCGATCCCTCCCTAGTCTCCCCACTAACGCTGCTGGGATGTCAACATCTCTCCATTGCACCGTGTTGGAGCTGATGCCTCCTGCCCCTGGGCCTCGGGGTGACCTAGGCCGACCAGGGTGCTGTGGGGAGGCACTGGTGTGGCAGCCGGGGGAACAGGGGTGGTGCTGGGGGTAACAGGTCCTCCTGAGGCTCCCAGTGCAGGACTAGAGGCTCCGGAGTCACTCTGATCTGGAGCCCTGAGTCTCTTCATCATGGTGGTCACACGAACAGCTTTCTGTATAACAACAATAATAATGATGTTTTAACAAATAATAATAATATTAATTATTAATCAATTAAAACGTCTTTTTAATTTGTAAACCCATCAATTTTTTCTTTTACACTAGTCGTATAGAGGGTATGGTGACGTCACCATTGGCCGGAGTGCCTGCAGTTACTCACAGTGAGTGGCAAAAAGACTGAGTGGCTGTATATGTTTTCATATACAACTAGGGTTGGTTATCGAGAATCGAGTATCGACTTGGAACCGGGACTAACTTTTCGTTTTTCCGGAATCGTTCAAAAGTTAAAATTTCGATTCCTAGTTTCAATATTCACAGTCCGCCAAACGGAAAGAAGAAACCGCTGAACAACACCAACGAAGAAGCGTCTACCGGAAGTGTTGGCATAACCGCGTTGAACATGAGTAGCTTACGTCGGCGCTCCAAAGTGTCTAAAATCTTTTCTAAAAATAACGATATCTCTGCAAAATAAAAAAATTGTAACAAAAGGAGTATTTGTGTCAGAAGGAGTATTTCCTTCAAAAAGACCGTTGGTTAGCTAAACTTTTTTGACCCTGCCTCTTAAAAGAATCGGAATCGAGAATCGTTAGGTACCGGAATTGAAACAAAGAATCGGAATCGGAATCAGAATCGTTCAAATTCAAACGATACCCAACCCTATATACAACACATGAAAACATATAAAGTGAAACATGTAAAGAGCTTTGCGAATTGACTGTACAACTAGATTTAACAAAAAATCGCAGGTATATTTTTACAGACTGCTATAGAAAAGAGGAGCAAATGGATCGCTGCAATTCACAGAAACAACTGGACTCAGCAGGTCAGCGAAAGGTGGATAATTTTGTCTTAAAACCATACCCATATATTTTGTATTACAGTATTGTTTTATATATATATTAACAACTCATCAATTAAATATTTATCATTGCATATTCTGCATTATTGGATGTTTTTTAATAAACACTGACCAAAAAAAAAAAAAAAAAAGTTTTAGGGCTGGACGATATGATGATATATATAGGCTATATATAACACTGACATAAGTGATTATCTTGAATTTAGACCTACCTATATTGTATTTATATAAAGCGTTCACAGGCAAATTTGCTTTATATTTAGGTCTATATTGCTTTTATTTCCCCAGTGTCGAAATCAGGCAAATAAAAATGTCAGGCAACACGATTTCTGGCTGCATGTCAATATCCATGGATCACTGGATCTTTAGTAAGTTGAATGGAACAATATATTGAGTCCAACATTTAGTTTAAATTGATAAAATTGTTTGTTTTAGTTGCATTTTCGCAGTTTCCCCTATTAAATCCAGTCATGCAGCAGATCTTTTGCCACTCAGTCAGGCTGAGGGGGTTGTTCCGGTGGGAAAGTGACGTCAATGCATTCCCTATTTACTACTGTTTAACATTATAAATGCCTTTACTGTCTCTTATATTGAATCATTTATTCAATGCTTGCTGAATTAAATTATTAATTTCTTGAAAAAGATCATCTTACCTTCCATTTAGCTTTAGCAAAGTTTTTCTGATCTGAGCACAAACGCGTCTTTAATATTCTTGTCTGAGGCAGCATTTCCAGATATCCTAAACAACAAAACACGCACAAAAATGCACAGCAGTTATTTTTTAAATTATAAAAGGGTAACACTTTAAAATAAGGTTCATTAGTTAACATTATTTAACATGAACTAAGAATGAACAATACATCTACAGCATTTATTAATCTTAGTTAATATCAATTTCAACATTTAATAATACATTTTTAAAATCAAAGGTTGCATTTGTTAACATTAGTTAATACACTGTGAACTAACATGAACAAACAATGAACAGCTGAATTTGTATTAACTAACATCAACAAAGGTTAATAAATACTATACCAAATATATTGCTCATTGTTAGTTAATCCAATAAAAGACACTGGAAAAGGCTCCTTACCACTCATGGTTGATGGCTTCCTGTGCAGTCAGTCTTTGGTCCTGGTCCACATCCATTAAACATGCAACTAGGCTTTTTGCTGCAATTCAGATGGCTAAGTTGAATGTGTGTTTTGATCACAAACCTATAGATTCATTCCAAACATACTGTACAGTATTTGACTATTGTACCTGAATCTGAGATGTCATCCCAATAGGGCGAATCAAACTCGTATTCTTCAGACAGAATTTTCCGGAACAAGTTCTTATCGTGATTATCATATTCATCATCATCTGTCTCATCATAAAAAGGTGGGTTTCCTGACAGTCTGTTGAAAATGATAAAATGACCAGAGTGTTAAAATTTCCTAGGGCAAGAAGATAATTATGACTGTATAATTATGACTGTAATTATACCACACTTACAGAGTAATGGTAATGGATCATCTAACACACAATGTGACTACAGGAAATGGAATGTACATGCTGATGAACTCATGAATGACTCCAAGGACGTGTCAGGCAAATAACTCCAAAACAGATATCTATGGGGTATACTAATAAATATCATTACTTAATATTACACTCATTCAAAAGCACAATGAATTTAACATGTTGGACTATCTTACACAATGAATCAAATGAATAGATGATGACACATGGACTCACAGGATGTACATGATCACCCCGATGGCCCAGCAGTCCACTGGTCTGCCATATCTCTGTCTGCCAACCACCTCTGGAGCTACAAATGATGAAAAAATATAGTTTAAAATGCATTGGACATGTGTAATGTAATGGCTAAAAAAAGTGGTGTAACCATCCAGTAAAAGTATTTAAAGGTCCCATTTTGTACACCTTTGTGGAGTTTTATTTTAGTTTTTGATGTCCTTAAGAATATATACTTGAAGTATAAGTACCAAAAACCATCTCAAAACATTTTTACAGCTCCTTTCTCATGAGCTCTGATAAGAGCTTTGGCCTGTCTAATTAATATTCATGAGCCCCTCTTCTGATTGGCCTGTTGTATCTTTAATGAGTAACTTCTTTTGAAAAACCGGCTTTGAATTGTGCCTGATTGACAAAGCAGTCACTTGTGAAATGTGCAGCATAGACTGGTAACGTTAAGGTTGAACTAAATTGCTGTGGTATTTCCAAATAAATAAACATTAACCACTGGTCTCTTATATTAATGTTGTTCGGAAGCCTGTGCAATGATGTAGTTTCCTGACATCCATCGTGTTTTCGTGCTGTTGTTCAGCAATGGCATGGACACGATGTTGTCTGGGGGTTGGGAGTTGGCCAGTGTTCGGGGTGGTGACTGAATAGTTCTGACGTGACATTTTTACAGAAGTCACAACGGCTTTTGAAAAGGCACAGCTACTTTATGCAGGCTGTGTGCATTTTTCTGTGGATTGACTGTTTTGAAACTCTATGTGCACTGTAAAAAAAGTTTCATGACTTGTAATCCAAACATTTTTTCTTTTGTCGAATCAACTTAAATAAACTATGTGGTTCAGATAACATAATATTTGGAGTTTCTGATGATTAAGGTCAATCTCCTTCATTGTATTAATCAAATTTTCCATTTCAATAACTTAAGTTTTAAGCAACCAGGTTACTTAATTTTTTAAGTTAAACAAACAATATTTTTAGACCTCTGTTATCATGTAAAAGGCGGTGAAATTTCATGTTTTGACAATATGGGACCTTTAAATAAGTTCCTGAGACCTTAATAATTTTAAAGAAATATATATATATATTACACAATATGTTTATTTGATTTTACTGTAAACCTCACAAAAAGAGTTTTTATTTATTTTATTTTATTCAAAATTTAAAAAAGTGATGTATTGAATTTAATAGTATTTTTTTGGTTTTAAATAACTTAAATTGATTAGTGCTACATCATTGACCTTAAAATATTATAGTTATTTCAATATATTTATTAATAACCATAAGTCATAATATCAGGGTGCAGCTACACCTGAAAACTCTGACAATTTTCCTTACCAAGGTACTCTGGTGTGCCACATGGCTCTTTAATGAGACCATTTTCAAGTTTGGCCAGGTGAAAGTCACTGATTACAATCTTGGAGTTCTTCAGACGGTTGTAGTAGACCAGATTTTCCAGCTGACGAGGTGAGATATAAAAGTAAAGCAATAAATTATGTTAAACCTCAAGAACTTCACATTGCAAAACCTTTTTTCTTAATAAAAATGTATAAGGATTGTGTTAAAAAACGAGATAAAAGTCATGTCAATGATAATAGAATGTTCCTTTTTGCATAAATGAATTCTTTACGGTGTCTAGTCTGAGATTGTATTCTGGTGCAATACTATATGGTCACCATTAGATGGAAGTGAAGCCCCAAGTCACCTTTAGGTTTCTGTGAACGATGTGGAGAGAGTGTAGGTAAGCCACAGCCTCAAGCACCTGCCGAACCACATTGCTGGTGTCACGTTCTGAGTAGTAGCCCTGGTCTAAGATCCAGTCAAACACCTCCCTTCCTGTGGCCCTGAAGTAAAGCCACACCAAATATCCACGTGATAGTCAATGTATAGGATCATTTCACAAAGATGTCCACTCTTTAGTTTGTAGATAACAAATGATCAAGTTACAAAAAAGCAAATGCATCTTTACTTAAAGAAACAGTTCCCCTAAAAGAAAAATTGTCATCATTTCAACCATTAAAGGGATAGTTCGGCCAAAAATGATATTTAACACATGCATTACTCACCCTCAAGCCGTTCGAGATGCATATGTCATATATCTTGTTTCAGACGTATCATTTTTGGCCGAACTATCCCTTTAAATGTGGGTAAATGTTTTCTATTATTCGATGTATTCTACGTATCATTTAGGGATATATATATATATATATATATATGTAAAGTGTGTGTGTGTGTATATGTGTTCCACAGAAAAGAGAAAGTGACATGGGTTTGGAAACAACATGAGGCTGAGTAAATAATAAAAGAATTTTCATTTTTGTTAAATTATTTCTTTAAAATCTAATCACAATGGAAGCGAATAGTATTCATTCACATTCTTGTATGTTCTTTTCCTCTCTCTCACACAAAAATTCTCAAAGCACTTACAGCTCCAGAAAGAGGAAGTACTCTTTTCTCGTCTCAAAGACATCTACCAGCTGGAGGATGTTATGATGCTTCACCCTGCGGGGAGAGACAGAGCGAAACTGTGACACTGTGAAAGGAAGCAGGCTAGGAACTGAAAAGAAATCATGACTATCTGCATAAATAAAATCATTTGCATTCTTTTTAAACAAATTTTAGCACTGAGCACCATCTGCAGGCACCTTTCTTCACTAAAATGTGCAACATCTAAATAACCTGCGTCGAAAAACGTACATTTTCAAGATGAGGATCTCGTTTTTGGCTGCTTTCCGTACTTTTCTCCCATCTTTCTTTAGGAACTTTTTACAGGTGTACATTTTCAGTGTGTTCTTGTCCTTCGCCCTGAAGATTTCACAAAACTCCTCCCTGGTAACGTACAATAAACAGTGCTATTGAGTCAACATTGAAAATCTGGGATTTAATCTAATTTAAACCTGGAAATCTGTAATAAGTAATGATATATTAATTTAGCAAAGTGCAAAAAACAATCAAGCATACATTTTGCACAGAAAGATTACTATAAACAGGAAGAAAGTAAGAGGTAGATAGATTTGTACTCATCGATTTCACTACCTGTCCCAGGTCATACTTGTCGGTGACCTCAGAAGGACTGTTGTAGTCCTTCTTCTCTCCCAGAGTCAAACAGCCAAATGGCATGGCTGCTCTTGCCCTGGAAAGCAAACACAAAATCATGTTTTTTGTTTTTTTAAAGAATCGGATGTACTGGCATGAATGATCACAAACCATGCAGTTTATTGAGGGCAATGTGAGTTATTACTTTTGTAAGCTATTTTAATTGAGCTTATTATTTTAGTTTGGTGCGTAATAAATTTACAGCACATTGAAGGAGTGAAGGCTTTCACATTTGTAATTCAGTTCATTTGGTCCGGACTAATTATACTTTGTATACATTTTCAGGCATTTCGCTTCTTTCACACCACGCTGATTGCTCTGGTCCGAATCATATGATGAGTTGATGAAATGAGCCAAAATGCAGTCACAGTGACAACATCCACATCACTCGTTGGCCAAATGTGTCTTGAACATATTTCCATAAATGCACTGCGATTGGTCAGAATTAACGTGCGGGAAAATTTCAACAGAACTCCCAGTGATAATATAATACAATACAATTCAAACATTTGAGGTCAGTGAGATAAAAAAAAAAGAAATTAATACTTTCATTCAGCAAGGATGCAATAATAATTGTGACAGTAAAGACCATTTCAAATAAATATTGTTCTTTTGAACTTCCTTATTAAAGAATCCTGAAAAAAAGTCACAGTTCTCAAACATATTAAGCTGCACTTTTGAAGGATCAAAGCCATAAATAACATTTTAAAAAATACACTTTAAATTGTAAGAATATTTCACAATTTTACTGTTTTACTGTATTTTTGATCAAATAAATGCAGTCTTGGCGAGCATGAGCGACTTCTGAATGACCACACATAATACAAGCAAAAACCTGAAAAAAACTACTGTCACAGCAATAATAATGTAGAGGCACAAATCAACACTACTACATCAGTCTAATCTAGGGATGCTCCGATCAGAACTTTTGCAGCCGATACCGAGTACCGATTTCTTGTCACTGTGTGATCGGCCGAATAACGAATACCTGATTCCGAATGCTTAATTGACTTAATATAAGACAAATAAACAAAATGGAACAGTTTAATGCAGCTCATAAGGTTTATTTAAACATTGTCCAATACTGTGGAGGACAAAATAAACATTTAGTCTCCTAAAATGGAGAAGTCTGATGTAACTTAAACATCGTCCAATACAAGTCTGAGCAGGACAAAATAAAAAAATTAAAAAATCAAACAACATTTAAACTCCTGAAAGAACAAATTGAAGTGGTTTGTTACAACTCATTAGGTTTTAATTAAACATTGTTCAATGTTAAAGAGAATAAAATAAATAGAAACATTTAAACTCCAACATGGAGAAGTCTGATGTAACAAATAAGGTTTAATTAAAACATTCTCCAATATAAGCATCACGTACGCCTCAGCGTTGACGTCATCAAATCGCGATCGGTTTGTAAGATCGGCCAAGTTAGTGAGTACCGATTCAAGTCAAAAATTGTTATGATCAGCCGAGATCGATCTCTGGCCGATTCAATCGGAACATCCCTAAGTCTAATCCTCCTTTATCTTACATGTTCAACATTGGCAAGAAAATTATCCTCCTCTCAATGCACCATAACGTTGATTATAGAACTTTTTTGTCATTCCTGGGAATATTGCGTGAATGAGGGGTGGTGGTGTTTTGCGGTAGAGTCATAGCTAAGTCTTAGTTTGTGCTTATCTTGGCGAAAGCAGAGTACAAATCAGCATGAAGATCTACTCTCGTATAATGGAAATCATGTCTTCTATCCACCCTTTGAGTGCACATTTTAATTGTGCATGTTTTGAAAAGACGATGATATGTTGATGATGGTGTGAATTTAATAAATTATGAAGAGTTTTTTTTCTGTGAAGCCTTGTGATGCTGCTCCAAATTCATTCATTGACAATTAAAATGCACACAGTTGTTTCTTTTCCTTCCATTGAGCTGCGAATGAGCTCCGCGACCCTTTGCATTTCTCTCTTGTCTAAGCCAGAACTCAAAGAGGAATAAATTCTCATTTATCTGAGAGCGAGAGTGGAGTCAGTGAGAAAGAGGGAGAGAGAAAGATTTGGCAGACAGCACACTCATAACCACACATGAGTAATGCCTACAATTTATTCCAAAAGTGACAATCTCAACTTGTGTCAGGAAGTAGCTCTGAAAAATTCAGATTCTTTGAACATGCAGTAATCATACTTATTTATGACAGATCTGAGAGCAAACAATATGAAAAGACTGAAATCGAATCGCCATGAGACAGATACAAATTACATTCATTCCAGTCTTACTTTAGTTGCATTTGGATACTAAATGATGAATGATATTGGGTCCCATCAAAATAAACTTGAAGGAGGGTATTTCTGCTGTCGAACACAAAAGATTTTCTTTGTACATTTTTCAAAATATCTTCTTCTGTGTTCCACATGGAAAAAAGTAGCAGATTTGGAACAACATGAGGGTAAATGATCATTTTGGGGTAAACAATGCCTTTAAAATGTGGATTTCACTACTGGTAAAATTAGCTTTTAATAAAACCTGGTAGTGAAACTTTTGTGCAAGTTATTTTTTTTATTATCTAGTTTTTTATTATCTAGTTCTGGTACCAAGATGGTTGTTCTTTTTGTTCCCATAAACCTATAATTTGGCCATGACAAACATGGCTTAATTTTTTTGTGTATCACTAGAAAGCATGATAGCTTAACATTTTCTCTACATTAGTACTTGCTTTAATGTGCACTTTTAAAAAGATTTCCTGGGGCTTTATTCCTTTGGTAATAAACACAACAGCGTTTTACAATAAAATTAACTAGTGCACTGGTGAAACAAATAAAGAAGAACAAAGTGCTCAAATCTAAATGCATCACACGCAGAGCCCAAAACTCCCCAACCAGTGTTAAATTCCCCTTATGCAGCACATCATGTGATACTCCGCTAGTTTAATCTTCTCTGAAGAGCCTGAATAGACTCTCAAAACTCTGTTGAATCTTCTAAAAATGTCACCTAACTGTTTTGAAAGCTGGGAGGACAGCTATTATCTAATGCAGCATAACATACTGAAAGAAACAACAAAAAGGCCTCACACAAACAAGCAATTACGCATCAGGCTGGCAGTACAATTGCACTGCTGCACGGGTCTGACCCAACAATTTGCCAAACACCATGGCAGTCCTCAATCACACTGAAGCTCCACCGGATAATGTGACAAGATTTTGTCTCTAGGGCTTTTAACATTAACAAAGAACTAAGCACGCCTCTGAACTCTGCTGGGCTTGAACTTACTCTGAACCTCGCTGTTTGATGTTACAGTACAAAAACATACTATTTTCTCTCCTACACTTTCCCAGAATAGTCCAGAAAAGGCAGGAGAGCAGACTGAAGCATCATTACCACCCAGCAACGGATTATCAACCAAAAAAGCCATTCCTGATATCCACTGTAAAGGGGGCATTACATAAATTACAGGCTGAGAGAGGCTGTTTGCTTTGCCCGTCAGAGGAGCACTGAGGTCTCTAATTAATCTCCCCTTGGCCCCAATGGTTGCAGGAGACACTAGTTTTGCAAGGCCAATATATGCATGGTAATGAGGGAGAGAGGTGCTTTAAAGACAGTTCAGTTCAGAGAACAGGAGAAGAGATGTTTAAAAACCTAACTGGGACTGATGTACTTAGTAATGTTAACGTTTTGCATAAGCAGTTAGAGGTATACTCCACTTTTTTTGTAAATAGGCTCATTTTACAACTCCCTCGGAGTTAAACAGTTGAGTTTTACCATTTTCGAATCCATTCAGTCGATTTTCTGATATTTAGAAGAATATCAGTAACCAGACAGTTTCTGGTCCCATTGACTTCCATAGTATATATTTTTTCCTACTATGGAAGTCAATGGGACCAGAAACTGTCTGTGTCATGTAATATGCAAATGAATTACTTATCATGATGAAATCATACATTGTGATTTTCTGGATTTTTGTTTTAGATTCCGACACTCACAGTTGAAGAGTACCTATGATAAGAACTACAGACTTCTAGATGCTTTGTAAGTAGGAAAACCTGCAAAATCGTCAGTGTATCAAATAGCCTACTTGTTCTCCCCACTGTATAAGATTTGAACAAACTTAATACTTAATATGATAATGTTTTGTTACATGTTATGCTAACAAAAATGTGATTTATTTTCACAGACCTCGTTTATCACACACTAATTGTTAATGTGAAGACATGATGGAATTCTCTTTATCTGATGATTGAGAGGTTCTATGAGCAGTTCCCTGCTATTCAAGCAGTAATAATGGACCCATGAATAAAAAAAATCTGAGAAGGAAATAAGTGATGGATGCTGTGATGATTACCACTACTACTAAATTAGGGCAGGGTGCAGGAGGACCACATATTGTGATACCTTGCTTAAGGAAAACTATTATCCATATTTATAGACTGGTTGAGGACTTCAGGAAGGCAAAGGAGTTCATGGCTCATGAGTCATGGTTCAAGGCTCTTTTGGCTGATCTTGCCCAAACATATTTGGCATCTTCTACCCCTTCTGTGAAGGTGCTCTCCACCACTGGAGACACTAATAGTAGAGAGAAAACTTAGGATTCTCCAAGAAAAAGCAGATATGCTTATTTGTCTTCATAAGAATTTTTAATTGTTAAATGTATCATATTTGGTTCAAACATATTTAATACCAAGCCAGTTTTGTCACCATTGGCTTCCATCCCTGTTTTTATAGAGAATAGTTTTAATTCTATATTAGGAGGAAGAGTATGACCTGTATGCTTGTGTTCAAACTAAAGAAGATTTAATTTATTTATTTTGTAAATCTTATTTATTACTCAGTTTGCTTAAAGGGATAGTTCGGCCAAAAATGATATTTAAACCATGCATTACTCACCCTCAAGCCGTTCGAGATGCATATGCCAATCTTGTTTCAGACGAACACATTTTCAGTTATTTTAGAAAATGTCTTAGACCCTTCAGTGGATATAATGTGAAGAAATGGGGTCCAGCTCCTTCAAGTCCCAAAAATGTGCATAAATCCTTCACAATAGTCATCCATCTGGCTCCAGGGTGATAAACGGAAGGCCTTCTGAGGGTAATCCGTGCGTATTGTCGTAAAAATATACATATTTAAAACTTTATAAATGAAAATATCTGACTTCCGGCAACGATCGACGTACGTTCATGGGGATGGAAGTCGCCGTACGTAGCGTAGGAACCGTCGTGACGTCGCGACGTTTCCTATGCTACGTCCTACCCTCGTATGCCGACTTCCATCGTGCTTCCATCACCCGTGAACGTACGTAGCGTAGGAACTGGAAGTCAGATATTTTCATTTATAAAGTTTTAAATATGTATATTTTTACGACAATACTGCACGGATTACCCTCAGAAGGCCTTAGTTTATCAATGCATGGTTTAAATATCATTTTTGGCCGAACTATCCCTTTAATACCTACTTAAAGCATAATACCTACTTTTTTCCATACAGTGCTATGAGGAATAAGAGCAAAATATGTTGACCCAGGAACCCGTCTTATTGAGCGAAATCAGGACGTGCGTCTATGAGACACAACGGAGATAGATTTAATTTGTGATTTTTCTTATTTTTTTCTGAAAGGACCTCATAACATTTGAGGTGCATGTAAAAAATGCAATCATTTCAAGTCTTAAAAAAGAGTGTTTATTTAACACAATACACATATAAAAGAATAATTTGGACTGCACCGTCTCAGTGGCAGCTGCACTTTTTCTTTGGCAGCAGAAGTCAGGAAAAGGGCAGATGCGAGAACACCAGGGAAATTTATTCCCATTTTGAAGTACATTTCGAGTGAGCAAATTTCACTTGAAAATGAAAAACTTCTCTAAATGTTTCTAGCTGAAGAGTTACTCGAGCTTCCATCAGCAGGAGATATCACAAATGTGCTCGTCTAAATCTTTTGAGGACTGGGGGTCATCTGTGCCTCTTGAATTTTTGCATTAGGAAATAATAGACACAAATATAACCCTTTAACCTCGTTTCTGATAAATTATGCAATCAAGCTTCAGTATTTGTGTGTGTGCATGTGTCTCTTTGACGGGAAAGCTGTCTGTGCTCTGTAAAGCTGAACATTCAGTTTGAAGCCATAGGCATTGTTTGTCTCTTTCTGCAGAGCTGCCAGCCGTGTCTTCATTTGCTGTCACTCAGCCTTTTCTATAATACATGCTCCAAAGCTATATAGCGTTTTAAACTGCCTATTGAGCTTAAAATCAAATAAGATTTTGGAATTGTGGACCAGCATTGTTAAAACGAATAATGATCTTTGGACTAATTTGTGTGCTGGGAGTTTACCAGGACTGTTTAACTGTACTGTTTTACCAGTAAGCTGAAGAGAAAAAGAAAAGAAACAGATGAGATCAGCCCTAGACAGAAAAGAGATTAAATGGAAATCAAATGGAGACTTTTGTCTCCCATGCATGCTACTCTAGAGATTCAAAATAGATCTCAGCAAAGTTCTAACTGAGCTCAGATTTGCCAAGACATCAAAAGTCAAGGATTTCACTAAGGTTTCATTTGTTAACAATAGTTAACTACATTAGTTAATATGAACTTTATGAAAAGAAAAATCTAAAGCATCACTGTGAGTCTTAAGGACCAGATATACTAACAGCAAAGTTTTTCGTTTTTCGTGGATAAAATATGCTTCGACATACTGTTATCGAACATCTGATGGTACTCGCACTGATGAGAGAGACGAAAATGTAGATGAAATTCAGTAGAAAATGTAAATGTGGGGGTTAAAATGGGCCGGAAGGGTCCGGAACTGCATTCCGGCACCTCAGATAAATAAATAAATAGATTAATTTAATCTCAACGAATCTCGCTGGTCTCGATATGGGCCGAACCGACCAACCTCCCTTCCTGCCCGCTGAACGCGAGCCATTGCAAATGTGTGAAATGCACTCACGGTGGTTGAGCGAAGTAAAGTTAGTTTTAGGTTTAGGTTTTAGATAATGATTCATAAAATATATAATTATCAGTTAAGCCTTTGTTTACTTTCTTCACTGACACAGATGAAAATAAAAGACTATCAGTCAAAGTTAAACTTTAGGAGGGGAAGAAATAGGGCAAGTCCATCACTCTTCCTTACTGCGTGAACTTCAGGCGTGTGCATGTGATTGTAACGTGTGCGAGGGGTGGCGTGTGCCCGATCTGTGATTGACAGTCAGATCTCACACCCCTGGGCTGATTGGACACAGTGAACAGGGAGCGCTGGATTTTTGCAAAACAAATACGCTCCAGATGGAGTTAGAAGTTTTTTTTTTTTTTCTAAAACCACTTTATTTATGTTGTTCTGTCGGATTATAGTGTCGATTTCACTGAATATGATCAAAAAAAATGTTGCAGACGGCAGCTTTAAAATATTTCATCGTGAATAATCACATTAATGTCATAGTTAACTCAGATTAATCGCACATTTAATCTGTTCTAAATGTCACTTGTTTTCTTTTTGTCCCATTATTTTTTCTCAATTTAAAACCCTTATCAACATGGAAAAGTGGATCGGCTTGCTTTGTGCAATTGTTTTTTATTGAAATAAACGTTGGCATATACAGTGTTCAATTTCATGCGTTTTTATCACGAGGTTGAATCCAGTTATTCATTCAGTCAGAAACTTACTGCTGCTTTCCTGTTTCCGTCCTTCAGGATAGAGACGTTAAACCGAGGTCCTGACTCTCTGTGGTCACAAAAAATCCCAGGATGTCTTTCGAAAGAGTAGGGGTGTAATCCCGGCATCCTGGCCAAATTTACCCCTTGACCTCTGTCCATCATGGCTTCCTAATCATCCCCACATACTGATTGGCTTCATCATTGTCTCCTCTCCATCAGTAAGCTGGTGTGTGGTGAGCGTTCTGGCGCAATATGGCTGCCGTGGCATCATCCAGGTGGATGCTGCACATTGGTGGTGGTTGAGAGATTCCCCCTATGTGAAGTGCTTTGAGGTCTCAGAAAAGCGCTATATAAATGTAACGAATTATTATTATTATTATTATTCTCATGACGCTTATATAACACGTTGTTCCCATAACAGAGATGCAGCCTACGCGGCACGCGCATTTTCAAAGGCTCATAAAAATGTGTCTTGGCTTGATATACAGTCTAATGGTCTCTAACGAAATCCAAATTTTAAACATATTTTACTGTAGCAATATCATGGGCCTTAGCTTTACACTTCATATTTTAGCCAATGCATATGATTCATTGATTCAACCAAACGTGATTGGTTGCAGCGAGAGCGTGCTTGGTCGGCTCAATGTGGTCGCTATCTGCCCCCGTACCCCTACATACCGAACATTTTAATGCATGTCTGTGGGAGGAGCTGGGGATGATAATGTGGGCTGGGTATGGTAGAGTGCCAGGGCTCTATTTTTGTTCCAGTGTTAAGCAATTTTAACATAGTTTCGTCATCATATCAGTGTAGATAGGCCAAAATAAAACCACTAAAATATCAAGTAAATAAGTAAAACTTTGTGCCACAGCGATACTCTTGACCCAAAAAGTATTGCTATGCCACGATACTCAATATGTTGTCCCACGGTGATTTTTCCCTGTTGCACCTACACAAAATTTGAGGGTTCCCACACCTGCCAAACCCCACTTTAACCACTGACTATGGCACTATGAAAGTGCAACATTTTAGAAATAAACATTTCTTCGGAGCAGTTTAAAGTAACTATGCACAAAATGACAAGGAACAGCGAAATACATTTAAAAACATGCAGACATACTTTTTGTATAGAGACAAGTTTCTTACAATAACCCAGTTACAATCTGTCCTGTAATTCCATTATATGTGTGTGTCTGTTCAATTAGCAAAATGCCATTTGAGCATTTACTTTAAATTGGCCATCAAGCCTCCATCGGCCATAACAAGTGTATTTTATTCTCCTCTTAGCTAAAAAACATGCTCTCTAGTAGCAATCAAACAAATGAAGAGACATAACATCAATTAGCTGTGAGTCAACAAATGGAGACCGGCGTTATTTATCAAAACACATTCATATGGATGAGTTTATTTATAGAAATAGGTACTTAGTAATCTAATTGATGGTGCATCATGTTGTTTTGTCTCTCATTTGGCACAATCATAGCCTTAAGCTGTGTGTTGTAAATGTACTCTGGCCATGAAAGCTGAGGCTTGATTAAAAACAAGGGAACTGGCCCAAATCATATGACAAAGGGTGACTGTGCGTAAACTGTGTGTATTATAAACACAATAATTGACTTTTCTAAGAGGAAGCTTAAAGATAATATACAGTTAAATCGTTAAAAAAATAAAGGGATAGTTCACTTTGAAATTGATTTTTGGTATGTTTTAGCTTACCTCAAGGGCATCCAAGATGTAGGTGTAGGTACACACTGATGGCCTAAGACACGAAACGAGCGTTGTTTTGTGAGAAAACGAACAGTATTTATATCGTTTTAACCTCTTGTAACCACAGCCATAAAGTAAAGCACAAGAAGTGCTAAAATCTAAATATGGTTGTGAAAAACAATCAGTGTTGTCTGTTGATATATCGAAATCGTCTTCCATTGCAATTTCCTGTAAATCTAAATATGTTTAGATCTTCACAGTGAAAGGTAACACTTCCGAAATCTCGGTGTAAACAATGAGTGACGTACAAGCGAGAGATCATTTCCAGCGCTTGCGCAGACCGAAGTGCCCGCGCCCTCAGATCACTTGAATGTGGCTGTGGTTATAAATAATGTAATACAGCAATATAAATAATGTTCGTTTTCTCACACAGACCGCTCGTTTCTTGTCTAAGGCCATCGATATGTACTTACATTCATGAGTCATTAGATAATGTTTAATTTGGACTTCTCTGTGCATGCTCTTTGAGGTGGACACCATACACCTCCATTATATGACTGATAGACAAGAACGTTTTTTACTCAAAATATCAAAATTGAAACTACTGTGGAAACAAAGACACCTACATCTTGGATGCCCTTGAGGTAAGCTAAAACATACCAAAGTCATCTCTTCACAGGCGTCGAGTCGTCTGGACAGTTGGCCTTACATGCATGACACATTTCTATACCCTCTTGCCATATAACGCACAAACTGTCAGGAGATTAAAAATGTATTAAATCCTGAGACTAAAAAAAAATTAAACATTACACTTGAATGAACTAGAAAACTATTTCCTAAACACATAAATCTGTCTGTTTTACAGTTTTAAATAGCTTTAGAAATTGTTTATATAAAAAAACTAAATAATAAAAAAGCCTCTAACAGAATTTCAAACATGGGCTTTCTAATGCCATTCTTGTCCTTTCTAAAGTAAAATGGTCAAACTGATCCTCCCACAGAGCAATGAACAAATTATGGACATTAGAAGAAGACCTAAGGCTTATGTAGGGTATGGGCGAGGGTGAAGCAGAATCTGAACAACTAAATGCATTCTTGCTAAAGCCCCAAAGCTTTCAGACCCTTAAAGGTTGAATGTAAATTAAGACACATGACAGACGAAATCACAGTAAGGCACCAGAGTCTGATTCAAATTCCCTACTGACACCTTTATGGCACAAATGCAAGCCTCAAAGAGATCGCTATCACACGTCTCCCTTTCTGCGAAGAGAAAGGAATTCCAGATGGCCTCAGACGCATACACATACACACACATTTATGGATTATTCATTAATTCCCTCATTTTAAAGACTTTATGAGATTATTTATTTGAAATGATTCTATATGTGTCTGCTTGGCCTGGTCATACTGGAAGTACCTATTGCTTATTGCAGTTCTAAAAGGAACCACAAATGCCTGTTATGTATTAAGATGTATATTTGTATTCCTATTATGTGTGCTGTCTTCTTGGTACCGTTTTACATTTATGCATTTAGCTTTTATCCAAAACAACTTACAATTGCTATACATGTCAGAGGTCGCACGCCTCTGGAGCAACTAGAGGTTTGGTGTCTCACAGTGGATTTGAACCCGGGTCTCTCACACCAAAGGCATGTGTCTTATCCACTGCGCCATAACCACCCCCTTTAAATTTCATTTAAAATGGATCTCAAGCCCCCCTCAGCGGTGATCTGAACGATGATTATGTGACTGAGCGTTTGTGCAGGGTTTTTCTAAACACTTATGCCGTGTGTCAACCAAAGCGTTTCCACGCACCTGGTGTATGTTTTCAATTGTTTTCAATGGGAGCGCCACGTTTTTTAAATGCCATGAGCGTAACAAGGCGCTGAACGTTTTTTTCACGCTGAAGCACCAAGTGCCCAGCGTTTTTTACTGGTCGCTGAGAGTTGCAGAATGTTCAACTTTTCATAAAATGCAGCGCTCATCACTGTCACTTCTTACCCAGCCGTCCAATCACAGTGGAAGGAGGGCAGGACTAAACCACACTGACCAACTGTCACAAAATTCTTTCTGTACAACATCAACCAGCAGAGCTAACCGAACAAAATGGATGAAAAATTTTTTAGTATAAAACAAATTATCTGCGAAATCAGTTACAAGTAAACTGTGCTGCGGATATTCTGTATCATAGCAATGAAACGTCTCAACGGAAAAAACGCTTGACAAAATGCTGAGCTCCAAGCTGGCGTCTCAGCAAGCGATCTGGCGTCTTCAGCTGGCTAAAAACGCTTTGGTGGACACACGGCCTTATGAATAAGATAACAATAAACAAGAACCGTCTGAAGTCTGAACTGTTCTCGACTTTACCCTTTTTGTACATTGCACACGTCTGCAGCGCATTACAGCTCCGACTGGAGCATTTCAGAAGCAAAGCATCTGGATGCACGGTGACGGGGCCATGTGATTTACCTGCCCCATGTGGTTTTTCTTGAATCTATGGTTTCTACCAAGGATATATTGGTGTGCACTACAATTGGGGGTCCTTACAGTGTGTTAATTTATAAATCTACAGTGTTTTTTTACTTTTAGTTTGTATTTACGGTGCGGTTTGGACGTGGTGTCCGTCGAAAATGAGACTTATCACCTATCTTTAGTGAAGCGGTGCGGAGAGCCGTACACACAAGCATTGTACTGTATAAACACAAGCATTGACTAGAGTGGGCGTGATGAGCTCTGGTAGCCATGCTGCAGAACCGAGAATCAAGTTCTGCGGCGTGGTGCGTGCCTTACGTACGACTCTTAAATAACGCAATACACCAATTTTCTGGTGATTCTGTGTGGATGGACAACACAGGCCTTGCAGACAGCAGGATCCTTAGGCCTCTTCAAAGGGTGAATCTTATCAAGCTGTGGTGAAACAGTAGGTGCCAGATGGCTCAGTACAGCACCAGGACACACATGCACACACACACGAATTCTCCCTCTGATGTTACAACAAGGAGAATTCTGACACAAATAAAGAAATTCAATACACATTAACTACAAATTTTATCCACATTAAAACGTACAACTGTACTTTTTTGTAGTGTAAACGGTCATATGGAGTTTGAGTCAAAACATTCCCGACTGAGACTTAACAGACAACATCAAAAAGCACAATACAACCTTCAAAGAGGGCAGTGCATCTTATCTTACCTGTCTAATGCCTCCACAACGCCACAAGCTGCTGCAGTCAGAACCTTCCCTTCCCAAAAACACTCGCGTGGTCTCTCTGAGCAATGGCTAATTGGAGGCGATTCTGTGCGTATTAAGAACCCGGGATTCGCTTCACACCCAGTCGGCTAATCTGTCCATTCTGTTCCTTATGTTGTTAGTTGCCTTGGTTACAGTCATACATAAATGCAGTGGTACAGTACAGTGCGGCTGCTTTAGAGTAAAGTCAGCAGTAGTTGTGCTGGTGGATTCAGAGGAGGGAGCCGGCCATTGCGCAGCACTGCACAACACAATTCTACAATTAAGAACTTACGAAAATCTCTTACGAAGGTATGCTTGGAATAGGACCAAAAAAGTTTAGATTTGTGTCCTTCACCAGTGTGGGAGATGACTTTGTTCGATAAATCCAACTGAACTATTCTGCCATGCAAATTTAATCGGTCCAACTGGACCTGCTACGAGCATTCACAAATCTTACTGGCCTACGTCCGTTACACAAAGTCAAAATGCAAAATCCAAAAAGTGAAATCCAGTAAAGAAAAAATTAATTTGCAGGGTTCCAGACTGCAACCAAAATATGAATATTTTTGGAGAATGTGCAAGTTAAAATTGGTCTCATTTGTGCGAGTGCATGGTCATGTACTCGGTTAAATTCACCATGCGCAACAGAATGCTGTTGCTGCAGTCCTAAGGTTTAAAATGAAAGAGTACATCATGAATCCATTTTGCCAAACCGTGTTTTTGGACTTATCCTTAATCACTACAGTACGCCTATAATAAGTGTTTATATTCGGACTATTTTATCCGGGGTCAGGCATTAACGAAAAAAGTAGCTTCGCCACAATGTTCTTCCGCAAGACACTGGCAGTTTATTTATTAACGAACGTATTGGAACGTAACGTATTTACTGATGGGGAAACGCACCAATTAGGAATGAAGTCATAATAAGTGTAAGTTAAATGTACAGTGTACAACATGTAAAAAAGACAAGAGGCTACTGTAACAATGGCCAGATCAATATTTGTGTAGCCTGCATGACACGGTATTTTCACACTTTCACACTGATTGCTTACACACCGAGTCTATTTAAGATCCCTAGTCAGAAACAATGCTCAGGTAGGACGTGGCATTTAAACGATGCCCAATTGGCACTAAGGGGCTTAAAGCGTGCCAAGAAAACATCCCCCACACTATTACACCACCACCACCAGCCTGCACAGTGGTAACAAGGATGGATCCATGTCCTCATTCTGTTATGCCAAATTCTGACTCTACCATCTGAATGTCTAAACAGAAATTGAAACTCATCAGAACAGGCAACATTTTTCCAGTCTTCAACTGTCCAATTTTGATGAGCTGTTGGAAATTGTAGCCTCTTTTTCCTATTTGTACTGGAGATGAGTGGTACCTGGTGGGGTCTTCTGCTGTTGTAGCCCATCCCCCTCAAGTTTGTGCGTGTTGTGGCTTCACAAATGCTTTGCTGCATACCTTGGTTATAACGAGTGGTTATTTCAGTCAAAGTTGCTCTTCTATCAGCTTGAATCAGTCGGCCCATTCACTTCTGACCTCTAGCATCAACAAGGCATTTTCGCCCACAGGACTGCCGCATACTGGATGTTTTTCCCTTTTCACACCATTCTTTGTAAACCCTAGAAATGGTTGTGTGTGAAAATCCCACTAACTGAGCAGATTGAGAAATACTCAGACCGGCCCGCCTGGAACCAACAACCATGCCACGCTCATGCTTTCCCATTATGACATTCAGTTTGGAGTTCAGGAGATTGTCTTGACCAAGACCACACCCTAAATGCATTGAAGCAACTGCCTGTTCACACCGGTTCAATGAGAAATTGAACAGGTGTTCCTAATAATCCTTTAGGTGAGTGTACATTAGATATTCAGCCAACAATCCGAGGGTGTGATGTCTGAGGCTGAGACTAAAGGCAAGGAAACTATTGGTTAAATGAGAAATTAAATGAGGCAATGAGCAATGCAACACTTCCTCTAAAGTGTCAGGGCAAATACTTACTAATTAACTAAGTAACCAACTATATAAACAAATAAAATTAAATGGTTATTCATCAGGAATCGAATGGATCATGAAAAAAATATTATTTATTAGCTGGAATTGAGAAGTGTGTGTGTGTGGGGGGGGGTTGTTTTGTGACGGCAGTAGGAAGACAACAATGCTATTAAGATTATTTTTTAACCCATAACTTTCAGAAAATATATTTCACAGACTGCAGAAAAATGTGTTATTATGCCACTACACTGAACAAAGAGTGCTGCTCAGTTAACTTAATTTCCTGCCTGTTCTGGGCATGCTTCCACCGAAAAACATTGAGGGTGGATCACTTAACAACAAGCACCCGCCTCATGATAACACTGTTTCCCAGGCAACAAAAAAGGAGGGAAAAGCAATAGCTTCTGGATTCCAACAGACTATAAAAGCAAAGATGTTGCTCTATTTTATTCAATGGCTGCTTTTCAAGTATTCGCTTGCAGTGAGAGAACCAAAGCACTTCTCAAGAGAGGTCTCAAATTCTCAAGCTTTACCGTAGTCTTACATCAGACTGCTCTCTTGCGGAGTTGGAAATAGTTTTGGGAATCAGTGATGGGTGTGTAAGCAGCAAACAATATTTCCTATGCAGGTAATATAACAAAACATATCCCTCCGAGCTTTCCACATTACACAACTGGGCTTCCATATTCTCACTGCAAACCTAAACCTATGTTTTCAGAAAACTATAACAGCTAAACCTAAAAAAGAGACAATTAAATATGAAATCTCAATTAAAAACGATATCAGACCCAGTTTACAAAGACAAAATCGCTCAATCAATTCCAAAAAGAATGAAGACAACATTCTATTTTAAAAAAGAAAGATATTGTGATCAATCAACCCCTACTGAACATTTAATTAAATTGGACTCTAGCTAATGTTAAAACTAAAATAAATAGACTTTCCATGAGAAGCATTATCTATAGTTACTGGAAATATTACGCAACTGTAGTGATTTAATATCCCATGAACTTGTGTGACACTAATGACTCCAACAAATCCATTTACCATGTCCATAAGTCCAGCTCCATTAGACCAGCATGCACTAATGCTTCCCCGGATGGTAATGGAAATGTTGACTGTGTGAAATGAGGGGGTGGGTGAAATATTAATTAACATCTCCATTTTAAATTCCCATTTTCATTTTAAATTTATATTTGCGTTTGGACAGACAGTCAAATCCCAGTCACTCTCTGAAGTTAGAAGAGTAATATTATGTATTTTATATGTAGTTTTTGCATAAAATAACTTTTAATTACATTTAATAAATGTAAATGTAAAACTGACAGACACAGTTGATTGCATCTCATATTCATGATAAATAAAGTTATCAGTTTTGAAATAAGCGTCTTTTCCGTCAGGAGACAGGGCAAATTGAGATAATCTTGGGGGCATTAGGTGATGAGGGCATGTGTCATGTGTGATGCTGAGTTTTATGGGCCCTATTAAAACTCAGAAACCATAGATTCAGTCCTGTTATTTTTCTTCTGTTATTTTTTTACTCTAATCTCTCTTCTCTCATTCACACACAGACACTCTGATACTCATCCTCTTATTTTTATATCAGTAGAAGCTGCTCCAGGGAATTTGGTGTCAACTGGAGGTTTCTATTTAGAAATAAAACAGATGATATTTGGGATGCACACTTTACAACTCTCTATGGGCATATATGGGCTCTGTACGGTAATTTCTCTACTGTGCGCACAGATAGTCGCATGTTATGACGTAATCATTAGCCTATTTTTACAAAAACTGCTTTTACAGGGCCATAACATAAAGGCCTGTTCACACCGTGACGAATTTCGCGTGCTTTATTCACCGACGTTTAACGCCTCATGATGACTAAACAAAGGGCGCCAATGTGAGTTTTCACACCGACGCGTAAAACGGCACGCGTAAAAGCATCATTTTTTTAAAAACGCCTCTGGTTCGTTTTTTAGTTTGCGCGCGCGTCACAATCTATCCGACCAATGCGATCGCCGAACACAAACATCTTGATAAAAGAGAACTGTTATGGAGTTGTATTGCAGAGCAAATTGGCGCCATCTACTGTCAGGAAATTAATTTGCATGTTCACTCGGCTCATCATCAGCGAAAATCGCTTGGGTGTGAACACAAAAAATCCAACGCGTTCTCATCCTTTAGCGTCATATAGAACGTTATATGACAAAACGGCGTTATACTACGCGCATGGTACACTTTATCGTTTATATAACACGCGCTGTGATGGTTAGGTTTAGGTGTGGGGTAGGGTAGGGTAGTTTCATATTACGCTAAAGGATTTATGACGCCTTGAGTTCGCGTGTTATATAAACGATAAAGGGTACCATGTGCGTAGTATAGCGCCGTTTTGTCATAAAGCGCTTTATGTGACGCTAAAGGATGAGAACGGGCTCAAAAAATCACGTTGAAAAAAGCTGACGAATAACACATGCTGATATTCGTCCTGGTGTTTGTGGGCCTTTATATACAAGGTAATGGAGCCTTTTATACATTTTCTTGTTTCTTTAAGAAATAAATAATGAACAAATTGAGTCTTTATCAACATAATTCTTTTTTTTGTCACTTACTGTTTTTCGCCCTACACTATAAATTAGGGAAATATGCAATTTCAGATGCAGCCAATGGTTTTCTGTTTGATCACAAAAATACACACACTCATAAACGTTCAAAAGTTTGGGGTTTGTATGATTTTTTTATATTTTTGAAAGAAGATGCTTACCATGAAGCTTACATTTATTTGATTCAAAATATACAGCTTAATTTAATTTTCAAAAATTAATTTTTTATATATATTAATGTATAATGTAATTTATTATTGTAATGGCAAAGCTGATTTTTCAGCAGCAATTTCTCCAGTCTTCAGTGTCGCATGATTCAACAGAAATCATTAATATACTGATTTGATGATCAAGAAACATTCTTATTATTAACAATTTTGAAAACATTTTTTAGGGTGAAAAATAATGGCAGCCTTGGCAGGTATTTGAAATTGAATTTTTAAATATCTTTTTAAATACCTTTTCTGTCACAATTTTACACACCATTGATGAATAAAAATATTTATTTATATATACTAAAAAAGATATTCTGACCCCAATTATTTAATGGCAGTTTATAAAACGCTAGGTTCAGAAATAGCCAAAACTCTGAGCACAACAGGCATTTGAATGGTGGAAAAGAGCACATTAAAAAGACCTAATCACTGGATTATAATTTAGTAATATTTTTTGAGACACTGATCCTCAACAGGTTGTTGAGAAATAATAGAAAGATCTGGCTAAAAAACTCTAACTACTGTGGCCAGTGGTCCGCCATTATGAAAGTGAATCGTTTTGATTCAGTTTTCGGAAAACTGTAGTGGGGAGGGGGAGGGTGTGCTCTTGTTCATCACCTTTGGTGCAGTGCGGGTGTTGGCTGGGGGTGGAGGTGGGCCAGGTGTTATTATATAAAGGGATGACGGGCCCTGCTAAGAGCTCTGGAGAACAGGATGGTGTTTTCAACAGAGGTGGTGGGTGTTTTAGCCTGTGGGTTGCATTCACACACACATACTGTACAGACACAAACACAGTGTCCCGGCTGCTTTGTGCTCGTCTTCTATGCGAGCCACAGAGAGCAAGGTCAGTTATGCTATTCAATCTATTGATGCCATAACATCATCAAATCTAGCAGATGAACTCCTTAGAGCAGATGGATACAGATGAAATCAACAATAGTGACAAAAATAATTAGAGGTGGACACACAATACAAACTAAATGAATCCCCCCCCCCAAAAAAAAAACAACTAAAAAAACGAGACTCGTATACTGTTTATCTCCTTAAAACAGAATGCAACAACTAAGCAACTGCAACAATCATTGACTGTTACATAAGAAATAATTGCCTCTCAAGCAATACTGTGACCACTAAATTACAGGCTGAGAGTGTTTAAAAGAAAATATCCTAGGTTAAATACAAGTTCAGCTCCATTACCACAGAAAAAACCCTTCATAAACATAAAATGTTGACAATTATGGACTCACAATTGAAGTCTATGGGGAGAAGTGCATCCCATTGTTGCACGCACACAAATACATCCATATAGCCTATACCAATTAGAAATTAGCTACAAAGATGAAATCATACATGGCCACCAAAATATAAAGGATTATGCAATTTAACGATCTTGAAGTTAGGGAAATCAAATTAAATGCCTGGTTTTAATGTAATCATGTTACTGGATTTTAAATGACAGAACTAGTACCATTTGAATAAGAGAGTTATCTGATAATTTAACAACATCTACAAAAGCTATGCATCTGCAGATTTAAAAAGATCGTGTCTGACCAGATCGTGACTGGACAGTGGACTGGACACACAAGATTTTTTTTTTACTTCAAGACAACACAAGACAAGACAAAGTAGCATATTGGTTATGCACATATTACTTCAACATTTACTAATACGTTAATAAAATCAAAGGATGTATTTGTTAGCATTCGTTAATGCAATGTGAACTAACATGCACAAACAATTAACAGCTAGATTTGTAATGGATATTAACAAAGATTAATAAATAGTGTAACAAATGCATTGCACATTTTTAGTTAATGTAAGTTAATAAAGTAACTAATATTATCTAATGAACCTTATTGTAAAGTGTTAGCAATGTCATGATGATCTTATCTCTATCATGAAGTAAATCTGATTACCACAATAAAGTAAAAAGTAGGCTATGTAGAGTAGCTTGTAACAGCTTGTACTTTACACTGTTTACACAATTTAAGTATATAATACATTTATTAACCATTTTAATCTGAGCATAAATATGGGACTTATTTTTGAGATATATTTACACAGATGGTGTAACAGACGCTAAAACAAAACCCTCAAAATGTCATTTTGTGCAGGACTGGGCAACTTTTCATGGACTATAGCCTAAGTATTTATTGGTTTAACAAATAACTAGGCTACGTCACATTGTTGGTCAATACCTCACAGAATTCTGAACATTCCAAAATTGCACTTTTGTCATAGCAAAAAGGTTCAAACCATAAAGGTTCAACTCACTTAGTCTAGGCTACTGCCCTGGTGGTGAGATCAACATAATTAACATTCATTCAAGAAATCAACTGAGGATGAATTGATAAATTACAGAACTTTTTCTGTCAAGAAATAACGAACGAAAGAAAGACACAGCAGTGTCCACTAGCGCACAACATACGCAGTGATGATGATTCAGGTTTGATGTAAGCATACTTTTAACCTACAGTTAACTGACCAAATTCCCCTGACGGAAGTTCAAACTGCAAAAACACATCTGTAAATTAGCCTAAATACGAGCATCATGAGTGTGCGCGGAACCTATTAAAGTTGTTGAAAGAGTTTGTGCAGTCCGCTAGATTTAGTTACAGGTGGTCTCACAAGTGAATTTGCTTCAGAAATGAAAAGTAGTGACCCTGTCTGTTAAAACGTAACTGACACAATCTACAACGAAAGCGTTGGGAAACAAATATACGCATTCAGCGACAGACAACCTTATAGGTTGAATTAATATAAGGTCCACGAAGACTTACCGGATAATTTGAGCGATTTAGAGAAATAGGTGTATGAAGGGTGGCGTTCTTGATCGCTTCCCCCAGAGAGTCTCCTGAGTCCTGATGTTTGAGTTCCCGGTAATTTTTGGCCAATATTCCGCGTGCCACGCTCTATTCGCGCGCTCTGCTGCCAACCAGAAACCTGCACTTGGAGCGCGCGCTCGATTGCTCGCTCTATCTCTAGCTCTCTCTTTCTCTCTCTCTCTCTTCTCTCAGGTAGAGGTGCAGGAGAGGGTTTGGTGCTGCAGCTGAAACTGCTCTATGCTGATTTAACCTAACTATATCTGAGGATACAATCTTTTATTGGTTTGTTTTGGGAACACAAAACACCTAAAATGGTCGAAAACCGTTGGTTAAAGGATAAGAGTAAGAAGCTCCCATTAATTGGGTAATTCCTGTTATGCATTTTAATGTCTCTGTCATGGATGAAATGTTACACTTTCAAAGACTCAATTTTTTGTCATAATATCTCATTTAGGCCCTGTCTCATTTCAAAGACAGGGCTTAAGCCAGGATTAGGCCTAGTTCAATTAGGACATTTAAATAGCTTTTATAATGCCCTAGAAAAACACATTACTGGTGCATGTTAAGACAAAAACAATGGTCCTGAAATCTTTTAAGATATGTCAGTAAAACTTGCTTTCGGTAAAGACAGCTCAAACATGCATTTTAGTCTGGGACGAGTTTAAGCCTTGTCTGTGAAACTGGGAGAAAAGTTTTTAGTTTTTTTAAAGGGCACAAAAAGTTATATTATTTTACTACTTTGGTTAAAGTGAACTAGCCATTTATAAAGGAATCTAAACTGTTTATATCCAACCTTACCCCTTCTCGTTACAACCCTATAAAATAAAGGCCCAAAATCTTTAAAAAAATAGCATTTTTCTATCCACTTCACTTACTTTCTATTGTGTAGATACAGTAAATAAAACAATATCGATAAAGCTTAAAGCCCTGAGTTTGACCAGAGCATATTTCTGAAACTCTTTTATAGAAAAGCATCATTAATTCAAGACAAGGATAATATTTTAAAAAGTCACAGAGTTCCAAAGGTACACCATAACAAGAATGATGTGCAAAAAGAAACAGCTGCAAAATAGGCCTACTCTTTTTTTCATTTTTTTATTATTTTTTTAACAATGCCTCCTGCAATTACAGTTATTTATGCAAAAGGGCATGTACTGTAGGCCTACAATCTAAAATTAAGCTTTGTAACTGCATGGGTGTAATTGGGGAGTGTGTGGCATCTGTTTCTGTTCTTTTGGCTTATATGATTGTTGCTCTTCTCACACAACTTATAAATAGTGTGTTAATCTTCCTCAGCTTTCTTTTAGTTCTTAGATGTTACACCATTAATTACAGTAAACCTTCAATCATGCATATGTTAAATGGCAAAATAATCACTAGTGCTATTCCCTTTTTCCCCCATACATTTAGTGGTATGCCGATGCTTTCATAAGTTTTAATAATGCAGTTTTAAAGTAATGCAGCTCCCACAGAGAATTCTGCGTTTATTAGATCAAAATTACAGTAAAACAGAAATAATTGTGGAAACTGTCTGTGAAACATTGTTTTTACGTCATGACAATTTCTGGAAGTTTGTGTTCAGGTATGGTAAGATTGTGGATTGCTAAATATTTATAATGCTTTGTATCTGGGTATAATTGATTATGCCAGCCAGACACAGAGCCAGTGAGAGAGTGTTTGTGAGTCAGCTGGTTCGTATAGCCAGTTGGAGGCTGGACACCTGTGCTATATTCCAACAACGTGGGTGGATCTGATGTGGCGCACCAAAGTTGTTTCATTAGTGACGACATCGTCACAGACGGCCTTGTGTCAGTATGTGTGTGTGGATAGAAAGAGATACAGGAACATGCAGTAGTTAAACAAAAAAAATAAATATTGTGTTGAATATTTAAAGATTCCAACCCACTCTTTTAAAAAAGCCTATTCTAATAAAATTTTTAATTGCCTGTTATTTCTTTTTTTGACCTGATGTTCTGTCATTCTCTCTCATTCTCTCTCCTCTCTCGCCCACTTAGCTAATTATAACAATGGTTTAATTCAATCATCTGGACTGTCACTTAGCACAGCACAATGGCGTAAAAAAAGTGAACGTCAGCCTGGAGAAATTACAAACTTTGAATGGAAGAAGTTCCTTAAAATATTATAGTTTGAGGGGTTTGAGGTTATAAGCTTTGTGATTGAATATGCAGTAAGTTTTAATCTCATCTGTCTGTCTCAAAAGTTGCAGTTATTTTTTCTCAGTCTCTTTGATACATTACTTGAATCATCCTTAAGATTTGTGAACCAGTTAGTGCATTTCTCATAAAGTTTTTATGTTAATGAACATATCAGTGCCATCAGAATGACAAGTCCTTGTGTTATTCTTCACAAACAAGATGCTTTGTCATGTTGTAAACTATGGCTGTGATTTTAAAGACAATGATTGAAGTGCAGTATATAAATACACATACTGAATATCATGTACCATAATCAAAGTTATTCAACCCCATTGCAAATCAGATGTATTGGCAAAATGTACAGACTTTCAGCTGTTTGTAATGACCAAATCAAACAAAAGTAATTGAAGCTCAAGCAAGGAACAGGACAGTCACAGAAAGATAGCGAAGGCATGAAATGTTCCTAGAAACACAGTTGGAAGCATAGTTTGCAAGTTCAAAGTTAAAGGAACAGTGGTTACACTTCCTGGACGGGGCAGAAAAATACAACTGCAACCAGATTTCTGAGAAGGCAGGTTTAGAAAAACCCTCAAGTGACTGCAAAAGACCTGCAGCAAGACTTGGTGGCAACAGGCATATATGACACTTTTGCAAAAGCGTAAATATCCAATGCACATGGCACCCTTTAGCGCCAAATGAGACGCTTCGGTTATGGTTAAGTTTAGGTATGGGGTAGGGGTAGGGTTAGACCACTAGGAGGCGCCTTCTGCCCAATTTATTTTTACGTCTCATTTGGCGCTAAAGGGTGCCATGTGCGCTGGATATTTACGCTTTTGCAAAAGTGTTGTATATGGTGCTTTGGGATGAGAACTGGCTGAAATAAGCCATAGAAGTTTTGGGATTCTGTTCTAGCGCTGAAACAAAATGGGAACTTTGAGGCCCTATGGATCAGCGGTATGTCTGGAGGAAGAAGAATGAAGCATATGTTGAAAAGAACACTCTGTCTGTCACAGCAGAAAATTGCACATACTGTAATCAATTGCATGAATGTACCAAAGCATTTGCAATTTGTTCAAAAGAATGAGAAATTGATTAACTTAATAGTTATAATTTTTGAAAATCAGATTTTGGATAATGTTTCAGGATCATGAATTCATACCAAACCAATAAACCTAAAGGATTATTAGGAACACCTGTTAAATTCCGCATTAATGCAATTATCTAATCAACCAATCACATGGCAGTTGCTTCAATGCATTTAGGGGTGTGGTCCTGGTCAAGACAATCTCCTGAACTCCAAACTGAATGTCAGAATGGGAAAGAAAAGTGATTTAAGCGATTTTGAGCGTGGCATGGTTGTTGGTGCCAAAATTGGACAGTTGAAGACTGGAAAAATGTTGCCTGGTCTGATGAGTCTCGATTTCTGTTGAGACATTCAGATGGTAGAGTCAGAATTTGGCGTAAACAGAATGAGGACATGGGTCCATCATGTCTTTTTACCACTGTGCAGGCTGCTGGTGGTGGTGTAATGGTGTGGGGGATGTTCTTGGTACACTTTAGGGCCCTTAGTGCCAATTGGACATCGTTTAAATGCCACAGCCTACCTGAGCATTGTTTCTGACCATGTCCATCCCTTTATGGCCACCATGTACCCATCCTCTGATGGCTACTTCCAGCAGGATAATGCACCATGTCACAAAGCTCGAATCATTTTCAAATTGGTTTCTTGAACATGACAATGAGTTCACTGTACTAAAATGGCCCCCACAGTCACCAGATCTCAACTCAAAAGAGCATCTTTAGGATGTGGTGGAACGGGAGCTTCATGTCCTGGATGTATCCCGCAAATCTCCATCAACTGCAAGATGCTATCCTATCAATATGGGCCAACATTTCTAAAGAATGCTTTCAGCACCTTGTTGAATCAATGCCACGTAGAATTAAGGCAGTTCTGGCCTGGCAAAAGGGGGTCAAACACAGAATTAGTATGGTGTTCCTAATAATCCTTTAGCTGAGTGTTTTTGTGACCTAGTGCGTTCGGATTCAGAAAGAGGTGCAGCAAGTTTTTTCTGTCCTAAATATTTTTAGAAAAGGGTCTTGGCTAACTCCGACATCATTGACCCTACAGTTTTCAAATGCTATTTGCATTATGAGTTCTTTAAAGATGATTGGTTACCTTGACAACAATCGTCTAGTCTCGTTTTCTACAAGCGTCATGACAGAGAGCGCAGAGGAGAGAGTGAAACGTATCAACTAACAAGCCTCGGCTTGCTGGGAACAAACCGTCTCTATCACAGTTTTGTGAATAAAAATCTTTTGGGAGGGAGATGCATTCGCAATGAAGTGGTAAAGTATCAGAGGCCTGACAGAGAGTCCTTCTAGCAGAATGAGAATAGTAGAAAAGGATAAACTGATATTTCATGCTGCCACCATGCAATATTTTGCATATCTGAGTATACATCAGGAAAAAGTTGGCCTATGAAGTGCACGTGGTGAGATTCGAACTTGCAACCTTTCTGAATAACAGTCCATAAGAATCAGATGCTTTTACGAGTGGCTTAAACCAGAACTGTAGTATGTTGCATTTGCACATATGTGTGTGTTTGTGTGGGAGGCTGTGTGTGCTACAGACGCAGAATCATGAGCTCAATCCCCTCAGTGCTTTGCCACTGTAGATGACAAACTCTCACGTTGTCATGGTTACCACAACACAGATGCCCCAGTTACGTCCAGTGCCATGAAGAGTGCCACATTCTCCATCACAGATGAAGACATGTCTTTCATAGACTGAATGTTCACATTAAAGAGGGGGGGGGGGGCACTCAGTTTCAGTCAATCTCATGTCAATCTTGAGTACCTATAGAGTACTATTGCATCTTTAATATCTCCAAAAAGTCTTTAGTTTTATTATATTTATAAAAGAAAGATAGGCTGTACGAGTCTTTCCGGAAAAAAATCGAGCGGGTGGAGGCGTGCCCTGTGGGCGGAGCTAAATAATCACGAGCGTGCGAAGCTTTTGCGTTGAGAGCGTCTGGAAGCTGTGACCATAGATATCCATTTGTCTGGCCCACCTCTGGGCCTCATACTTGCTTAAATTCTGGCCCAGTTTGGGCTGGGTCCCCGAGCCCAAAACTAGTCCAACACACTGACAATGGACTCAAACAAGTTCCTCTGGCCCAGATGTGGCCTACACCCTGTAAAATGACAGATCTGGCTGAGAGTCGGCTGAGTCCCCGGCTCTGACGTGGCCCAGAAACTGGCAGAACGTGAAACACAAATTCAACCATTTTAAAAGGGGTTTTATTATAAAATCAACAATTACACTTTAATATAAACATGAATTAAAGGAGTAGCTCACTTTTGAAAAAACTTTTGCTGATAATTTACTCACCCCCATGTCATCCAAGATGTCCATGTCTTTCTTTTTTCAGTCGAAAAGAAATTAAGGTTTTTGATGAAAACATTACAGGATTTCCTCCATATAATGGACTTCAATGGAAACCAAACCAGCACTGAGAGTTTCAGTGCTGCTTCAAAGGGCTTTAAACGACACCAGACGATGAATAAGGGTCTTATCTAGCGAAACGATTGGTCATTTAAAAACTAAATTAATAAAGTTTAAGTTTTATAAGCACAAATACTCGCCTTGCTCTGTTCTGTGATGAGCGTTCATGACTCTTCTGTTCGACTTTTGCAAATGTCAAGCAAAATGATTATCTTGCATTGACTTACTTGATTGATTGAATGATTCAAATGATTCCTTTTGCAAATGTCAAATCACCATTAAATATATAGCCCTATATACAGTAATCACTGTTTCAAAGCAGTTCTCCTCTGGCCAAACAATGAACATGGTGTGTGTTAGGATTCCAGGCTGCTTCACAAGTCATATTGTGGATTGATATCATTCAGAGTATTTTATTCAGCTCCTTTTGCTTGAAGATTGGGAAAGATTACACCAAGGTATAAGAGTATCAAAATTTGAGAGCATGTAGATGTGAATTTGAGAATTTGTACAATATATAGTATTGTACAATAAAATTTACACTCAACCAGCTCCAATGTGAAAACCTCCAATGTGAAAACCCTGTTTTGGGCATTTGCAAATTCTCAAATCTGCCACTGCAATTTTTTTAATAGCCCACGCTTTCTCTCACCGCCACTCAGTTTGCAAATGCACAAGTTAGTTAACTTACACATCTAATATATTGCAAAAATAGTTGCAAAGTCGATGCGTGAAGATTTGACATAAATTGCAAAAGCCTAATTGAGGTTGTACTGCGAATTTGAATGAACGAATACAAGTTTGTGTCTGTCATTGATTTCGGTGAAAGGCATTTTACACATTTCTGACTACTTGTCTGCAGCTTCCAAATTCAGAATATAGGTTTGTGACTATTGTCTGTGAGTGAAAATCTCAACATTCAACATGTTTTCAAGTACAACTATTTATTGTACAAGTTCTTAAATTTACATCTATGTTCTCCTTTACCTTTATCAGATGACACCGGCGTCAGTGAGAGGGGAATTGAAGCTGACCGTTGGGTCTGTGTGGTGGACTGGTCTGTTTCTTGTGGTTCTGATCTAATGACTGTACCAAGGACTGTTGTGACAAGTTTACGGGATTTGTCTGGCATTCAGGCTGTTGTGGTCATCTTAGGGTTCAGGTCCACCATCTGGTCTGGATGCAGACTAGATCCGGATGACTACAGCCTAACCTTGGGATCAGAATGAGACAGAGACACAACATTAGATGCCATTCTTCTTACGATGTAACAAGTACATTTGGTGTAAACTTAACAGATGTGAATTATAGAAATGTGGGAGTGTGTTATGTTTATGCTAGGTTAAAGAGTTGTGTTTTTAATACAGATTTAAACTTATCTTGTGTCTGCCACAAAAAAAAAATCTTAAGCATTACTTTAAGCAAATGGTTATACAAATGTTGTTGCTAGAGTTTACACAGTTTTAAATATTGGTAACACTTTATAATAAGGTCTCGTTCGATAAAATTAGGCTAGTTAATGTGTTAACTACAGTAACATTAATATTGACCAATACAATACAATACAGTATGTATTCATCTTTGTTAACAATAACATTAGTTAATAAAAATACAACTGTTCACTTTTGATTTAATAATGTATTAGTAAATGTCAAAATGAAAATGCACTAAGATGATGCTTATTGTGCATTCTTAATCCATGTTAACTAATGTAGTTATAGTTATGTAAGTTATGAGTTATGAATAAGTTATGTCCCCCTCCCCTTTAACGTTGCATAAATGGTTTGATACGCATCTAGAATGGTATGTGAACAGCCTCAGATGGTCAGATATAAAATCAGACATTTTATATAATATAACTTTACTGATGCATTTTCAAACATGGCTCTTTGAAAGCTAATCAGAAAGGCCCGCTTAATTGCGTCCTCTTAAGTGCATATCAAGGGGAAGAAATTAATGGAGAACTTGTTCGCTGGATAAGTGAAAGCAACATATGACGGACATTGAGAGATGTTTTGTGTGTGCCTCTGTCCTGTCTGTGAAACGTAGCTCTGCAGACTGTAAATGTTTTATAATGTGGTTTCTTACAGAGCAATCTAGCACAAGACTCTCAAAACTGATCTAAAGGCCACTAAAGAGCACTATTTCTTTTCTTATGAATACCAACACGGCATGTTTTGCTTTAAATGCGGTTTGAATGTATCGCCTATTTTGGTTTGTCTATACCTTGTGATTTGTCAGTTCCAGTTAGTGTCGAGAGTTGGCTGGCATTATGATTCCCAGTGGTGATGCTTCACTTCACTCAGCACAAACTCACAATGGAGCAAATATATGTTTTCTGCACAAATTTGAAATCAATTGGTACAGCAACGTGATTTTCTAGAGAATTCTGTTGGCCATCCAACATATTCAGCGTCAAAGCTAGGTTGCCATGGTGATAAGCACAGAAACCAAATCAGGGTCCTTGGAAGATGAGTGTTTGTGTGTGTGTGTGTGTGTTTGCTGAGCACAGACATGGAGTAAGTAATGGAATTAACCATTTGCTCTGCCCTGATCATCTATCGATACTATAGGTTTTCGAGGTTAAACAATGACTCAGGCTGTAAACTTTAAACTTGCAGTACAAAAAGTTCATGGTGCACATAGAGGAGTAGCATTAATAATCATTCTTAAATGTTCTCATTGCACAACAAATTACAAAATCCCATTATATGTGATTGATTTGATGACTTTAAGAAATGAAAGTAGATTTGAATACATTGTGCAAGAACTAATTTGTTTCAAAGCGTTCTATATTTGACAAGAGGCCCCATTGTCTACATTGGTTTATATTAATTAATGGAAACAATCCTAAAAGGGTTCAGACTGTACAAGTCGTGTTTGTGCTCAATGGAAATCTCAGCTATGGGTTTAAAAGGAGTCAAGGCCGATGAACAACAAAGACAAGACAGCAGTGAGCAGCATGTTCTCATCAACCTTTGAAGAGATCCAGACCTCTATGACTTCCTTTTTATGTAGAAATCAAAAAATAATATTTGGAAGAATGTTTTCGATGAGCACTGACTTCCAGCATATTAAAGGAGTAGTTTACTTTACTTACCCAAATGAGGGTTTCAGTGCAGCTTCAAAGGGCTTTGAGCGACACCAGACGAATGAATGAGGGTTTTATCTAGGACACTTAGAGTCATAACTTGAAAACGATTTGTTCATTTTGTTTTTGAGTTTGAACAGGAGAGTTCATCGAACGCTCATCACAGAACAGAGCAAGGCGAGCATTTGTGCTTATAAAATTTAATCGTTTTTATTTATTTTTTTAAATGACCGAATTGTTTCGCTAGATAAGGCCCTTATTCGTCGTCTGGTGTTGTTTAAAGCCCTTTGAAGCTGCACTGAAACTGTCTTTTGAAACCTTGAACCATTTGGTTCCCAATGAAGTCCATTATATGGAGAAAATCCTGGAATGTTTTCATCAAAAACCTTAATTTCTTTTCGACTGAAGAAAGAAAGACATGGACATCTTGGATGACATTGGGGTGAGTAAATTATCAGCAAAAGTTTTTTTTTTTAAAAGTGAACTACTCCTTTAATGACACAGAGGGCGAATGTACATTTTTGGGTAAACTATCCCTTTAAGAATTCTTTTTTACATAGAGTAAGTGAACATTTAAAGTGGATCATAAAGTTTTATCAAAGTAGTCCAAGGCAAGAATGGGTATTGTTTAAAATTCATGTGTAACTTTGATGAAAGGTTTTGAAGTATGTATGTATGTATGTATATATAATATATATATATATATATATATATATATATATATATATATATATATATATATATATATATATATATATATACACACACATCAACCTTTTGCACTCAAATCTGGTATATCGGTAACACTTTACAATAAGGTTCATTTATTAAACATTAGTTCATGCATTAACTAACATGAACTAACCATTTGTTACTGTATTTGTTATTCTTTGTTAACGTTAGTTAATACAAATCTAGCTGTTCATTGTTATTCATGTTAGTTCACAGTGCATAAACTAATGTTAACAAGATTTTAATAAAGTATTAGTAAATGTTAAAATTAACATTACCAAAGATTAACAAATGCTGAAGAAGTATTGTTCATTCTTTGTTAATGTTAACTAATGTAGTAACTAATGAACCTTATTGTAAAGTGTAACCGTTATATCTTACAAGAACTATATAAACAAGAAGTTATCCTTCATGCTAATAAGGTCAGCATGATAGTCGATGGTCTTTTCTTCACAATTGTGAAATATATCAGAGTGAAATAACTTTTGATTAAAGGTTAGAGGGTATAAATGAATGAATAAACAGCTCAATATATACAGCTCAAAAAAGAATTGTAAATTTTTATTTCATGGTGACTTTAACCTTGATTTGTTCACTTCACTGACTTTAGTGCTACTCTCAGGCACATTGTTTCTTGATATAGGCAATTAAATAAAATTATATATTCATATATTAATAAAAATATATGAAAAATAAATATTATGATGATGTTTAATGTTAAAATCTGCAAACATACTAGCTGTCAATCAGTTTAAAATTGTAATATAATAAAATGCAAAATATGCTAATTGGTTAATAACATTAATGTCACATTAATATTTGCTGAGAAAATCCCCTTAATGAAGACAAAAAAATAAACATTATATTATAGACTGGCAAACTTAGCATTCTAGCTCTGTTACTGGCCAAACAGGTTTACCAACAACAGTTAATGTACAGATATCTATTATTTTAGATATGCACAGTAGCAAGACATACAAATTGATTTAGAACATGCTGGGCCTTGCAATCTGTTATTTGCTTTATGCAAATGTAGCAAATACAATTATAGCAAGTTTAATTTGATTGCTTGTCTCAGCATGCAGTTTATAACATTAGATATAAAAAAAGACAGACAGCACAAAACAAGAAATAAGATTCAATTTCAGTAAGCACAATGTTTTCATGAAATTGCTCAGAATGTAAACTGAAATGCTTTTTAAAGCACTTTCTTTACATTTAAAAGGCAAGCATGCAGTTATTTAAACTAATAATATTTTCTTATTGAAATATTTAGAGGCAGATTGACCTTTTGTAAGATAAAACATTTTTGCATAATTGTAATTTTAGGTTTAGGTTTGACCTTTGCCTTCATCTTTGCACAGCGCTTGGAAAGATCATCATCGCCTGCTTTTTTCTCTTTCTCTTTGTCACACAAAATAATGACTGCATGGATTCCCTAAAAATAGCACTGTATATTATTTTCATCCAGAAATACACATTGGAAGCCTCTATCTCCACTAAAATAATAGATGCATGTATATTATGACACACAAATCCAACCTCAAATATAATCTAAATTTATAGCCAACAGAGCACAATAAAGTGGTGCACAGTACAGTAAATTAAGCACCAACAACAACATATGAAAGCATAAAAGTGTCATAACATTTACATTTATTCATTTAGCTGATGCTTTCATCCAAAGCAACTTACAATTGCTGTATATGTCAGAGGTCACACACCTCTGGAGCAACTAGGGGTTAAGTGTCTTGCTCAGGGACACATTGGTGTCTCACAGTGGATTCGAACCTGGGTTTCTCACACCAAAGGCATGTGTCTTATCCACTGCGCCATCACCACCCAACGGTCATCACACCCTAATCAAAAGAATGACTACACTTTTGTGGGCTGAAAAACACAAGCATCTACAATGATGTATCATTTGGTCTGTTGCATTAGGAGTTGCAGATGCTAAATCAAGTTTCATTAATAATAATGATGATACACAGAGTTTTCACAGCTAGCAGCAGCCTTCTGAAGTAAGAGTAAAGGGTTTCTATGACTACCTCTGTCAAGAAGAAATAGAAAAGCACAGCTGTCTCCTAAGCTTAACTCAGGTGTATTGCATAGAACTCTGCAATATACCAGCTAAGAGCAAAAAAAAAACAAGAGCCCGGGCGCAAAACCTCTGCTGAAGAGATTTTATAGACACACAGCAAATGGAGACAGCCAAAGACAGACGATCTCAGAGATACACTGTCAAAGTCACCTTTGTCTTTGTATTTCATTCTTTTAGAATAGCTGCAGTAATATAGAATAAACAAAAGAAAAAGGGAAGCTTCAAGCAGATTCGTGTTACATACATTGTTCCTTGTACATCAAAGGCAACAGTATTTTTGTCTATTGAAGGTGGCCAAGTGTATTTCAAATTAATGCTGAAAACATTTGAGTAATGGATGCAAAAATGTCAACTTTGCCATCACAGGAATAATTTACATTTTAAAATACATTGAAAACAGTTCTCTTACATTGAAAAAATATGTCACAGTATTACTGTTTTATGGTGTTTCAGGACCTAATAATTAATAAATGTCAGCTTTCAGCTTTGGTGAGGATTTCAGACTTCAAAAATATAAAGAATTATTGGGGTTGTAACATATATACATATATATATATATATATATATATATATATATATATATATATATATATATATATATATATATATATATATATATATATATATATAAAGATGGATATATACAAACGGTGATTTACCAGAGAATTAAATATAAATCAGAGGAAAAAGGGTTAGTATAGAGTGCTCTGACTATAGAAGGTTACAGTTTTATTCATTAATATATATTTTTTTTAATCTAACAAACCCTGGACAATAAATGTTACAAAAAACAATGCTAAAACAATGGAGATGACCAGGCAAGCGATCACATTTATGACTCCAGTTAAAAGAGTAGCTCACTTTTGAAAAAAACTTTTGCTGATAATTTACTCACCCATGTCATCCAAGATGTCCATGTCATTCTTTCATCGGTCGAAAAGAAATTAAGGTTTTTGATGAAAACATTCCAGCATTTTTCTCCATACAATGCACTTCAGTGGGAACCAAACGGTTCAAGGTCCGAAAGACACTTTCAGTACATACTGCAAACTGTTCAAAGTGCTTTAAACGATTTCAGGCGATGAATAAGGGTCTTATCAAGCGAGACGATATCGCTCATTAATAAATAAATAACAAAGTTATTTAAGTTTTATAAGCTCAAATGCTCGCCTTGCTCTGTTCTGTAACGCACGTTCGTCACTCTCCTGTTCGAACTCCTTCATCAAAATGAACGACTCTTTCCGAGTCATTTGGTTAATTCAACGAACGAAACGAATGAATCTGACTTGGAAAAAGATTGAGTCCATTTTGATGAAGGAGTTTGAACAGGAGAGTGATGAACGTGCGTTACAGAACAGAGCAAGGCGAGCATTTGAAGCTTATAAAACTTAAACTTTGTTATTTCTTTTTTTTTCAATGAGCGATTGTCTCGCTGATAAGATCCTTATTTATCGTCTGGAATCGTCTCAAAGCCCTTTGAACAGTTTGCACCTGAAACTGTCTTTTGAACCTTGAACCGTTTGGGTTCCCACTGAAGTCCATTACATGGAGAAAATGCTGGAATGTTTATCAAAAACCTTAATTTCTTTTGAACTAAGAAACAAGGACATGGCACATCTTGGATGACATGGGGTGAGTAAATCATCAGCAAAAGTTTTTCAAAAGTGAACTACTCCTTTAATATTTCTCAGTGTAGCTTTATCTCTAAATAAACAAATAGGCTACTCATTCAAAGAAAGCTTTTGAATATTATTTACACCGTTATTGTTCAGCAAAAATACAGTTCACGGAACACATTTTACCAATAATTGAGCACATGAGTTAAATAAACAGGCCTATCGTGCCATTCTCCAACATTATAGATAGCAAAATGTAAACAAAAGAAACAATAAAACCATACTGTTTTCTCCGTTTCTCTGTGACAACTAGCCCCAGTCACAGTAAAAAAGAGGAAAGAAACTGTAAAATGAGAAACAAGATCCAAATACACAGGGAACACCACTATTACATAATCGATTTGTCAAATTTCCCTCATCTAACACATTTTCGTCACATCTGTGTACTGTCAGCAACCTCGCAGTATAGCCTATATGCTGAAAAGTCCTGCATGGGGGAAAAGTACATGGCTAACAGATAACAGACTAATGTGAATATGTGCTTTTATATATTACAGATGAAGCACGTTGATGAATATTTCATACGCAGGCATGTTAATTGAGCTGCACAAGCAATACGAGGAAAGTGCTGGTCGTGTCGTAACTCATTAAACTCAAAAGGTCAGCATAATGTCAGTATGAATTTTCAATTCTCAAGTTTTTTTTTTCAAGTTTTAAAGGGGTCATCTCAAGCAAAGTCATAGTTTTTCATGACCATTTTCCATTAAATTCAAATACTGTTTTCTATGCAAGTAAAAAGTACAGGACTATGTGAATAACAAAAATCTCATAAAAAATGTCAAGAACATGGTTCCATAAACTCATTTAGCTCAAGATTTGAAAACAGACTTTAGAAAACGTTGTGTTATTTTATAGCACATCAGGCTCTTTTATTATCTCAAAGGATCAAGGGAAATTGATTTCCACATGATATGAGCCCATTAGAACAATTTGGCTTAATAAAGACCTGAAGTAGTCTATATGAAATAGCTGGAGGAAATTGGTAGATAATGGCGCTGAAATTGCTGGTGAAATATTTATTTAGCCCAAACTATTTTCCCCCATTAATACCACTAAAACAAATACCCACTATAGAAAATTCACTTAATAAAAGCAGCTGAAATAACATGTTCATTTCAAACTTCTGAGCACACTTAATCATCCAGTGTTTTCAAGTAAAACATGCCACCAAACCACAAGTATGAAATATAAGCAGAAAATCATAGAGATGATTAACAAGATTATATTCATATACATGTCAATAACTTCCTCCAACAACAAAACAAACTGCCAGTTATCCAGCTTTACAAATAGCATTTAAAAAAAAATAGCAAACTTATATGATTTACAACCATTGGCAAGAATTTTTTCTTTGCGAAACATGCTAAAGTAAAATCATTTTCTTATTTTGTTTTGATAGTAAGTGGTGAAACATTAACAAACGTCCTGAAACTTTCTTTCATAACAGAAAATTCTGTCACTCTCAGTGTGATCTGCAAAGATCAAAATGGCTTACCTAGCATTCACTTCAATGCCGCTTATAGCCTTGGGTCTGTAAAATGCTTTTCATGGCATGGAAACCATTTTTTCAATTAATTCCCATCCACAGACATATTCAACCCAACAGCATTCATGTGAATACCAATCTGTACCTTTGTGACCTCTTTGAGACTTTACATAATATCTCTAGATGTTTTGCGACAACACAGAGAAGTGGCAGAAAGATAGAAGAATGCACTGCAGTTCTGTTTGCTGGAAACACACAGACTCAAGGCTAAAATTCAAACTGAACACAGAAAATAAGATGTCAGGGTAAAGCAGCATGAATGCACAAAATCGTGACTCCTGAGTTAATGGTAGGGCTTGGATAGTACATACTGAAACAGGAAGAAACAGCAACAAAAAAATATGAATAAAATAATGCACAAACTTTTTTTATGTTGCCTCTTATGCTCAGCATCTTGTATTTTGATACACATACATACGCTAAAAAGTTGCTTAAGAATCTGTGGTTAATTCATTATTGCAGTGATTAGTATGTTTCTAGCATGTTATATGTTTGGCAACAGTTCTTCTAACCCTAACTGATGGAGTGTGTAGATTGTACAGTAGGAATTACATCATGGCCATATTCCAGGATGACAATGTCAAGATTCATCAGACTCAAATTGTGAAAGAATGTTTGGAGGGAGCATAAAAAAATCATTTTCACACATGAATTGGCACCTCTGAGTCCAGACCTTAAACTCATTGAAAGTCTTTGGGATGTTCTGGAGGAGACTCAACAGAGTGTTGGACTCTTGCATTGTCAATACAAGATCTTGACCAAACATTGATGCAAATAAATGATGCAAATAAATGTGATTTCTATCAAGCATCTATTTGATTGACAATGCAAGAGTTAGAAGAACTGTTGTCAAATATATAACATGCTAGAAACATAATAATCACTGCATCAATGATCCAAACATTGACTCTTAAAGGAGTAGTCCATGTCTTTCTTTCTTCAGTCGAAAAAGAAATTATGATTTTTCATGAAAACATTCCAGGATTTTTCACCATATTTTTCTCGGAATCTTTTTCGAGTCATTTGGTTCATTCAACGAACGAAATGAACAAATTGACTTGGAAAAAGATTAGTTCATTTTGATGAACGAGTTCGAACAGGAAAGTCACGACGTGCATTACAGAACAGAGCGACCATTTAAGTTTATAAAACTTAAACTTTGTTAATTTTTTTTTCACTTGATAAGACCCTTATTCATCATCTGTAATTGTTTAAAACCCTTTGAACAGTTTGCACTGAAACTGTCTTTTGGACTTTGAACCGTTTGGTTACCAGTAAAGTGCATTATATGAAAAAAATGATGGAATGTTTTCATCAAAAACCTTCATTTCTTTCGACTGAAGAAAGAATGACATGGATATCTTGGATGACATGAGTGTGAGTAAACTTCTCCTTTAAGCATTTACCTATTAAATCCAAACAGTGACATTTTTATTTATTTTGGCCAGGCAGTGTTTAACAGAAAACTATTCTTTAATAAAGACAAGTGGCCCTGTTCCAATTTGTGTGCAAATTTATGTGTGCAACACATTTTGGCAAAGTACAAACACACACATACCTTACATGTTCAGATAAGCTTCAAAGCTGCTGAGGAAGAACACAGTGTTCACTAGAAGACAGGTTCCTGCTGTGGCTCTGACATCTGAAACATCCTCACTATCCTGAGCTTCCTAAAGACTCCAGCGCTCCGCTGCAGAACACAAACAATACTGCGATCTCAAGGATTGAAACCAAGACACAAATAAAGCACACCAGTAGAAAGACTGAGTAAACAGCTCAACAGGTCAGGTTTTATGTATATTTTCGTATATTCATGGAATCTTCAACAAGATTGTGATTGATAACCTTAATAAGTCAATGTAGCACTCTCAAAGTCTACATGAGGTGTTTGCATGATTTGGGCAGAGGGTTTGTATAAACACTTTACAATCAATGGAGGATTCGGAGGAATCATATACAGGCAAGACAAGAGACACTAAACTTCAAAATAAAAGCACACCAATTAAGGAGACATGAAAACAGACTAAGAACGCTTTTTTATTAGGTCTGATTGCTTAGAAAACACTTCTCTTAATAGGTATCATTTGTTGCACAAACACTCTGAGACACTAATTTTGGGGTAGAACAATTGGAGGTGCTTTTGCAAATGTTGTTCATCAAAAACGACCCATACAAATCATTGCCAGACCCTCTTGTCCCTCACTTTCAGAGAAGACAAACCACATAAACTGGATTAATGCTTAAAGAAACGTCTACGTCTGAGGGATTTTGAGTCGGTTCAAAAGTTCATGTAGTTCTGTCATGTGTGACTGTTCCAAAATCCCTCCACTAACAAGCTTGTTATATAGTAGGCTACCCTCCATCATTTAGTTCCAGCCCTTCTTGCTCTCTTTCTCCCACACTTACTTTGCTCTGCTCAGACTCTGCTTGTTCTCTAACAAAGGCTGAGTGATGGAAACAATGAGAGTTAAATACTCAGTGTCTCTTCAAAGTGAGTTGAGATGAAGGACAGTTGCTGGTAGCTATGCAATCAAATTGTTTCTGGGAAGTTATAGAGGTATATTGAGTTCCAGATGTAGCCATTTCAAAACCTGCATCATGTAATTTTCCTGTTGTTGAGGAAGCTGAACTGTGCTTGAAATAATGTGTTTCAGTTTGTTGGAGCATGGAATGGCATTTCAAACCCATTTTACTTTGCAACATGATGTATTTATGAGTGAAAAACTATTCAATAACAAAAAAGTCTTGACTTGATCGTATCCAGGTTGTTGGATCTTGAGAAGTAGATGTTTCATAACAGAATTGAGCCAGACATGTAAGGAGGCTGAAAGTCAAGTTACTTGCATGTTTTAATCTATTTTTATTCGCACCTATTGTTTCTATTATTTCATCACAAAACGTTAGCTCTAAATTACATTAATTGTGAGACTTGAAAGCAAGAAGCTTGAAACAATTAGCCAACTTTATGGATTGCACCAGTCAATCTGTATTTCATGTTGACATTAATTCTCACTTGTGAATACAACTTTCCAATACATGACTGAAATGGATTTGAAAGAGATCAAGGCAAGCAGTTGGACTGAAAAGACAGAAATGACTCAGCATTTCATGAAACTGCCTTTAAGTGTTGCGTTTCATTCCAATGTGACTCACTGCAGTCCACTAGGACAAACCTCAATACAACATGATAGCGAAGCGATACTAAAGATGGAAAATAACTTACAGAAGGTCTATACTGACCTCCAGTGACGAGAAAGGTGAATCCCTCCAAGTATGCCTAAATCCTAGAATAATTTAAAGGGTTAGTTCACCCAAAAATGAAAATTAAGTCATTAATTACTCACCCCCATGCTGTTCTAACCCCGTAAGGGCTTCGTTCATCTTCGGAACACAAATGAAGATATTTTTGATTCAGTCTGAGAGCTGTCTCACTCCTCCACAGACTGCCTAAGGGACCAGCACTTGACGACCCATAAAGTCAATCAATAAAATGTTGAAATATTCCATGTGCCTACAGCGGCTCAATTATAAGTTTATCAAGCGACGAGACCACTTTTTTGCGAAAATAACATAAATAACGACTTTATTAGACTATTCCATTACTTCCTTATGGGCGCATGCGCGAGAACTGAGACGAGGACGTTCTCATTCGACTACTTCTTTTTACCGGCTGCTCACCGCTTAGGAGTATTACCGCCACCCCCCCCCCCCCATAAATGGTGTGAATCCGTATGCAGTAACGAAGGAAGCACTGAGCAATGATTATGCAGCTTTGCCTCTGATACAGTATTTTCATGTGTACCATTATCTGGTATTGGTGAGGAGTTTTTACACATTGTGAGCAATTCCGAGTCTGGAAATCACTGGAGGCGTACGATCAGATTGACGTGGGGTTGGTTCGGTGAACGTTTGCTCAAGTGCAATCAATGGAAAAGTAACTTATAATAGCGAAGAGGCATGATGCTAATCTGTCTAATAAAAAGCCATAGCCTGCACAACTTAATTCATGTTCCCCTTAAAACAGTCACCGGTGCTTTCTGTGATATGCATGTACTTGCGGGCGTCATGGTTTGGTGCATGAATATAAAAATAAATAACTCGCGTGCAATTTAATTAATGTAATGCGGAACTACATTATACGCGGGTATAGGGACATAATCTGAGATCGCAATGCTAGAATGTGAGATCAAACAGTGGAAACAAGGTTGTTTTGTGTACTCTTTATTTACACTCAACAAAAAGGAGTAGAAAGAAACTGACGGAATCATATTTCAAGTAATAATATTGCTCTTAATTTTTTTTTTATATAAAAATGGCCTGTTGCTAGACTCTTCCGGATAGAACAGTGTTGTATGAGCAATAACAGATGATTCAGTTGTTATCAGGGTAGTAAACAATTTCATGTGCTTTAAAAATGTGTAAAACACAACAAATGACTTGCATTCATTTAAAAAGTGCACTAGTCCAGAAATTGTTAAAATCCCACAAGACACCAATTCGGCTGTGAAACTAGTTCACAGAAGCAAGACCATTACAGAGGCACACAAAGAATGTGCACTGTCTTTGGCTGGACACACATTGGGATTCTCCAAATACAGCAGATCATCTTCAGTGCTTGTTCTTTGGTTATGAAACTTCACAGGACTATCTGAGGCGTTGAATCCACAGGATGAAGGCAGCTCAGACTTCATTTGGGACTAGGGTCAGGTGGAAGAAGAGTGGTCCGAGTGTGTGGGTGGGGCCGGGGAGAGTGAGGAGTAGGGCCGTGGCTGGTCTAGATTCACATAGTTGATCTGGAGGTTGACGTAATGTTCCCCCTCTAGGTCGGAGTGGATCTCTTGAATGGCTTGTACGAGCGTTGAGAAACTTGGTCTCTTCTCAGGCTCAGGATGCCAGCACTGCATGAGGACAGACCACCTATAATACAAAAGTACAATACACAATCCAAAATTATATATATACACTACCGGTCAAAAGTTTAAGATTCGGTACGAATTTTTTATGTTTTTAATAGAAGTCTCTTCTGCTCACCAAGGCTGCAATTTTTTGATAAAAATACACAAAAAACACAGTAATATTGTGAAATATTATGACAATTTAAAATGACTTTTTTATGTTAATATATATTAAAATGTAATTTATTCCTCTGAAAAAAAGCTGAATTTTCAGCATCATTACTCCAGTCTTCAGTGTCACATGATCCTTCACAAATCACTCTAATATGATGATTTTATGCTCCAAAAACATGTATGATTATTATCCATGTTGAAAACAGTTTTTTACATTTTTATTTCAGGATTCTTTGATGAATAGAAAGTTCAAAAGAACAGCTTTTATCTGAAATGGAAAGCTTTTGTTACATTAAACACTACCCTTTAAAAAGTTTGGGGTCAGTAAGAATTTGTATTTTATTTTTGGGGGAAATAAATAAGAAATCAAAACTTCTATTCATCAAGGATGAGTTACATTGATCAAAAGTTACAGTAAAGACATTTATAATGTTAGAAAAGATTCTAATTAAATAAATGCTGTTCTTTTGAACTTTCTATTCATCAAAGAATCCTGAAATAAAAATGTAAAAAACTGTTTTCAACATGGATAATAATCATACATGTTTTTGGAGCATAAAATCATCATATTAGAGTGATTTGTGAAGGATCATGTGACACTGAAGACTGGAGTAATGATGCTGAAAATTCAGCTTTTTTCAGAGGAATAAATTACATTTTAATATATATTAACATAAAAAAAGTATTTTTAAATTGTCATAATATTTCACAATATTACTGTGTTTTTTGTGTATTTTTAATAAAAAAATTGCAGCCTTGGTGAGCAGAAGAGGCTTCTTTTAAAAACATAAAAAATCTTACCAATCTTAAACTTTTGACTGGTATTGTATATATTATATATTAGTGATTTATGTAATTTATACTCTATAGGGCCAGATTTCCTAAGAGAAACCCTCTTTTGGTGATTAAAAAAACAGGGTTTTTTTTTTGCGGCTCATCTTTTTGCATTTGAATGAGTTTCCCTTTCAGACGCAAAAATTATGTATAGGGGAATATATAATTATGCAAGAGGTGATTTACTAAGGTTTGCGCTAGTCAGTTTAATGGTATTTTCGCCATTATTTAACGCCCAAAACAGCACGTCTTAAACCAGAAGCTGATTTGGGCTGCTCGGTAGATTTCATTATGGAAATGATCCGGCTGCATCTGTGTTCTTTAATTTGCGCATTGTCAGTAGATCACGCGCATAGCTTTCCAGTCCCATGTGTGCTTTTTTGGAATTGCACTTTCATACTAATTTACCCGGTTTAGTAAATCTGGCCCATAGTATATAATCAATGCCAAATTAATTTTGATTTCACATGAAATGCTGCCTTTAAAATGAATAATGAATAAATACATAAAATCATACATGGAATCAAAGCAGTATTGTGGCTGTGGCAGTCGACGGCCTTGCATCAGATATGCTGTAATGTCATAAGGGTCCACATCAGGATATGGACTTGCTCCTCTTGTCATCATCTCCCACATCAATACTCCATAAGACCACTAAAGAGAATAAAATGCATACATTTGTATGTTATACAAAGAATTTAGAGTCATAACTACCTGATGAAATTTAAATCCCTCTATTTGATAGATTTACGTAAACAATTATTTTTTACCCTGATTCTGATTACCCCAATTAATCATGGGATTCTTGAAATGGTCTAAAGATTTTTCATGTTTAAACATACCACATCTGATTTAGTGGTGAATTTCTGTGTCTGCAGACTTTCTAAAGCCATCCATTTGACTGGCAGCTTTGCTCTCTTGCTGTCCTGGATGCTGTAGTATTCCTTATCATAGACATCTCGTGCCATGCCAAAGTCAGCCACCTTCACTGTAAAGGACTCATCCAGCCTAGGAAAAGCAGTTCCATTTAATTCGATAGAAATGTGTTTGTCCATACTGATTGTACTTTGGTAGGACAAAAAAAGGCTGTTGTTTACAGTTTGGAATATGCATACCCTACTAGACACATAATGATAATTTAGGTTGCTGGTTACTTACATGCAGTTGCGTGCTGCAAGGTCTCTGTGCACAAATTTCTTGTTTGCAAGATACTCCATTCCTTTGGCAACTTGAAGACCAAAGCCAACCAGGTCCTTCACAGTGGGATTCTGAACATGAAAGATATATTTATGAGGCATTTTTCAGTGTAACATTTTAGTAAGGTGGCCTGATTTTAAAAAGATTCAAATGTTTCTGGATAAACATTGTTGTTGGTTCTCGAGTAACATTACTAAAGTTAGACTTAAAGGGATACTCCACTTTTTTGGAAACAGGCTCAATTTACAACTCCCTCAGAGTTAAAAAGTAGAGTTTTACCATTTTCAAGTTCATTCAGCTGATTTTCTGATATTTAGAAGAATATCAGTAACCAGACAGTTTCTGGTCTCATTGACTTCCATAGTAGGAAAAAATATATACTATGGAAGTCAATGGGCCCAGAAACTGTATGGTTCTTCTAAATATCAGAAAATCGGCTAAAACCCAACTGTTTAACTCTGGGAGAGTTGTAAAATGAGCCTATTGACGGAAAGGAGAGGGAGCGGGGTCCGGTGAGAGGACTTTTCACGAATGATGATATTTCTGCACCAAGTCGAAGTGCTCCCAAGCACTTGCTATGGTATTCCGCCATACAATATAGTTATCAATTTTAAACGCTTAGAAAATCGCAACGTTTTATTTTGTGTCACCAGCTTAGGTCGAGTTACATTACTTCGAGTAACTGTATTTAAATAGGGAAAATGAGGAGGTGTTTGGTCGCTTCTCTTTTTGGCCCATATTTAATGAATGGGGCTAAGCTAAGTGCTAACAAAGTTTCGCGGCAAGACAGAGCGATATAGTGCACGCACTGAGACGAGAGAGGTATGCATCAACTCGTCTTAGCTAAGGGAATAACATAGTTTAATATGAAAAACCGGTGGAGTATCCCTTTAAGATACAGCATGTTGTTCTAGACACTGAGTTGTAGTATAAAATGAATGTGCTTACCCTCTGTGTAGAGCGGATGAAATGCCGGAGGTCTCCATGTTTCATGTATGGCAGGATCACCAGGGGAAGTCCATCACTGGGAAGCACAATGCCCAGGAGAGACAGGACATGGGGGTGGTGGAAGGCCTTCATAAAGATCCCTTCTCTTAAAAACTGCTCCACCTCCTCCAGATCAGTGATCCCTTTAAAGAAAGAATAAGACATGCATATTTACGATTGTCTTTTCCTTAGCTAGACATGTTAATGTTGTAAAGTAAACTGTGATGTAAAATACTGTAATATCACTTTGTTTGTCTTTATTTATTTAATTAATATACACTACCGGTCAAAAGTTTAAGATCGGTAAATTTTTTTATGTTTTTAAAAGAAGTCTCTTCTGCTCACCAAGGCTGCAATTTTTTTATTAAAAATACACAAAAAACACAGTAATATTGTGAAATATTATGACAATTTAAAATGACTTTTTTATGTTAATATATATTAAAATGTAATTTATTCCTCTGAAAAAAAGCTGAATTTTCAGCATCATTACTCCAGTCTTCAGTGTCACATGATCCTTCACAAATCACTCTAATATGATGATTTTATGCTCCAAAAACATGTATGATTATTATCCATGTTGAAAACAGTTTTTTACATTTTTATTTCAGGATTCTTTGATGAATAGAAAGTTCAAAGAACAGCATTTATTTAATTAGAATCTTTTCTAACATTATAAATGTCTTTACTGTAACTTTTGATCAAAGTAACTCATCCTTGATGAATAGAAGTATTGATTTCTTATTTATTTCCCCCAAAAATAAAATACAAATTCTTACTGACCCCAAACTTTTTAAAGGGTAGTGTTTAATGTAACAAAAGCTTTCCATTTCAGATAAAATCTGTTCTTTTGAACTTTCTATTCATCAAAGAATCCTGAAATAAAATGTAAAAAACTGTTTTCAACATGGATAATAATCATACATGTTTTTGGAGCATAAAATCATCATATTAGAGTGATTTGTGAAGGATCATGTGACACTGAAGACTGGAGTAATGATGCTGAAAATTCAGCTTTTTTTCAGAGGAATAAATTACATTTTAATATATATTAACATAAAAAAGTCATTTTAAATTGTCATAATATTTCACAATATTACTGTTTTTTGTGTATTTTTTATCAAAAAATTGCAGCCTTGGTGAGCAGAAGAGACTTCTTTTAAAAACAAAAAATCTTACCGATCTTAAACTTTTGACCAGTCAGTGTATGTCTTTTCATAAGCTTACTAAAATACTCTTTTTTAACCTAGGCATGATTTAATTTATTTTATACAACACTGGTTATCAGCTGAAATGTATCGATATTGGTCAATGTGTGCTATCTAATGGATAATGACAACTAACACTCACTTAAAGTTACTCTTTATTAACACTAATACTAATGTGATGCCTGAATTTACTTTAAAAATGTAAAATTATTATTTTACATTTTTTTTGATTATTCAGTAATTGACCATAACATGTTTTTTTTTTACCACATTTTTAAAATTGGTGCACCTTCATTTAAAAGTGTGAATTGACTTACTATTGAGTGACTTGACAGCACAGTGAATCTCTTTATCATCACTATCAATAAGATATCCATGATACACCGTTCCAAAATGACCTGAGAAAGATTTGGGATGAGAATGAACTATTAAATGTATTTAAACTAATGTACCAAAAACAGATGGATTGCTAATGCCCTAACAAATGTACCTTTGCCAATGATTTGCTCATGCTGGATTTTGACCTTCTTGGGTGGGATCAAAACATCCTTCACCTCCTCCAACAGATCTGGCCGGAGAACAGACATAGAGATCGTCTGAGATGGCATCAAAGGAGCTGCTGCAGAGTCCATCATAAGACTGGAGAACGTTGTGCTCGAGGAGGCTTGGAATGGAGAAACTGACAGACCTACAGGACACAATTTATTTTCACTGAAGAATGAATGCTGTTTATAAATGATGTCTCATTGTTTTCAAAGGTTGTCTCACCTCTTCTGTAGTCACCATCAGGTGATCTGTCATAATTCTCCGCAGCCGTGCGAGATGAATGCATGGATAGTCGAACCTGAGCAAGTGCAGCTGCCAACCAAAGAGTTTTGTTTTGTTTTTTACATTCATGTTCACCAAATTTGGCATTCATTTTTTCATATAGTAAAGGGCCCCTCGTCCTATTCTTGGTACCAAAAAGTTATTGAGGGCACTTACATTTCTTTCTCTTGCGCTCATGTGCCATGGCTACGTAGGCCAGAGCTTGCCCCCACGCCAACTGCAGCTATGATGCCCAGCACCGTGCCCCAAAATAAAATTATTCTTTGTAGTAACTACCACACCAATGTCATATTCTTCTCCGTTCACAAACAACTGAAAAAAGTGGAAGAGAAGAGCATCATGAATAAAAAAACAGAGCCAGCTTAAACGTATCAAAGCTGAATTCAACATGTCACAGACTCTGACCTTGACTGGCGCCCCCTGGCTAGGGATTGTCAGATTTTTGGGATTCGGCAGGTGATTTCATTGTCCAGAACTGTAGCCTTGCAATCCACTCCATTAATTGTCATGAGGATTTCCATGCAACCGGACACCAGGGTCAGTTTTTTGTGCTGGAATAATAACAAGCATTTGATTAGATTATAATACAACCAATTTGAAAGTCTAATAATAGTTAAAGTGATATTGTTAAAACCAGCATTCATTTTTACAAAGTTTTAGCCATAATTTTAATTTAATAAATCATTTATTGTGTTGATTTACATGTCATGATCCCAAAAGTCCCAAAAAATGAAGAGAAAAAAATAAAATAGTACAAAATGCATTTAAAAAAAACAGTAAAATAGAAAACAGTTATTTTAAATGGGAATAATATTTCACAATATTACAGTTTTTACTGTATTTCTGAACAAATAAACCAATATCTGATTAAAAAAAACTATTATTCATAAAAATTTATAAAATATGTATAAATTACATTATATATAAGTATATATATATATATATATATAATATCATCATTTAATAAAAACATGTGAAAACTTGCACTGGTCAGATCCTATACTTTTTAGTTAAAGGTCTGGCTACATGAAACTATAAAGCCCCATATTTAATATATGCAACCACAAAGACGCACATGCAATGAGACTTCGTCCTGCCCTGGCGTGAGCTCAAGCACATTGCCTTCTGTTTCAAACGGGATGGGTTCTCCATCAGCATGGCAGGTAAAAGCCTGAGACAGGAGTTCCTTGGCTCCATCCAAATCTACAGAGAGAATTCCTGATGACTCCTCACATACTGGGATTTTACATTCCATCTGGGTGGGATTCCTTTGACCAACACACACCTAAGGAGGAACATTATACAATAAGTGGCAACATATATTCACTATTTTCAAACATGGCTCTTCAAAATACAAATGAGTCCTACAGTTTGCACTGGTCTTGTGTTGTTGACTCTGTAGTTGATGACGGCCTGGGAAACAGAGTCCAGATTTTGCCCAGTGATGGTTATTTTGGATCCTCTTCATTGTAGCAGCACCCCAAAAAATACATAGCGAACAATTTAATGGTCTTTCACATCATTTACTGTTAAAGAGCCCATTAAATGGTTTACAAAAGAAAAACTGAATGTTTTGACTCACCTTCTAAAACCACAGTTGGGCTTCACTCCCGTCACCTCAGGATTCACCATGTAGCTAAATGTTTTTGAGGCTGAAATAGTTGTTTCATCAATTATAACCTTCACATCTACTTCTGAAGTCTCCTCAACACGTTCAGACCTGCAAATGATAGATGTTCCATCGCTGGAGATGCTGTGGAGAAATAACAGGAGAAAAATCCTCAGAAAGCAGTAGTTAAAAATGGACTTATAACTGTTAAACAGTGAATTTCATAACCTGGCACAATAACCTTTCAACAGGGCAAATTCTGTCTCCAAGGCTGACCGTTCTGCTTCCACCTGCATCCAGATGTTTTCCAGACAGGGTGACCAGGGTTCCTCCAATCATAGGTCCAAAGTTTGGATTGATATCTGTGATTTCTGGGGTCTGATGGAAGATATTAGGTATGACAGAGTCTGATCAATCTAAAACAGCAAAATCATACATAATTACTTAACATAATCAAGTGGAATAATTCAAGATTGAGAATGTTTTAGTCATTACCACAAATCTGAAGTCTTGTATGCTAGCCTTCCCAAAGATGAAGTATCCACTTCCCACTCTTTTTTCATTCACTTCCATTGTTATATCAACACTCTGCTCCAGGCCTGACACTTCACCATCAATCCTACACACCAGCCTGAGAGATGAATGAAAAATAACAGTCATTAATGTAAACTATTACATTGTATTATCTGAAATGAAGCTAAAATAAAATAACATAAATAACAGATGAAAAAAAAAACAACTAAATAAATTAATTTTTTAAGTTGAGGTACTAAAATAAATAAAATTAAATAAAATAAATAAAATAACCATAAAAGCTATTATATAAATGATATTAAATATTATAATGGTATATAAAGCTAAAATACAATTGATAAAGCACATATGTATGCATGTTTGATCATCAATATGAGTAACAACAAAGATTATTAAGAAATGGTTGTCTGTACTGCACTGATTTTTGTTCTGTGTATCATTTTCCCTGAGTTTCACTGCTTCTGTATGTGATCTGTAACATTTGTGCATTTTATGAAATTTTTGTTCACCTATATCTGGTCTCTAGTAAGTTGTAATTGACACTCATTTAAAGTTTGTGCTTGCAAAGTACTCCTGCCCAGACAAAAACAGTTTTTTGTTGACCCGGTTGAACAGGTAACATTTCCTAAATGTTATGCATGTTTGTTTGACACAAAATATCACAAAAAAAAAAGTTATGCTTTGATACATCCCTGCCACAGCTTCTTGTTTCAGTAGAAAGAAAAAAACTAAGTGTTTGTCAAACCTTTTTTGGGGAAAATATGTGTGTTACTTACTGGGAGCTACTGCTTTTCTCTGGTATAACAGTGCAGTTGTTGTTTCCCACTTTAACCTGGTGAGAGGTTTGAGTGATAGCAGGTCGGGAAGCTGATTGGAAGTCCCAGCCGCAGAGAGTAAGGTCACTCTTACCATTTATGGGCACTGTACTGGGGAAAACTGAAAAGCAACAGTGCACAAAAATCAGGATTTAGGGTTGTGCATGTGACAACAGTACAAAAGGACTGAAGTTTGTTATTTGGATCAGCCTCGAACTTAATGTAAAACATGACTGCACAACAGGCCTACGTTTTTAATCAGTCAAGAGTCTAAACTTAATTCATCTTTCATTAATTTATTCTCACCAAGGCTGTATTAATTTGATTAAAAAGTAAAAACAATAACAGTGTGAAATTTTGTAACAATTTAAAATAATGTACTCTACTTTAAAATATTTTTTTAAATGTAATTTATGCCTTTGATGGCAAAGCATAATATTCAGCAGTCATTCCCCCAGTCTTCAATGTCAAATGATCCTTCAGAAATCTGATTTGTCAATCTTGTTTTGTGCTCCTTAATATTTTTGTGAAAACTGTGATACATTTTTTTAGGATTCTCTGATGAATAGAACATTCAAAAGTAGAAATGAAACAGCAATATTTTGTAATGTTATCAATGTCTTCATTGTCACTTTTGGTCAATTTATATAATAATAATTAATAATAAAAATTAATATTAAAAGAATATAGAAAATATTAAAATTACAATTAATAATAAAAGCATAACTTTACAATAAGGTTTCATTTGTTAACATTAGTAAATGTGTTGACTAACATGAACACACTACAAGAAATACATTTGTTACTGTATTTATTAATCTGTTAACGTTAGTTAGTAAAAATACAGCTGTTAATTGTTTGTTCATGTTACTTCTAAATGTTGAAATTAACATCAATAAATATTAATAAATGCTGTAAAAGTGCAGTTCATTATTAGTTAATGTTAACTAATGAAACTTTATTGTAAAATGTTACCAAATAATCTTACTGACTTCTACCTTGGAGTAGTACAGAACAGTAGTACATATATGAAGTAAAAAACATAATTAGTTTTCATTTCAATTCTTTGGAGAGCAAAGGAACAGCCTACAAATGCCCAGCATAAATCTTAGCAACTTACTGTACAAGATAGATTTTTTTTTTTTACATTTTCCATCATTGTATAATTTTCCATCATTGTATAATACTTCCAATTGAGTTATTTCAAGTTTGATGACTTTACGATTCTAACATGTTGTATATAGTACAAAACTAAAGTTCCTTTTCACTCAAATAACAACACAGCTAAAGCTGGCCTGGCACTCCATCCGATGTGAGACAAGGGTGAGAGTCCAACCAGAACTGTTAACACACACCTGATATGACAATGATATTATCAGTGCACACTAACCATATATAATGAGAAGTGCAAACTTAAAAGACAGATAGTTCATTGTGAGTTTACTGGCAAATTATCGTCACATCCATTGGCAATGCGTTACCTGGGTGATAACAGGAGGGCAGGAAATGCTACTCCACTCATCTTCACACTTTTGGGAACAGACTCCACCACACCAGCTACATCCCATAAACTTGGGCGCTGCTAAACAGACTGAACAGTTGAGGAAATGGGCACAGCCTGGACCTCTGGGAGACACATCTATCAGCTGTACATAAGATGAAGACAGATTTGACATTGGATGGATGTAAACAGAAAAATGCAGATGAAAACTTTCAACTCATATTTTTAAATATTAAACCTTCAGTTTTTTTGCTGATGGCGGTCTCAGAATAAACATGCATACCTTGTTTCCAACAACAAAGAGCAGAGACTCTGAAGAACGAATGGCAGCCATTCGTGAAACGCTCTGCTTATCTTCCACAAGAGAGTAGTTGGCAAACACTACAGGGACTGATTTGCTCAGAATGACCTGAAAAGTAAACTAATTCTTTATGTTTTTTATATGTAGACTTTTAACAGATTTATAGCTACCGGATATAAAACATGCATAACATTTGTCCTTATAAGGAAAAAAATCATTCAGTAACCATCCAATACATGGAGCCAAAAAAAGCTTGGCCTATGATCAGATTGGCCACTGATTAGAGGGAAATATATGAATTTTAAACTTTATAACAACTGTTAAAGCATGCAGCTTGTTGCAAATATTTATGGAGCTGAGATGAAAGATTGGAGTTTGAAACCCACCTAAAAAGGCTTTAAAACACATTTGTTAGCTCCATATTAAAATGTAAGTAAATTTAAGTACATGCAAAACATTTTCCACAGTATTTGAAAAGTAATCTGTTTCTACCAAAAACTTAGTGATGCACTATTAACCTGCAAGAGCCTTCCGTGATCTGTGCCGATGTGTGCCACAGTCTTGGTCTCAATGGTGGTGACCAGAATAGAAGTGAAGAGAACATCGTTCATCTTTCCATTGAAGAAGTCTACTCTGTAGTAAGGCATGGCCACCATGGTGGAAGAGCTTGGCAAGTCAAATCGTCTGGATTCTAAACAAAACAGAACAAAATGAATAAATCTGCAATTGTTTTTTGAAAACAGAGTACACATATAATGTCAATTTAGCTAAATTAAAACTTATTAAAAGTATGATACACTCCATAGATAAGGATTAAGCCTAGTCCCAGACTAAAATGCATGTTTGAGCTGTTTTAACTGAAAGCAACTTGTCAGTGGCATTGTTTTGTCTCAAGATGCACACGTGTAATGTTTTTTTTCCTTTGGCACGTTTATGAAAGCTACAAATCCTGGCTTAAACTAAGCCCTGTCTGTGAAACCAGGCCTTATATGTGAAGCTCAATGTATTGTTTGAATGAACAGCTATATTTTAATTTCATTGGCACTTTCATCAAATCAATATTTGAAGAAGTTCAGATGCAAAAGCCTCTAAGTGCCATTTGAAATTTTCTTCTAAAATGACCATTTTATCAAGCTTGTATAGTTAAGTTCAGTAATTTCACTTAAATGGCAATGAAGATTACCTATTAATTGTCATTTAAGTGAAATTACTGAACTTAAATATACAAGCTTGATAAAAATGGTCATTTTAGAAGAAAATTTCAAATGGCATTTAGAGGCTTTTGCATCTGAACTCTTCATTTTGACATATTTTCCATTTCCTGTGCTATTTTTATTATGATTTGCTTTACTGACTTCAAAAAAGGGGGCATTGTGATAGCAAAAAATGCATCCACAGCAACAGAAAAGCAGCAGCACCTTTAGACGGAAGGCTCCAGACACCATCTGGCAGTGATAAATTATTTCCTGCCCATAAAACCTTGTACCAAATTAGTTTTTATATACTATATCAACATGGAACACAATAATCAAATTCAAATCTAAGTGATACATGAGTAAGGTAAAAAAAGTAATCTAAAAAAGTAATCAAAAAGTAGTCAGAATACATTACCTATAATGAGTAATCAGATTTTGTTACTAACTACAATTTTCTTCATTTAATTTGTAACTATAATTTGCAAGTAATCTACCCAGCACTGCATATATATTTACAGACTTTATTGCTCCCATGGTAATAAAAGGAGAAATATTTTCCATGCTTTAAAAAGGATGTAAAAACTTCTTAGTATCATTAAAGAGGTCCATACAACACATGCAAGATATGACAATTCTTCTGAAGTTATATGATAACTGTGAGAGAAATTTTAATTGCTATTCGCTGAAATTCTTGATCTCCATCAAGGAGGCATAGTTCAAGAGACTGATCCAGTTCTCTTTGAGAAGGTATATAAAGGGTCATTATCATAATTTATAATAACTTAGTAGTATGTATGTGATAAACATATCTAATAAATCATTTGTTACATCCACTATAACTAATGAATGGAATCAAGATATTCTGTAAAATATAATGGAAGTGCAAGAAATGAAAAACAATAACAATGTATGTGAGATAAACAAGGTGGAATATCCAAAAATGATTTGCAATGGACATGCAATCTTAGAAAAACTATAATAAGAGGATTGTATTGTAAATGTTGTTTTATTTCAGGCAATCCCCTTGTTATCTGTGTTTCTATTGGTTAAAAAACAAACTATTGACGTCACTACTGAATTTCCTACCAGCCCCCCACATACTTAGATTTTTCAGCTCTGGCTCAACGCCTGTTTAAGATCGTGAGAGATAGAGTCAAATTCAGCACAAAACATTTGCCACAGAAAGTTCAGTTTACTAGTAAGGTATTGAGTGACGTATTAGTTCATGTATGAGCATGTGGCGACTGGTATCGACAAAACAGAAAGTGACTTCATGGATTCAACACACTTTTTTATTCCACACGCGATGAGGGTGTCTGATAAAGCCTGACTGTCACTGAAGATCCCTGAGCAAGTGCAGCTCCACATTTGACTTTAAACCAAAATCAAATGTTTGTGTGAGTCATTTCCTGAAAGCGGCTTTACTAACCACCAAATATTTTATGGCCCAATCCTTTTAAGGTACAGGTTGTGTAATGTAAACTAGACCAATTACATAAACCCTTTGACTGAACACAAGACTTGAGGTGCAGGTGAAGCATAAAATGGCAGTAGACAAATTAAAGTAACTAATTCAGCTTTTTAGAAAGGCAAAGTAAACATTCATATTGACAAAAAAATGTTAGGGTGATCTGAACGGTTGCTAAGGCATTATTAGGTGGTTGCTAGGGTGTTCTGAAGGTTGCTAGGGCATTGTGAGGCAATTGCTATGGTGTTTTGGGCCTTGCCAGCCGGTTACTAGACCATTTCTAAGTGAATAATAGGATGTTCGAGGAGTTGCAAGCACATTGCTAAGGTAATCTGGGTGGTTGCTATTGAATTACTAGGTGGTTACTAGAATGTTCTGAGGATTTCTGTAGCATTGTTAAGGTATTTTGTGTGATTGATATGGTGTTTCTGTATGGTTGCTAGGGCATACCTAACAGGTGATCTGGTGGTTGCCATGTAATTGCCAGGTGGTTGCTTGGGTGTTGCTAAATTATTGTGACGCAATTGCCAATGGTTGCTAGGGCATAGAAGCAATTGTCTTGGTGTTCTGAAGGGTTGCCATGGTACTGCTAAGGTAATCTGGGTGGTTGCTATGGCATTGCTTGCTATGGTGTTTTGCAGGTTGCTAGAGCATTTTAAGGCAATTAGTATGGAGTTTGAGGGGTTTCAGGTGCAAGGGCATTGTTAGGCAGTTTCTAGGGTCATCTGGCCAGTTGCTAGAGCATTACTAGGGTGTTGTTAGGCATTTGCCAGAAGTAGTTCTGGGTAGTTGCAAGAACTGTTTCACCCAAAGACCTAAAAAGGGTCAAAATGCCTTATTTTGTAGCTTAATGTGAATTGTCAATAAACTGCACTGAGAAATACAAACTCACCTCATGTGGGCACATTTCACAGGACTGTAAATGGCACAATCCCCGTGAGAGTTGCTCCGTCCCACTTGAACAGCAAGACTCTAATCCCTTTTCTATGGCACTGTTCACATAGTCTATTGGAAATGCACACAAGGCAGACTGGCTGATAGGATTCCCCTTTTGATCTGATACAGCAAACACCCCATACAGAATTGGGCTTTCCATCTTCACCCCTAGGTCATCAGCCAGCTCCTTGCCTGCTGTACTGAAGTGAGCAGCTTGAACCAAGTTGTACACAACATCCCTATAGCTTCTTCTCCGGCGTTTGGGCTCAAAGCGGCATTCCAGAACGATCTCTCTGTACATCCAAAACTCGCTGTCACTGATCGGCAGACGCCCAAGATGGGTCTGCAACTTGGCGTTTGATTTCATAGGGCTCTCCTTCTGTACAGACAAGAAATACACAAAGTTTTTCGTGGAGAACGTATAGATGTAGTCAATGGGAAATGTATCCTGGAATTTGGGAAGAACCGTTAGATCCTTCCTTTGGCTGTCAAAACCATTTTCTGTGTTAAGTATGCGGCGAATGGAAAGAGAGGGCTTGCCGAAAGTCCTGGCAATGGTGGTATTGATGGTAGCTGCTGTAAAGAAGTACGTTGAAAAACCATCTTTGACCACACTGACCTTTGTTCCCAGAGGACTAGCAACACAGTCAGGACAATCCGAGCGTGAGTTGGCTTTTTCATTAAAAAGACATTCAGGGTTAGGTTTTTGACCTTCATTAAGTTCAAGAATGTTACAGACTCCATACTGGGTGCTCCCACAGATGTACAGGAAGTCAAGATGGCCATGAGGCTCTAAAACAAGAACTTGATTATCTGTGTCCAGCAAAGTTCCAGGTTCATTCTCAATTTCACAGTGACAGGTCTGACAGTCTGGACTGCCAACTGGGCCAGTTCTTAATTCCCATAGTTTAGTGAGATTTTTGTCCAAGGCTTCAACCACATTTTGAGACGCTACATAAACTTCATCAAACATTTCCTTAACAACAATGTTCTGTATGGATTTTGTAGTTTGGAAAAAGAGACAGAGTAGGCAACAGAGAAGTTTATGTTCATTTGCGGGATCGCAGGACATGCTTTTAGGGCACAGGTCAAATGTATCTGCAACCAGACACACTTTAACAAGGTCCTGGGGCTGATGAACATCTCCACAGTCCTATGTAGCCTGAGGTGACGGGATTTCACTGCTGTTACTAACACATGATGAAGATAACCAGGACCTTTGAATGGAAAAAAATGAGATTAACAAATCACTGTAAAATGCTTTCTTCATTATGTCAAAACAACATCTATTCCATCCATTTACATTATTTAATCAGTAACTTGGTATTTTGCTCATATTATATTACAAAGTTCTCCCTTACTCTGTTATGCATGTATGTATTAGTGGTTGTTACACAAATCACGCTTGTTTCATTGTACATTTAGTAAATAAACTTTGATTTGTGGTCTTGAAATTAAAGTGAGATGAATTTTACACCACATTTTACTTTTAAAATCAATGAATGCTTTAAGGTTTTGTTTTAAATTATGTGGGCTCAATTTTGTACAATGTGCATAGAATAAAAGAAAAGCACAGTTTTTGTTTTTTACCAAAAAAAGTCTCTTTACAAGTCTGCTTTGGATTTCAGCTGCCAAATGCATTTGCTGCCAAATGCATTCATGTAAATGTAGCCTACATTTACATGAATGCATTTGGCAGCTGAAATCCAAAGAGACTTGTTGCATTCAAGGATTACATTTTACAAGTTACACACCTTCCATAGTTAAATTGTGGTCTAGGAAACCAGGGTTGTCAGTAAATAAATAAGAGCCTACAGCTTGAACTTCAAGGCGTTCTCATATTTGGTATTTTTGGCGGAAACTGTAACTATCCATGGTAAAATAATATTTTGCAAGTGAACTCGCCTATGAAGACGGGAAATGGCAGTATAATTACGCAATATCTTTAAGAGAAAGATTTTCTCTCTATGTAGGCATCAACCTGCATAAACTCCTTTAAATCGAATTTCTTTCAGAGTAAGAATCATGAGTAAGAATAATGAAAACGGTATGCAACTTTACGCGCACATTTAAACTGTCGATAAACAAACATGTCAAAGCGTAACCAGCTTTGATTTTCGTTTTTAGTCACGGAGTTGTCTAAATATATAGTCTAAAGAATATTAACGAAAATGTGGCGTGGAAATGACAAAAAGTCTAAGCACTGACTAAAATGATAAACATTACTGAATAGTAATTGTAAAAAAGTGTGTGAGTTTACCTGAAGCTCACCTGTGGCCTTTTACCACTTTCTCTGAAGTCCAATGAAGAGTGAACGTGCGCTCTCAAAAGTCAAACTCCATAACAAAAACTTCACAGAACACGACATCAGTGATTTAACTTGATAAGTTGTAGGCTTCCTACCTGAAGAAAAAAAGCCTCACAAGATTGACTGGTTTCTTCGACGGGACAGTTTCGACTTCTTGTATTAGCATGAGAACACGGTCAGTCCCACTCCCACAGAACACGCCTGAACACCTCATAAGGAAGTGATGTTGCACAATTCCTCCTCAACCTAAACATCTCCCCAGGGAAATAAAAATTAAGGCTTGCACACCCACCCTTTCCTTGTCTAAGCAGCATTTAAGCGCATTTAACATCTAAATGACGACTACAAGATCTGGATTTCCTTGGCTAGTCAGAGTGATAACATGTTTGAAGGAATGCAGGGAATTTAGTTCCCATGCAGGCTATAGGCTATTCTGGGGTGAGGGAAAAAGAATGTAATGGAAATATAAGACAGCAATAGCCTGCACATTACACCATACATAGCCCACAATAGTTCACTTTACGGATGTTGTGGTGATAGCCTATATAATACAGGTGTTCCACACTATTAAACTGACTCGGGAGGGTGGGAGAAATGAGTAATTGTGTTTTGGGTGTATCATTTTCTGATGTTGTTACATGAGTAGCATGTAGACTGTCGTAATAGATGATGTAATGATGGATTTCACATTACAGATGTTCTATTTACTATTTATGTTCTTGTTTACTGGTTCTACTGTCCAGATAAGATTATATATTTGAATAATTATGCTTATGCCTACTTTATTACACGAATTTATTTGTCTAAATATAGCCTACAAATATTTTGTTCATAATAAATAATTTATAAATCATTATTATTTTCTTATTTAAGTCCTTAGTTCGTACAGTAAGCTACATATGTTCGTATTAAATATTTAAAAATATATATGACATTTTATAGGCTATATATTTAGTATATCCACATGGTGGCGCCAACAACCTGTATAATATATAAACTGTAACAACGTTTAATAAAATCAGAATGCTTTGTAAAATATCCAGATCTATTGGAACACCATTACTTACAGTTTGACACTGAAGGGATTAAAGCAATATTCTATGAATATTGATAGGGTCGCACTTTAAATTCTTCTATGTTATGAGTAATAATGCAACATGCATGTAATATGTCAGTATTTTGTGCACACTGCAAAAGTAGATGCTACTGTTATTAATTATAATTGCACGTAGTATGAGTTACATGGACATTGCAATGAAAGAGACATTTATAATGTTAAAGAGAAATGCTGTTCTTTACAGCATTTGAGAACAGCTCAGCCTGTTATTAAACAGCCCATTTTAGACCGCCAGTTAAGGCAGAAAGGTCATCCAGACTTCCTTTTGTCAGCTTGGGGTCTGTTCAGACCTCTTTAATGTGTGTCTGTTTGCCAGAACGGGTGGAAGTAAAGTTGTTGTTAAACAGAGTACCCAGTAAACTACATGCGTCATAGCTATTCACACTGGAGTGAATGCTATTCTCTCTGTCTATCTATGAATGTCCAAAGGTGCCGCTCAGGCCTTTGTTGAGGAACAGAGTGATACATAAAGTCTTTCCAAAACATGAGAAAGAGAAAAACAGGTTGCTAAAGAGCCCATGAAATCAGAGTTTTAGAGTTTTGTGGCTTTTAGTTAATGCCATTGAGTTCATTTAGTAGTGTAAAAAAGTTAAGAAACATTTGTTTTTGTCATTTTATCATATTGTCTCTCTATATCTGTCTATAAATGAGAAAATAATTCCTTAATTTTGAAAGAAGTGGTCAGTGTATGCATTTTGTGCCGAAGCAATGATAAATGATCTGCAGTTTGTCCTATACAGACTGATGCTGATTTGATCACTGCGTGAAGAGTTTTGAAAAATTAACTTGGAAAAAAAAGCTAAAAAAATAAGTTTGAGGTTAAAAATGTACGTCCATGCATCAATACAGCCAGCTGAGGGCAGCTCTTGCATGCATCTTGCCAATTATTACGTTCTCTGACATTGTCAACTTTATGAAAGGCCTTTTTGATTTATCCAGTTCCAAAGACAAGCCAGCCACTAATTCAATTTGTTAACTCATCAGCTGTGAAGCATGGTACTCTGTTCGCGTCTGATCGCTTTAATTCCGTGTTTTTTTTTTCACTGAGCTCCACTGGTGTGCAAGTTTGACGTTTTACTTCTGGCTTGCATAACTGTAAAACAGTCGCAGAAACACACACAATGTTCCCCTCTCACTCTTTGAATATCTGATTAAGTGCAATTTATTTGCATGACAAATCGTGCTGCGAATGCATTGCCAAAGCAGCTGCTGGTTAGGTGCAAACAATGCAAAATACGTTAAAATAACTGAAATTTATGATAATAACATAATAATTATAATAATGATAAAAAGAGGAAAAATTAGTGAAAGCACACAGCAATTAATAGGTAGAAGAATGTAATTGTTATGCAAACTGACAAATTTAGAATTTCATACATTTCATTTTATTGAATATTTCTATTTTATGCATTGACAACCATAGAGTATTTTGTTATGCCTGCAACCAATATGCACATTTCTCTCTCTCTCTTTCTCTCTCTCTCTCTCTCTCTCTCTCTCTCTCTCTCTCTCTCTCTCTCTCTCTCTCTCTCTCAACTCCACCACTCTTGATGTACTTGGCTGGGTCCATGAGCCTGGCAGTCACTACTAAATAAATGCATGGAAGGAAGGAAGCAAGGCAGACTAATGCCAAACAGCAGAAAAGAAAAAAAAATGTCTTGAAGAAACAATAAAATATGTAAATCTATCAGGATTAGGCCTACTATCATAACATGACCATGTCACCTTCTCTCCGACCCTTTATTCAACAAGCTATAATTTGTTGTACCTTTAATAATTCTATGTAAATGTATTCATTGCATAAGAAATGAGAAACAACACTTATACTCACAGGTTTTAGGTATGCTGTTGATTCCACAGGCAATTGGCAATGTCCCATCCTTCATCAACATCCTATTTGAAAAACCATACATCGTGACCAAGTGCACAAAGCAATTTAATGTGAAATGTACCGCATGAAAAGTTTGCTATTTTTTTAATGAACCAGAAAAAGACCCATACTTCCTCATTTCTTACTCCTCAGTTCATCATATGACAAATTAAAATAGTATTATATAGATTTTAAGGTATGATGCTTAAAATAATACCAGCAATTACTGTAATGGGAATTAAATCTGCAGACTATTATTATATAGACCTAGAGAGATGTTAGCAAGGAAAAAGAATATGCAGAGACATGTTTCTGCTGTTTCACATAAGATGGTAAGCATCAACATGAGGTAAACCACCAGGCCAAGATCACCATATCCCTTTTTCACTTCCGTCTGATACCAGAAACCCATTTGAACTATAATAATGATGCATTCACCTGAAGAGGCTCTATGTGTTTCATTTAGTTCTGGAACAACGGATACTAGAGTGACTATTTTCATAGATTTTTTTCGATGTCAGTTTTGTATATATAGACAAATACATGTGTATTTATATATAATGTGTGTGTGAGTGTGTATATGAACATATATATATATATATATTATATAGTCAAATCGAATTATAATCAATTCGATTAATTCGAATCCAAAATAAAAGTTTGTGTTTACATAATATATATATATATATATATATATATATATATATATATATATATATATATATATATATATATACACACACACACACATGCATGAATATATAAGAAAAAAAATATTTATATATAAAATATTTATATTTATATATAAAATAAATTACATATAAATCAATATACAGTATATACATGACAATATTTCTTAAAAATATACAAGCTTGTGTGTGTATTTATATATATAAAATAATTATACACAGTGCACCCACATATATTATGTAAATACAAACTTATTTGGATGCGATTAATCACGATTATCGATTATTCGTTTGACAGCCCTAATATATATATACATATATACGTATATGTAACTACTTTTGACTCTTTTGAAACCTTGTACTTTTGAAACCTTATAGATGATAGCCCTTGCGACAACTTTCCTATGTGACAATCAGGCCTGATTTCCTCTGTTCCTTTGCAATTGGCTTGAAAATTGCAATTTTCCTTGATTTTAGATTAATGCGAATTTGGAATCTTTGTCATTCTAATCATCTTTAAATAGCCAAAAATGGTTGTCCGCAAAAAGATCAATAGACAACTGCCCAGTATAAACAGGACCAGTTCTATATTACATTTTTTGGGCGTTTTTCACCCAAATGTGTAGGAGGACAAGTCAAGAGTTTGAGAACAGAATGTGAATGATCCTCCATTGTTTGATGAGCAAAAGGCTCATTGTCTTGGAGAGAGAAGGAGTGAAAAATAAACTACCCACACACACAGACTCTGTGGACTGCTAACGTCATAATTACTGGATATTCTTGTGAGATACGCTCTAGTATGACTTTACATTAGCCTGCGTCATCGCTCACCAAAGAACTTGCTTGTCGGGTATACATCACGGTTTGATTGGTACTGTAGTTCATGTGCTCAACACATCGGTCCATCAGTTTGAAGAGTCAGCCACTGTTACACAACTCATTATAATATAGGTTAAACCGGTCAGTCAGTCTTTAAAACACAATGTTTATCTTAAGCAGGCAATGTAATGCCTAACAATGGCTATGTTTACTTTGACTTGACCCAAATGGCATTGGCATGTAACTCAAATTTCAATGTCAAATTCACTCACTGGCACTTTAAATGGGAATTAGTAGTCATATGTGGAATTAATGGCCCTCAGTATCCTGAAATACTCCCTGGACATTCCCAAAACTGACTGGGTGAGATACGTATTTACATAGGAGTGGTTGCTGCGATTTTCGGTAGGATGCTGATGATTCAAGGTGACGTGCACGGGTGTTCATACGCCTAAATTAAAATGTGCGCGGAAGGCCAGGTGGAGCTTGAGGCATTTGTGGAGACTTGTAATGCCTGTAAACTGAAACAGAAGTGCTTAAAGCAGAGACATGGACATTTGAGGCTTTAGTCCACCATTGCCATATTACTTTTTTTTTCTCAAAGAGGAAATTTGTGTCCACCATGATGACACACATAACATACTAAGAACATAACATATAACATCTACAAAAAGAGAGCAAGCATACATATTTAGGGCACTCGTATGGATACAGGAATGGAACGCTTACTGAACTTGGCTTTTCTACACATCGGATGGTAACCTATACATACGGCCAGAAGGCAGAAGAATAAAATATTTATACAGAGGGTGTTCTGGGTCATTAAAATACAAATGCAAAGCTATCTACAAGAAATAGTCTTTTTTAAACAAATCAACTGCTGGAGTGTTATCAAAATCTAATTGTCCTAACTCAGTTTCCTGTGTTTCCAGTTGGTTACCTTGATTATTCGTTGTTTGATGACAAGTTACACCTGTTGATTATTTTGTTAATAAGTTTGTTCTGTGTATTTAAGCCTTTTTCTTTCTGTTCTTTGTCAGTTCTACTCATGATATTACAGTTGTTCTGTTCCTGAGTTTGAGTTTTGCTTAATAAATATATTGACATTGCTGCAAATAGATAGGCTAATTTCCCTCGCATTTGTGCAACCGGTTGTGGTATTTGTACAATTCAAAATTAATTTTTAAATGTCATTTTGATTATCAAAGATGAGTTTTAAGGAATAAAATTATTGCCTGCAGTTTGCTATTTTAAAATGAAAAAGTTTTAGCTAATTGATGTTTATTATAATTTAGGTCTGTAATTAACATTACAAAGTACTTTTGTATAATTGTATAATTTACTTTTGTATAATTACAAAATTATACTAAATTTACTTTTGTATAATTGCAAAAGTATACAATTAATCAAGTCAGTTTTTTTGCATACTTTGTGCCTTTAAAATCTTGAGGCTACAGATTAGTGTGTGTGATGAAGAGTTACAACCCTTTAGGAGGGTCACAGGCATCAATAGACCCCGTGCTGTTTGCTTTTCCTGGAATCAGTAAAACTTAATAGCCATCACCCCCTAACCACTTACACAAACCCATATGCACCCGCTACCGTCTCACACACACTCTATGCATAAACAAAAGCTGTTTAGAGATTTCTTCTACAGATACGCTGAATGAGTAGGATGCATGCTTATGGAATGTGACCAAAAGGTTGTTTTGAGTGTGATCTACACATTAACAACCCCTCAGCTGCAGGAGAAAGAGTTTGCTGAAGAAATACAACATTCTTACTGAACAGATCTACGAAACCACTCCTGCCCAATGTCCTTCCATTTATCCAGATGTCTCTCGCAGAACATCTGGTTTTGTCTTTCTGTCTGGTATGTGTCTCACCCGGAACATCGTGAACACGTGTGGCAGTGTGAATGTGTGTTTGTAAAGTAGCGTTATGTAAGTCTACTCCTCCTCCCCATACTATGTCTGAAACTGCTACTGTGGCTGCTTTAGAGGTCTCCATGTGATGCACAATGATTCATGGATTTCAGCGGTCGACTCGTGTTCACGGCTCCCAGAGATGGTAAATCATCAGACCTGTAATTAATTTGGCAGATAGTCTCAATGCAGCCATTATGAAGCTAATTGTAGAGTCTTGACGAACACCCCATTTGCATCAATGCAGCCTAGATTTAAATTTGACAGATTTTGATACGCTTATTGTTCTTTTCTGAATAGTAGGTAGTTCAATATAATTAGCATCAGGGTAATTGCAGCACTTTCACTCACTTTTATCTGTTTTTTTAAAAAAAGAATATGCTCCGACTGTCAGAGTCGGGCTGAGAATAAACTACTGTACACATGTTTGGTGGATTGTCTTTGTTTTTTATTCTTTCAAAATGGCTTAAGATCAATTTTCTTTTAACTGGTTAAAGGGATTGGTTTATTTTTAAAATGAACTGTCATCATTATGCTCTCTCATGTCTTATTTTCTCTTTTAATAAGACAAAAAAAAAAGATGTTAGGCTGAATGGTCATGTTGCTTTTTTTAATACAAAGATAAGTGAATGGTGACCAAACCCAAATTTTTCTAAAAAAAAAAAAAAAAAAAAAAGGTGAGACAATACACATTACAGTATTTTAGTGACTGAACTCATAGAACTTACATTCAAAACTGAATGCAAGAAAAAATTAAGACTACGACAGATTGCGCAGAACCATTTCTAGGGTTAACAAAGAATGGTGTGAAAAGAGAAAAACATCCAGTATGCGGCAGTCCTGTGGGCAAAAATGATTTTTTGATGCTAGAGGTCAGAGGAGAATGGGCCGACTCTGATTCAAGCTGATAGAAGAGCAACTTTGACTGAAATAACCACTCGTTACAACCAAGGTATGCAGCAAAGCATTTGTGAAGCCACAACACGCACAACCTTGAGGCGGATGGGCTACAGCAGCAGGCAATGTAAGACCACACCGGGTACCACTCATCTCTACAAATAGGAAAAAGAGGATACAATTTGCAAGAGCTCACCAGTTGAACTGGAAAAATGTTGCCTGTTCTGGATCCATCATGCCTTGTTACTACTGTGCAGGCTGGTGGTGGTGGTGTAATGGTGTGGGGGATGTTTTCTTGGCACACTTTAGGCCCCTTAGTGCCAACTGGACATCTGACCATGTACATCCCTTTATGGCCACCATGTACCCATCCTCTGATGGCTACTTCCAGCAGGATAATGCACCATGTCACAAAGCTCAAATCATTTGAAATTTGTTTCTTGAACATGACAATGAGTTCACTGTACTAAAATGGCCCTCACAGTCACCAGATTTCAACCCAATAGAGCATCTTTGGGATGTGGTGGAACGGGAGCTCGTGCCCTGGATTTTTATCCCACAAATCTCCATCAACTGCAAGATGCTATCCTATCAATATGGGCCAACATTTCTAAAGAATGCTTTCAGCACCTTGTTGTAACAATGCCACGTAGAATTAAGGCAGTTCTGAAGGTGAAAGGGTGTCAAACACAGTATTATTATGGTGTTCCTAATAATCCTTTAGGCGAGTGTATATCTATTCAGTCAGTTAGTACAGTTCTTCAGTACAAATGGGTTTTGCGGGTGTGTATAATCATGTCAGTGCATGTGTAAGTGTGTGTGCTCATTTTCCCAGCTCGTGTTGTCGGGTTAGTGTTACTGGGTTCCACTTTCAAAGAATGACCTTGTCTCTGGTCTCCAAACATGTATAATTCAGAGCTAACCGGGTCGGTGTATGCTTTTGTTTTTATGCACTAAACTAACTACAGCCAAACTGCTATTGATTAAAAGTGTTGCTATTTCAGGTCAACCCACTTTGACTAACCTTTCACATAAGCTAGTTAATGTGGTTTACAGTTGTGATCTAAATGCCATTATTAACTATTCCTCATGCTTCGGCTTAGGTATTTGAACGAACAAACTCTGAAGTAATAAAGGGTTAGTTCACACAAAAATTATTATTAACAAACTCAACTTTCAGGAACAAAGGGAAACCACTCCAGGACTTCAAAACACACAACCATACATCAACGACCAATCAATACTGTGGGAAAACACAGGGCTTAAATGAACTGGGACTAATGGGATAATTAACAGAACACAGGTGATGGGAATTACTAATTAGACAGACTGGGAAACACTGACAGGACTAAACCAAGATCACAAAACACACTGAAAACTTGACAGTAAAGAATTTCCCCCAAACTAATTTTTTTTAAAGATTGGCTATACAAGTTTCAACAAAAATCTTGTGTACTTAAATGTATAACATGAGTAAATAAAAAAAATAAAAAAATAAACGTAATCTGAAATGATTGCACAATTAAATATCCAAAAATATAAATACAAAAAATCCAAAATAAATGTTAAAATCAGCAGAGTGATAAAGCAATGACTCCTTCTGCATTGCATAAGAGGAGAGGTTTCCCTTCTAAAGGGGAAAACCTAGAGTGGTGGTATCTCCCTTCACACACCCTCTCCTGGTATCTAAACCCTGGCCTCAATTCTGGCTGTGACGTCCAGACCTTCCAGACAACCCACTGAGCACTCGGATGACTTCACCAAACTTGGGAGGTTATTAATGACGTCATTAACGATACCCTAGCCTAGACTGTTATGTCAAGTTTAGATATGGCCTAGGAGCAGAGGCATTTTAACATACAGACATACCTGTGTAAGCTGCGAGTAAACTAAGAGCATAGATTCGTCAAACAACATTTCATTTTTAGCATGGCTCATGAGCTGTAACCCTAAACTGAAGACATCATTGCCACGAAAACTGGCACTGACACACACATAGAAATACACACTCAATTAACCTCTTACATTGGTGAACTGAAAAGGACCATGATCTCTGACCTCCTGCAGATCTCCCTATCATCAATCCAGATTGCCAGGGAGTTCAAGGAACATGCCATTGCCTGTTTTTCACTCTCGTGTGGGACGTTACGGAGCTATCATGGAGGTGTTGAAAGCTGACTTTCTTGACACAGTTCATGGAAAGAGGAAGTTATATATAATAGCTGCCTTTTCTGAATTGCTTGAATAGCATTTATATTAGAGTTGGTATTCTGTAAAAGAAAGTAACTTGTTATCATTAAAGGCTTCGAGTATTTTATAGGAGGTTAATTGGAACATTATGATTGACTTTTTGATTTTTGGTCCCAAGCCACTTTTCTTTTACCCAATCTGGAACTGCAAGTTGCACTTCAGAAAAGGCTGCGACTCCAAGGACTCAAAACTGTTAACTGGGCCTGGATAATATCACAAAGGAAGATTTTCACATAAATAGTTTGTAAATGTGAAAAACAAAACATATCAGAAATATTTTCTCACATTTTTAAATAAAATATCAAATTAAATTAAATAACTAAATTCAATTTTATGGTTGCATTTTATTATTCACATTTAGCATTTTTTTCCTCTGTTGTCTGACAAAGATTATTGTCAATAAACTTAATTAAATTGAAGATAACTTTTACAACAAGAGTAGAATATGGCATAAATGTAATGTTTTATTGAACAAATTTAACATTACAAAATGTTTTCCCAATTTAATTAAGGTTATCAGAATGTGTGTGTGTGTGTGTGTGTGTGTGTGTGTGTGTGTGTGTGTGTGTGTGTGTGTGTGTGTGTGTGTGTGTGTGTGTGTGTGTGTGTGTGTGTGTGTGTGTGTGTGTGTGTGTGTGTGTGTGTGTGTGTGTGTGTGTGTGTGTGTGTGTGTGTGTGTGTGTGTGTGTGTGTGTGTGTGTGTGTGTGTGTGTGTGTGTGTGTGTGTGTGTGTGTGTGTGTGTGTGTGTGTGTGTGTGTGTGTGTGTGTGTGTGTGTGTGTGTGTGTGTGTGTGTGTGTGTGTGTGTGTGTGTGTGTGTGTGTGTGTGTGTGTGTGTGTGTGTGTGTGTGTGTGTGTGTGTGTGTGTGTGTGTGTGTGTGTGTGTGTGTGTGTGTGTGTGTGTGTGTGTGTGTGTGTGTGTGTGTGTGTGTGTGTGTGTGTGTGTGTGTGTGTGTGTGTGTGTGTGTGTGTGTGTGTGTGTGTGTGTGTGTGTGTGTGTGTGTGTGTGTGTGTGTGTGTGTGTGTGTGTGTGTGTGTGTGTGTGTGTGTGTGTGTGTGTGTGTGTGTGTGTGTGTGTGTGTGTGTGTGTGTGTGTGTGTGTGTGTGTGTGTGTGTGTGTGTGTGTGTGTGTGTGTGTGTGTGTGTGTGTGTGTGTGTGTGTGTGTGTGTGTGTGTGTGTGTGTGTGTGTGTGTGTGTGTGTGTGTGTGTGTGTGTGTGTGTGTGTGTGTGTGTGTGTGTGTGTGTGTGTGTGTGTGTGTGTGTGTGTGTGTGTGTGTGTGTGTGTGTGTGTGTGTGTGTGTGTGTGTGTGTGTGTGTATGACCAATAGTTCCCCAGAAGGACAGTAACTACATTGTGGATAATAACTCAGGCAGTGGACCGCATGAGGAAAATGGATTAATAAACATACTAATCATATTTGAACATTTAAAATAGCAGAAAGTTTAAGTTTTAGTGCTAGGGTTAGGGTTAGTGTTAGTGTAAAGGGATAGAATATACAGTTTGTACAATATAAAAATAATTATGTCTAGAGTCCTCCACAAAGATACAGAAACCAGACGTGTGTGTGTGTGTGTGTGTGTGTGTATGTGTGTGTGTATGTGTGTGTGTGTGTGTGTGTGTATATGTGTGTGTGTATGTAGTGTGTGTGTGTGTGTGTGTGTGTGTAGTGTACGTGTGTGTGTGTGTGTGTGTGTGTGTGTTGTGTTGGCATTTCTATCTGATTCTTGTGTTCTCATTGACCAATATGATTCACTCATCTCCTGTTAATGTTGGATCTTTCTGAAGATTAAAATCTGATTACACAAACACACGTGCACACACACACACCACACTGGAACTTGCATGTCGCTGCCAAGAGTGTTAAGAGGATTGGAAACAGGACCTGTGTTTAGGGATAGGATAAACAAGATGAAAAGAAATATGGTAGAGACGTGTGTGAGTTAACGAGAGTGTGTGTGTGTGAGAGAGAGAGAGAGAGAGAGAGAGTAAAAGTACAGTAATGCTCAAAACTTTGGAAGTTTGTAAGTTATATTAGTGATCGAAGAATATTCTTTATTATTTCAAAAACAAACAAAAATATCATAGTGATTTCAGAATATAATTTACAAAAATATATAATTTTTATATTTGCTAATAAAATGACATTCAACTGTTACCAATAAAATACCAGTGTATTGGAAATGTATTGGGAACAAAATATCAAACTAAGTAGTCTGTATTGTCTGTGTGCAGTTAAACCATAATGGTTATTGTAGTTCTAGACTAAACTCATTTACTCATCTCACTTGCACAAAAACAGATTCAGTTTTCCGCAAAATGAATAAAAACAGTGAAATGCTAATTCATATTGCACAAATCTGTAATAATACAATATAACACTCACATATACTGCATATTTAATCTCACTTTATTAACAGTACAGATGTAAATTTGCACTTACTTCAGCCTGAGTCTTATTCATTTCACTTTTGGTGTACATCTCGCAAAAATAGAATAAAAAGAATAAATAAATAAATAGCAAGCCCAGCCCAAGTAACACAAAAGTAATGTCACACATAACTTTCCATAAAAAGTAATGCAATAAGTTATTTTTTAAGGAGCGACACAATATTGTATGCATTAACTTTTTCCAAACACAGAAAATTTGTAATCTTTTTATTTTTAAATTTTTTTTAAGAGTGACTAAGTAAGCAACTAATGCTTTGAGTTCACTGGCCGTCAGGGAAAAAAACAGAGAAGAACAGACAGGTGTGCTTGGGGGGACTAAGGGGTGGATGGCATTTGTGTTGGATGTTTGATGTGTGGGTGGTTATGGGTGAGTGGTGTGTGGATGTGGAGGCTGGATGTCTGTGTGGGCTGTTGGATAAATCACGGGGTTTATTCCCTTTGTGTGATGCATGACTGAAGCACTGCTAAATTGCTCTGTATTCTGCGTGCCCTTTTACGGGGGTTACCAATGTTTATTTTTAAACAACACGGACTGACACACTAAAGGCCATCTCTGGCACAGAGCGTAGGCAGGCTTCCCTTATGTGTGTCATGTTATCTGTTTGTCCATCTCTAACTCTTTTCCATTGGTCGGCAACTCAATAAACCAGTCCCCCCGTGTCTGTTTTGAAATCTGAGAGCAATGCAATGTTTTTGCCTGGTTTTGTCATTAGTTTTGAAATGAAGAAATGTGCAGTGTTGATTACTCACATGGGAAGCTCTTGTCTAGTACAATGTGTTCCCAACTGGTAATGCTTGAGAATACAACACACTTTCAAACCTCCAGAAACACTGAGGGAGAGAATAATTATTGATAAGTGATTTTTTTTAAAATTTTATTCTTGTCTTTTTTTTTGCAATTTATAAATGTCAGTTAAATTATATCAAAACCAACAATATAATTTATGGACACGAATTAACAGTAAAATGCAAGGCAATATCATTTACCACAGAATATAATTTTGTTGTAAAAACAAAACAAAAACATAACTTATAATCAGCTACAATTTTAATTCTAGCAATGTATTTGGATATTTAAAGTGTTTTCTTTACAAAAATACTTTTTTATATAAAAAGAAAATGTACAGTTAGCAATATATTTGCATTAGATCAAAAAAAATTTTTTTTCGTTTTTATTATTCTCTTCACTAAAAGAATTAGATTTAATCTCATTTAATTACAAATATTTTTAATTTTATAAAGACAAATTTACAGCTTTAAAGCCAAAAATAGTGCAACGATGTGAAGGCCAAGTATGGTAACCCATACTCAGAATTTGGCCTCTGCATTTAACCCTCTGGGGTTCTTTCGGGTCAATAATGACCCGAAGCGTTTAAAAAAAAATGTAAAAATCGTAGCTTCATCGGAATGGTCCAGAAACTTGGTGACTTTAATGGTACTTGGTACATGAACACCCCAAAAAATTGGGGACAGGATTTGAAAAGTCTAAGTGGTCGTAAAAAAATAGTCACACTCAGGACCTTCGGGTCAAAAATTACCCGCATAGGAAATGAATGGGAAATTGGCAAAAATGTGAAAATACTGAGTTTTTTTGTGCGTACAATCTACAAATCAGCAACGATCTTGAAAAAAGCACACAACAGTGAAGGGGTGAATCTATAAAACATCAAGAGTGCAAAACAGACACATCCAGACACACAAACACACCTTTATACACAAACACACCAAAAAATTCAGATTATACATGTGTTTTGTATTTTTAAAAAGCTCAGTTTGTCCACGAGATGGCATCCATCTAATTTCAAAAATTGCTTTTATGAGGCCTAGGCTTGACTCAAATAAATATTTTTTCTATTATATTCAATGGGGGAAAATTTGGTCATAATTATTGCATTAATACTAATTATAAAAAAAATATTTTTGAAATTATCTCAAAACACCAAAAAAGAAAAGAAAAGATATTATTTAAAAAAAATATATATGATTTTCTTTTTTAAATATGAATCCCGCCCTTCGGGTCAATTTTGACCCGAAGGTCCTAAGTGTGACTGTTAAACGAAGTAACCCAGAGGGTTAACCCATCCAAGTAGTGCACACTAGGAGAAGTAAGTAGCCTATAGTGAACAAACACACACACACACACACACTGCAAACCGTGGACACACACCTAGAGGAGTGGGCAGCCATTCACTATGGTGACCGGGGAGAAATCGGGGGACAGGTGCCATGCTCAAGGGCACCTCAGTCATAACATAAACACTTTAACAAATAAATGAACAAGCTGAATTCATTGTACAAGGCAGTACATAGTGTGAGAATTTAAGTGAGTTTTGTGACTCATTCTGTTGTTGCTGTTTTTTTGCTTGTTCGTCTGTTTTTGTTGAAGTAATGCAAGCACCTATAGGCCAAATTCTGCATGCATTAGTGTATCTATGTGCGACGTACAACAAAACACAGCCAAATCAGCCTCTAGAGGGTCAGCCACTCTCACCATGGTTCTCCAAGGATCACCTGTTTTGATAATCTCACACATACAACTGTAGGTCTGTTCTCTGTGCATGAGATCTTCTCTGTTCTGTCCTCCCATGAAACCGTGACTCCCTACAGAATTCAGTCTATCTGTTATGTCACCCTGACCTCTCCGCTCCAGTTTATCTCTCTCCTACAGTTTCTTTTCTCTGATACACCAAACTTTGATACAGCCTTTCTTTTGCCCAGCTGTGCCGCCACCATGCTCTGTGGCCTTGCCTGTCTCCATTCATCTTGGATTAAATGATGTATTATCACACCTATTCATCTTACATATATTTCATTTTTATTTCACATCCTTCCCTTTTTGTCTCTTCTGGTGGGTCATTTCTTATTGGAACAATCAGGTTTGTTGCATGACTGCACAGGACAGATGAACGGGGTCGGGTCATGTATTATTAGTATCAGACACAGTCATAAAGAAGGTTTTAATGGGCCACTGTTGCCAGATTCAAAGTCATTTGATATTGGGTGTATGAGACATTGTTGTTGGACTTATAAGTGACAGACTTGTTGTGTGAGGAGATGGATGGAAAAGATTGCAGGGTGTTTACCAAGTTCTTAGCACATAGTCGTAATTCTTAAAATTCTATGTTTTTATAGCTGACATGTTGCATCATCGATGATGTGTATGCATGTAATGACCTAACCAAAGATTCATAACCTCTGGTTCCTTCTTCAACCAGATTTGTTAAAAAAAGATACAAGCTCATACTTACATAGAGTTAGGGGATTGTTCTAAACCACTAACCCTACACTTTAATGCGTAATACGCATTGTTTGTGCAACAGACCTAAAATAGTGCAGCACTTTGAGCTTAGTTTCACAGTTATTTTTAAAATAGCAATTTTTGCATAGTGGATGACAAAATGGCCAAAAAAGTATCACATAGACATTGAAAGAGGGGCCTGAGTATAACTAGGAAAATAATATCATGGCAACCACCCACAAAAACCTTTAGCAAATGCTAAGCAACACCCTGGCAACCACACAGCAATAGCTAAAAAAAAAAAAAAAAAAAAAAAAAAACTCAAAACACAACAGCAACCACCCAAAACACCCATCAATCACATACCAATGCAATAAAAATAACTACCCTAAAGACCATCGAAAATATAACATTAGAATACCTTAACAACTGCACAGCAACACCCTGGCAACCACCCACAATGTTTTCATGGCGCAAATACAAATAGTGTTCTAAAGCTGAATAGGTCTGTAGCAAGCGTGCCGCACAAGCCCTCAAAAAGTGAGCCAGACGATCGCCCCCTGTGACCGGTCCTCAGTATTAGCTCATAACCCCCGCCTCCCCATGTTATTCAATGGACGCGAGACCAACTAAACAATTAAATTACACTTCACATATCATTTTTCCAAAGATAGTTTTTGCATTACTGTATTTTTATCACGTTGATGTAATTTCAAGTGTTCGTTTTTAAAATAAGTTTGTTTTTAGTTAGTTATGTGGTGATAAAAACGGTGTCTCTGACGTCATGATGGAGAGCTGTGATTGACAGGTTCTCTGTGAGAGGTAGTCACTGAAGCACCAGCGGACTTTTTTCATAATGTTGACTATGTGGCTAGTAGTTGTATTTACCTTATTTTAACGAGGTTTTGCAATCAGCAGACATCATTGGAGAAGAACGAAGCAGACAGAGGCCACTTAATGAAAGTGCGGGGCGTTGCTTGCGTTTGATTCAGCGCGAACTGAGGGCGCGGCCTTGATTTCGCGGCTTTACTTCCTGCTCACGACTGCGCATGACTGGTCCCGAAACACGCAAGTGCGCAGACTCAGGTCCCAAGATGTCAGCGTCATATAATGTCAGTTCAGGTGGCGGGGTAGGTTTAGAGAGACATCTTTATCAAATTCAACAACAGGTTGGAATTGAGAGGAAAAGATATGGAAATAGGAAGAAAGATGTTATTATTACAAGGTTAAGAATAGGGCACACTGCTTTGAATTATAGTCTTTATAAAATAGGGAAGCATGATACAGGAAAATGTGATAAGTGTGGGGAGTTAGAAACAGTGCAGCATATTCTTTTAGAATGTGCTGCATATGAATGGGAGAGACAACAGTTAATTCAAGAGATACAATGGATGGGAATTGATACAATTTCAATGAAAGTATTGTTAGGAAATGGGTCAAGACAATCAACAATTTATGAATTAATATTTAAATATTTAAATAAAATAGGAATAATAAATAGAATTTGATTTTTTTTTTTTTTTTTTTTGTCTCCTTCCTTCCAAAGCCAAGCACACTCCACACTCCAGATCAGTAGGTGGCGGGAATGCACCATTTAGTTGGTCTGCCAATCCGCCATTAAACACCACAAAGAAGAAGAAGGGGTAGGTTTAGGTCTGGGTAGGGTTAAGGATTCAGATAGCGTTATCGTAACCGACGTTAAAGGGTACCTGAAACGTCGGATGTTGAGGTATGGTGAAAACGTCAGTTGTATGACGTCTTGGGATGAGAATGGGCTGGCTGAACATGTAAATCTCAGTAATCAATTTATCATTGTTTTTCAAATGTGATGAATTTCCATCCTAAGAAAGGGCGCAACAGTGACTGAATAGAATCATGGGTTTTGTTTTTGGTATTGAAATCGCGGCCCTTTTTGTCTAACCAGGCCCAGGGCTTTTAATTTGCTAATATACTTATGATAATTTCTTTTCAGACGTGCGCATGTAAATGACAAAAAAAAGTGGGGCACTGTGTGATCAAAATAACATGCAAAGCTGACAGGGGCAATTGCTGCTCTAATTGCTCTCATGCACACACACACACATTTTATACTTCAAAGGTGTTGGATGGATTCTAAATACATTTTTCTGTTCTATGCCCATGTGCAAATTTTGGTGTGTTTGTGTGCCAGTGTTTATGCACATCTCCTAGTGAACAGTTGGCAGAGTTGGATTCTGTATTTTTCCACTGTGCCCGCTACAGCCCACAGACACTCAACATTCGGTCTCAGGTGTGCCGTGCCTGCTGGGACCCAGCCAATCAGAACATCAGCACGCTGTCTCAAAACATTCAACAGCCAATCAGAACATCATCATCACCCTTCCACACAACAACCAACAGCTAATCAGAACATCCACACTCTCAAACAGCTTGGCTGCTGTACGAGGCCTCATATCACCTTCTTGATATCCATCGCATCACTGATACCTCTCTCACACATCCACACTTTTACAAAGGAAAATAGAGTTACTAGTATGGTTTAAAGGATCACGAACTGTGTTCTTTTATTATGTTTCCTGGGGTGCACTTATAATGTTAGTATGATTTTTACATTAAAAATTGTTGTAATTTAAAAATAAAAGGCATTTTCCTAATCTGATTTTAGCCCTCTGATTTGAATGCTCTGTTTGAAGGGCCGTGTCTGCTGTGAAACTGTAGTGTAAACGTCCACTGATTGGCTAACATCTATGCATATGTGAACTCTCTCAAAAACTTTTAGCACACTTTACTATTACAGCTCTCCAGGTTAAATAATCATGAAAGGTGTTGATTATCATCATAGCATTATATATCAATTGTGGCATTAAGGTTGCAGTGATGTGCGTGTAGCCGATCACAAACATGTTTAATGCATGAATGCAGTGAACTCGTCATTGCAACTCGATTTCAGCACTCTAAGGAATGCTTTCGTCATAACAGTGTGCAAACACAATGTAAATAGGAGATTACTATTTTACAACCCAGGTAGCAACTCAGTTTATTTTTTCAAATCTATCTGAAATAACAAAAGGTTTCCTTTAGCCCACGATGGCTAAAGATGATGTTATAAACTGGGACATTCCTAAAAAAGCCATTTTCTGGGCTTGGTTTCAATAAAAGCTGTTTTTGAACTAACAAGGAAGGTTTCTGCCCTGAACCTATCAGGATATTCATATAGTATGATGACCCTTTATATGTCAAAAACTCAAGGAAAATTTTATTTCTCAACTCATGATCCTTATATAGGCCAAAATAGTTGCTATTATAAATAATGCAAAATAGACCCGCCAATTGAGATATGACCATGTAAATGTACCTCTATCACTTTGTTCGTGTCTGGTTACCTGTTTATTCAGAAGTAGATGAAGGTAAAATACAGTGGATAAATACAGTTACTCACTAAACTCACTAAAAGTAACGATAGCTACAACTTTTTGTTTTCGAAATAATTCGTAGCCTAACTAACGTTCAAACTAGTGTTTCCTGAATCTCGCGCTGGTATTCTTGATTCATTTCAGTGAATCTTATCGGTTGTTCGAACTTCGAACGGTTACTTTTAATCATAGACAGTGCTTTTTTAATGAACTATTTGCCGAACTATTTGAATCAGTTGATTCACTATACGGCATAACATTTTTATGACTTCTATTTTGTGATAAAAAAGCAATATTTAGTTAAATACTCCTGTTATGTGTTTGATTCATTTATATGCAAATGAAAGTTTGGTTAAATTAAAAAGTTTAGTGTCATTTTTAATTGCCTATGTTTTCTAGGCTATAGCCTATTAAGTTTGATGCTTGCTTTTGTGCTAGATAGCCTCAATACTGCTCTTTTTCACTCATATAATTCCATAATCTAATAATTATTATTATTTATCGTCAGATCAGTGAAGTTATCATAACCTTATGTTTGTTGGCGACATAATTTGAAACATAGTATATTTCCTGCATATACCGCCTTTTTCTGAAGGTTGGCTTGACAGTAGTTGTACTCTTAAAAGGGTATAGGAAGATAAAAATATAATTTTTTGTCATCCTCAAAAGAGAGGACAAAAATTTCACATTTGTCTTGCCTTTATTTTAAATGTAACAGTTTGTATCTCTTATGAAAATAACATGTAAAGTATATTAGATAACTTTCCCTCAGGCTCAGCAGCTTTCTCACGGTATGCAGCCATTTAAAGTGTGGTGAGTTGATACCAGTGTTTTTACACCAGGTCATTTGACCTGAATATATGCAGGGACCAATATGTATTTTGAATATTTTTTCCTAGAAATAAGGTCCCCACCGTTGGGTTAAATTAAGAGCATGCCGTTTGTCAAGGTACAGTTTCAAAGTGGCTTCCCCAACACACCTTATTGCCCACACAGCAAAGCAAATTGATAGAAGTACTGCATAGAAAAGAAAGGCTGTTCGTTCTCTCGCTCTCTCTCTTTTTTGGTCTGACACACCAGAAAATCCAACACACACACTTTCTAAGCTCCCTTTAACCGAAGAAGTACACAGATGCGGTCTCATGATGTTTTAACACCCTAATGATTGTACATCCAATTAAACTCTATGGTACACTGGGTACTAAGCATATCACACCCAAATAAATACAGCAACAAACAAACATACTGTAAAGTACGCCAAGCACACACTGCAGGGTGTGTGTGTACGTGTGCACCTGTAATGAGGGCTATTAAAGTATATTAACTTTAAGATGACAATGCAGTTGAAGCATGAATAATTGGTGTAGCCATTTTAATATGATCAGATTTCCATGTAAAAAATTAACAGCTTATCTTAGGTTACAGTCTGTCTCTTAAACTCATGCAAAGATATCTCTTTCTAACTGCACGTGAGACTGCTTTAATCTACTCTGGACTCACTCTGGTTTCACACTTTCACCTTTTCCCCTCCTCCTTGTTTTTCTTCAGCACAGCATCACGTCTGCAATGGCAGACGCTGGCAGTTGATGGCTGCTAATTTACTTATTAAATATAAATGATCTAATTTTCTTTGACAGTTTTTTTCCATGCCACATTGCTCATGACTTGCTATTTGTAACACACAGTTTTCTGTAAAGCTGATTATGAAACAGGAAGTATTGTGAAAAGCACTCGACACATATAACCAATCTAACGTACAAATGAGTTGTTAAATATGACGTAACAAAAACCAGTGCACAAATAAAAACTTATTCAAAAAATTCACATAAAACACAAAGATTTACCATTGAGATATTGGGTTAATACTTCATGACTTTTTTAATCTTAGGAAAACTTACATTCGTCAAACGTCTTCCTTAACAATTAAACAGTTTCTGGTGCACACAGAAACATGTCTTGAAGAGGTTTAGGTCAGGAATAAACATTTCAATAATCACGAAGAGAAAAATGTTATAGTTTATTATACAATTAATAAGACAATAAAATAGCATGAGCTTATTAGTAATGCCAAGATCATATGGAACAACACATTCTCATCCCAAAATGTCATCTAACTGACGCTTTTGACCATACGTCAACATCCGACGTTTTTTTTAACGTCAGTTAGATGACGCTATCTAATCCTAACCCTATCCCAGACCTAAACCTACCCGCGTCATCTAACTGACGCTAAAGGTAAAGCGTCAGTTAGATGACGCCCTAGGATCGACGGAAAGATATAATCTTAAATATCTTGAGTGAACTAATTGTTTTTGGATGAGTGTCGGCGAAATACGTGCAGCTTTTCATTGTCAGCTGTATTCTGAAAACTTTCTGTAAAAGGTTTGGTGTAAGAAAGGCACACTTTGCTTTTAGCATGCATAAAACAGGTAATGTTAAGTGGGTCTTACGGTGAAGTTTACTCATGTTATCCCTCACGTGAGAGTCGGGTGTCAAGGCTCTGGAATTCACACTCTTTTCATATAACTGATACCATCCATCTCTAGACTCGCTGATTATCTCTGTGTCTCTCACCCTTCAGTGCTAAATTCTAGTTGAGGAAATAACACCAGGTGCCTGCTTATAATCTCTCTTCTTATTGACATTCTCTGGATTGTGTTACAAAGGCCAGAATCCACACACATAGACACTGAACCATGGAGTACTACGAGCTTAGGTAGTACACTCTTAAATATAAAGGTTCTTTATTGGCATTTAGTTTTATGAAGAACTTTAAAACATCCACAGAACCTTACAATTGCACAGAAGCTTCTTCAGATTATTAAAAAGTGCTTCACACTAAGAAAAAATGGTTCTTTCAAGAACTGTTCCATGAAAGGTTCTATGGGTAACCAAAAAGGGCCCCAAAATTATTAAATGGCACTGTGGAAATGCCTATTTGGTGTACTTGTAATATCTGCTGCAGACTATAAATAAGTTATACATGTTATGCATAAAGATCCTTTGTTCCTGTCTGAGGTATATTTTAATAAATTAAATCATTAGTGTGTTATGTTGTCATTAAGCCAAACCAAATACTTGAAATGGGAAATATTTACTTCTTTTTTTATTAGATTTTAATATTATATAATATAATTATATTATAATTATAGAATATTTAATATTATAATATAATAATTATAATACAAATTAATATTTCTTCAAAACATCTGTACAGAAAATATTGCACATGATGCAATATAAAATACAAACTATTGTTTAATGTATGTACACCACAAAGAAGGAGAGCGTAACACATACTGTATGTTTTAATTTCATACTGTAAAAACTAGAGCTGTCATTAGTAGATTTAGGACACAAAAATGACAGCCAAAATATTTGTAAAGTATTTGAGTTTTAATTATTTTTATATTATTTAACTTGTCTTTGTGCATAAAAATTCACATATTTTGAGTCAGCATACACATAACACAGTCATCAATTTTTTATACATATAAATCTGTATTTTTGTTATTTTACTATGGTTTAGACAGGTTTTTTTTTTCTCAAATGTGCTGCAGGAGCATTCATGCTATTGTATAATACAAAATCTCTTGAGCCATGGTCAGATGTGACACAGCAACGGGTTACCATGGAGACCAGAAAAATGACTCCCAGTGTCTGAGGAATCCACATTCTGTACACAGTATCAGAAGTATTGATGATGCACATTTCTGAGAGCATAACGGTTGCTCAGCTGCTCTTTATGAGCACAGGTGTGTGAGTTTGCTATCTAAAGGAAAGTTCAAATTTACAAGGTCATCCTGTGTGGCAACCACTATGTTACCTAACACACTTCTATCCCATATTCTAAATTCCTTAAACTCTAGACTAAAACCAACACAAATTAACTATAGTGTACAGCCATTGTATCAAATCTGAACTAATATGTTCACCATTTGCATAACAGAGTCGATAACTGTACTGGGACTCAAAATGTGAAATTTTGAGAATTTCTTCATTTAAATGGATCATCTGAATAAGTTAATTCACTACAATGAACCAGTTAAATGCAGCAGACTTTCCAACACATAAACCCTCTGGGCTTCTTTGGTCAAAAATGACCGAAACCGTTAACGTTTTAAAATGTTGAGTTTTTCTTTTTGCTTCATTAGAAAGGGATGAAACTTAGTGACTTTTGTTGTATTACCTATGTGAACACACAAAACAATCAAGGAGATTATTCTGATATGTTAAAGGGTTGTAAAAAAATTGTCACACTTAGCTTTCTCCCGGTCAAAAATGACCGACCATATGAAATGAATGGGAAATACAAAAAATAGGAAAACTCAGAGAAACTTTTGGTGGTACAAAATACAGATCAGCCACTGTGCAGAAACACATCACTGTGACACTAAAACATCAAGAGTGCAAATAAGATCTAAATATATATATAACAAAAAAACAAATAAGTAATTGTATCAACAATAGGAATCAAAAAGCCTTTCTATGTATTTATATAGGAAGCTAGGCAGCATGCAGGCCGTTACAGGACATACACTTTATATATTTTTAAAGGCACTGGATGGAGGTCTTCTCACTTCTCACTTTGCCTACAGTCTGCACTCTATTTTCATGTGAAATGTTGCATTTATTGAAAATTGTAAAAAATATATAATAATAAATATAATATATTAATTCTAATGGAAAAAAATAGCCCATTAAAATTATATAATTAATGCAAAGTATCATAAAAATCTCTAAAAATTCTAACTAATAATAGAAAAATATTATTGAACAAGAATATATTTGATAGGTTTTCCTGGGGGAGAAAAAAGTTCAATTGTAAGGCTGCGGTCTTTTTTGACCGGGAGGAAGCTAAGTGTAACCCCTTAACGAAGAAGCCCAGATGAAAATAAACTAATTTATTAGACTGTATCCAATTTTCCTTTCTATAGTTTACAATGAACTGATTAATAAAGCATTCTTTTAAATGCTATGATTAGTTTAGAATGAACTGTTTCATTAAAATCAAACAAACTTTCCAACGCTAGGAAGCTAGGCTACAATCAGAATGAACTCTACACATGACACTTTTAAATAAACTGGTTCAATAGAATGAATCAGACTTTTTAGTGCTAAACATGGGAGTTTAAAATGAACCAATTAATTAGTGAATTCTATTGTTTATACTGATTGTATTTAAATTTTCATTATTTAGCGTGTTAAGCTATTAAGCAGGATTTAGCTCCCACAATGTGCACTGGGCAAAACCTGACCCATGCACATTAGGACAGCATGTTCATCTCAGCAGGATATGCTATTTTCTAAGGTAGGGTGGAGAGCACTCAGGAAGCTACAGACAGGCTTTGTCTTGAAGAGGAAGCGTGTGTTCAGGACAACGTCGACCCTTCATAAAGACATCAGTCCACACTCTCATTGTTTCCGGCGTGTGGCTTATTTTAAATCAAGCGTTATGTGTGTCATGATCTCACCAGCTCAGGAACAGCTTCATATATAGACAGATAAGGGATATTCTAAATGCGTTGACATTGAAGACGGATTATCTCAGAGTCACGTATGTGTTATTGCACGTGATACACAAAGTGTAAACTGCAGACAACTCTGGCATCCAAGCAATCATTCAAGATGTTTTGAAGTCGCCAGTCAAGAGGTCTTCAAGAAATGCTCTACAGGTTTTACATGTTTATTAAAATTAGAAATCTAGAGAGTATTTTAAGATAATACCTGATTCTTCAGCTATTTGTGCTACTGCACACTTTTGGCTCATGTTATATGTAATTTGTTTAAATGATTGTTTTATTATCTAATTTTCATGCCCATTTGGACAGTTTTATGGCATTTGTATAAAATGGGATCATATTTATAACAGAAAATTAAAGCTTTAGTAAATAATATTTACTAAAGGTTTAATTTATTATATATATTACTAAAATACGTGTGCACTAAACTGTAAAAAAAAATTCATGATTTGTAATCATTTTTTTTCTTTTGTCAAATCAACTTAAATAACAATAAATAAATCTCCTTCATTGTATTAACTCAATTTTTCCATTTCAATTCACTTAAAATTGTAAGGCAGCCAGGTTACTTATTTTTTAAGTTAACAACAATCTTTTTTACAGAGCATATAGCTTTAGTCACTGTATAAAAAAATAATGATTATTTATCATAACGTTTTTTTCTTCTGTCAAATCAACTTAGATAATTTATGTGGTTCAGATAACATAATATTTTGAGTTTCTGATTAATTAATTCAATTTCAATGAACTTAAAGTTTTAAGGCAACCAGGTTACTTCATTTTTTAAGTTAAACCAACAATATTTTTTACAGTGTGGTAAGGTATATCTATATATACCATGACTGCGGATAACAGTGCTTCCTAGACATTGTGTGTGAATTCTGTGTAGGTATTATTCAGTGACCTGTGTGGATTTGCTCTGAGCTGTCTGGTAAATAGACTTACCTTGAGCCCAAGTATTTTCCACCCAGTGCAGGACGTGGCTCTTTAGGGATCTTTGGCCATGGGCCTGTATTGTTGTCAGTTTTGGCGGGTCAGTTAGATTCATACTTAGAGTCTGATCTCACTCCTGAGCAGAAATATTTGTGTATAGGTCAAAATGCTCATTTGAAAAGGTCTTCTCATGTTTCCCATGATGACTTTATAGTGTTGATATGCTGCATTTTTTTCTATTGCTTTCAACTTGTAAGCTGTCCTCTATGTTGGTTCAGGTATATCAGTCATCATGTTCTCATTTACTCCATACTAATCCATTCTTACTGCCTGTGGACTGTCGCTCACGTGGACAACATCAGGAGATTCGGCCCTCGCTTGGTCCCTCAAGGTCATCGTTTGCTGTCCTCTCTTAATTTCTCTCTCATACACACACAATTTTGTATCACTTCAAGTATATGATATTCATATTTCAGTACAGAAATCCTCAATATTTTTTCACTGACCACTAGTAAATGCTGAAAAAGAATATTAAAATTGGCATGGTGAATATTTAAATTTCACCATAGTCCTTCATTTTAGGGCTCACCAACCATTTTTTCTATTTTTATAGCTCATTATAGCATTATTCTTAATGCATACAGTAAATATGCATAGACCTGAAAACAGCCTTTACAATCATTGACATATTTCTGAAATACTTATTAGGTATCAATGCAATGGAAAAGACAATAATTGATGGTATAAGAATTGAGCAGATATATGAGAAACATTAGAATAGCCTAAAAAGGTAAACTGGATTCCTTTTGATTTTTATTTACATTAAGAAATCTCTATCTCACAACACAAAATACTGAGCTATGCTGTTTATATTTGCACAGAACATTCAAAGTACACTTTGTCCAGGTTTGATGATGCCAGTTTGTGCATCAATCTCAGTGTCTTTAACCCATTGATAGCCACATTAAGAGATTAGCATTGCTCTAATCGCATTACTGTCTCACATTCTCACCTGTCTCCATTCATGAAGCCCAGTCTTGGCCTTGGCCTTGACCTCCAATTCTTATTGGGTTACTGAACAGACCATGCTCTTGGAGACTTGTTTGGGCTGGATCACAGTGTACCAAGTCTGGGATTGAATGTTGAGTACTGCCTTGGCATTGGGCAAGGTTTTAATGCCCTTGTTTAGAAAAAATGCCCCAGCTAACCTATCACTAATTGAATCATTCGGTTCTCTCCTTCAGGTTCTCAGATTTACACAGCCAAAGATCAGAATGTTTCATATCTCAGAATCTATTGCAACAGCGAGCAATTGCCCAAACTCTCTGCTCCGTCTCAGATCAGTAATTAAGCTGGTGTTTCACTCTATCAGCAGTTTGAATTGGCTCCTCTCCTCGTTTCATTACTTGACTGGAGGTCAGTATTGTTTAAACATTTCTAAAGACATACTGGTCTGCACAGTTCTTAATAGATTTGGTTATATTGGTTATTTCTGTAATCAATTACGCACAGAGTCATTTAGCAGATGCTGTTTACATAACATACGGTATAAAAATATCAGTGACTCCACTATAAACATATCAGGGCCTCCACAAAGAGCACTCTATTTAAAGGCACAATGGTTCTCTCGGGGATTCTCAAGTTCACATGTCTCTGAGATTAAAGCATCAGGCTTTTGTATCACTGCCCATTAACTGCTAATATATCACCCCTCAAGTTGCATTTGTTCCTTTAATGAATAAATGAATTGTGTGCCCCTTTGACCCTGCCATGCACACACTCTAATACACGGTAATGATGTTTTAATGTTTAAAGCTCTGAATCACAGAAAATGCTGCTGATGCAAAATAGATTTCAGCGAATAACAACTTATATTTGTCTTTTTCTCACTCTAAGCTATTGTTTGGCTAATAATTTAATTTACAGAGCTACTTGGTGTCCTATCTTTTGTGTCCCTTTTAGCTTGACAGACACCAGTAACAATCTTGTTTATGCAAATAATTGGACAAAATATCTCCCTATGTGTTCAATGTAAGGAAGAAAAAGTTTGGAAAAACATGCAAATGAGTAAATTATATTTAAGTTTCAGTTTTTTAACGGTGTTTTTTTAAAAACGTTGATGTATAGTTACATTAAAGGCATGAAGAATTCAATTTCCTTGAAAAAATCTTTTAGATATGTCATTTTGGTGATTAATTTGGTGTTCATCCAGCTGTCTTGTCTTCTGTGTTTGGGCTTCCCATGGACGTTGAAGTTCATCAACAATGGATACAATTATGTTTGATTATGTTCCTGAAAATGACGATCGTAATTTAGCTCTCTGTGCTGCGCATTTTACGGAAGACAGCTTCCAGACGAATTCAATGCCGGATTCAACAAGAAACTGTTACTAAAACATGAAGCAGTTCCAACTTTAAAACCAGAGGCAGCAGTTGTTGGGCCACAACCTGTATACAGATAACGTGCACTAAAGTTTAGCTGTATACAGATAACGTGCACTAAAGTTTAGCTAATCACTACACACCGGCCCAAACTAACCAATCTGAGCCCACTGTTTCTGAGGGAGTGGTTTCATAGAATCAGGATGTCAACCGGTCGTTGAAATGACAAAGGAGAAAGCGGCTTACAATAAAGGTGAAATTTATGAAAAACCACGAATACATGTTATATTGCATCCCATAAACACAATCCTGCAAAGAAAAAAAAGCACTAAACCACCCCTTTATAACATTATTGACCTCAGTTGGTATTCCTTTGTGTATTTTCCGTATTAGACAATGGTACACTTAATAGATGGTCTTGGACTTGTCATATTCAATATAAAATAATATCCATCTCCTTTGGTAACTTGAAAAAGGGGTTTCCTGTCCTGTAGTGGTAATACATGCTTTTCATTCTTCTCTCACACTTTTTCCATGGCCCATTTTTCCACTCGTGAGTTCCAGCAGGCAGGATTAGAGAGAGGGATTAAAGTCAAACGACTCAAACCCAATGCCTGTGGTCCAATACTGCAGATCTCCTATTGCTGATGATACGTGCATCTATCAAACTAGGAAAATCATGTGCCCAGAACATTCCATAAACTTATTCTGATATCTTCAGAACTAAATTGCCCAGTTCTTCTCATCACTAAAAGTGTTTTTGTACTGAATATCATAAAAAAGCATCATTTTATACACATTACAAATAAAAAACACTGATTGCCATTGTCTGAAACACTCTCAGTTCCTCAGAAAACAAACATCTGTTCACTGCCACCCTATTTCGTTTTGTCGGTTGACACCAAATTACACACTAATAATCCATGGGGTCCATTGGTTTCATGTCACCTGTTTTTCCTCTCATTTGCGTGTATTTTTACCAAACGTTCTCACAGATGATATCATACTATTGCTAGGCTATAATAGCATGTAGTTCTATATTTAATTTAATTATTGATCTCGTCTGAACTGTGCCTGAATTACACATATGATGTTTGTCAATTTAAAAGATACACTTTAAAGTAAAAAAAGATGCAGTTTGATGTAAAACTATTGAAGTATAAGACTGTGAAAATATGTAATTACAAAGACTACAAACCCCAAAGGTGCACATTTTCTCTCAATGAATGAAGCTAACTTTACTGAAGCGAACATCTGTCATTGTTTTTATAGTCTTCCGTTATAATCGTAACGTTACGAGTGTTGTACCAGACTGCACACATACGAGGAACGGATATTGCTTGTTGTTTCGCTTCCAGAAGATGTAGTTCATTGAGCGATTTTCACATAAATGTATGACCTTTGCAGCAAATAAACCTGTTTGAAAATCTGTTCGGTATTCAGTGAGATATGATTAATTAAATGCGCTGACAGCTTATATCACCGGCCAAACAGACCGGTTTAAGGTGGCGGCCCCACGGCTCATCCGTGCCAATAGGATGTAGAGGATGATAGGGCGTCTATCCATATGATGTCTATGATCTGAAATGTTGAGCAGCATGCTCATTGGCTGCTGATACCACAGCAACCAATCAGCTGCGCTATGTAGAAAACGAAGTGATTGCTAACAAATGCGCCATCTAGAGTTTCATGGCAGAACTTTGTATAATAAACTTGGATATAGCAATTAAGTATCAGTAGCCAATCCAACTTTATCAACACATAGCCATAGCTTACAAGCTATTGGCTACAGTGAATCTCAACTGCTTGGTTTTATTAGAAATTAGAATTTATTTGAAAACATTTAAACTATAAGTAGGTCAGGGTGACCATATTTTGATTACCAAAAACCAGGACACTCGGCCCGAGCAAACAGATGGGCCAACGCAAATGATACTCGAAGTTTACTCTAAGATGCCTTATTAATTTCAATACATTTAAAGTAGATTATGCCTCCTCTGTATGGAGAGAAAATGGTTATATTGTTATATGAAAACAGGACAGTTGGTCACCCTATAAGTAGGTCTATCTAACTTTTTCCACAGTTAGCCTACTCACGTAAAGCAAAATTATTGCAAATCTCATTTGTATAGCGAAAAGCACCATACACATAAAAACTATTGTTTATATTGTTAAAATGATTGTTTTTCTTCATAGAATATGTGACCATGTCAATGTTATCTGCTAGTTTATTATACTAGTTAATTTTCAGTTGAGTTTTCGTCTCCATACTCGCATTTTCGTATTGTGACCGTTGTGACTAGCGAGTGCCTTAACGTATGCTCTTACCAGCTTCCCTAAAAGACACCTATGTCACACAGAGAGAAAAACACAGCTGAGGCTGAGCTGCTGCCTGCTTCACCCTCCCCTCCACCCCAGACTGTTTTCCATCTACTTCCTCCCCTCCCCCACCCTTCCTCACTCTTTGTTCGCATTCTGTCCTCTCCACTGGTTGCCACCCAGCACCGCTCCCGGCCCTCTGATTGGCCAGTTTGATATTAGAGGCGGGGTTTGTGATGCAGCGCTGACATTTTCTCAGTTCGGTGCGCGAATACAGTGTCAGTAGAAGAAGAGTTTGAGAGAAGGCGGTTGACACTTAGGCGATTAAACTGCTCTTTCTCGGTGTAATCCCTTATATTTCATCATTAGAACAAATATAGAGCACTTTACTAAATAAGAAAGATACAAACTAGATGACTCGTGTCATAAAAGAAAGGATCTGAATCAAAACACAGCTCTTTTTTTCTGTCGTGTCGTCCTTCTTCCTCATTCCGGCTTCTTTTGTTTATGTCCTGCAGTGTTCTACTGCACGGTAGAAATTACATCACTGGTCGTGAGTAAACGATTGAGTGAATCGAGAAAAAAAACGAAAGGCAGAGAAAAATATAGAGACCATCTCGTAATTTTAACCGTCTAACGTTACACGTCTTGTGGTGTCCAACTGGACCTGGAGTAAGAGTCTAATGCCCCCGGAGGATGAGCCCAGCCATCGAGGGGATGCAGACAGAGCCGCAGGGGTATATGGGGAAAGGGGTGCTCCTTGAGCCCTTTGTTCACCAGGTGGGGGGACACTCGTGTGTGCTTCGTTTCGGGGAGCAGACGATATGCAAGCCCCTCATCCCCGGGAGCACCAGTTTTACAAGAGCCTCCCTGCGGCTATGCGGAAGTTTACACCGCAATATAGAGGTAAGTAATAATGCGACGCATTATTCTGGTTTTCTGTCTATACAGGCTATTCCTTTCTCTTTCACAAGTGTCTTTAGTGTACAATATAAAGTCTATAGGCTTGTTATAGTGTAAAAAACACCTTCATGCTAAATGAAGGCTAGCAGTTCTGATGTGTTTCCGTCTTTAAACTGTTTTCACACGAGGGCGCTGTTGTAATCATCAATTCTTAAAGGGACAGGTCACCTAAAAATACAAAATTGTCATCATTTACTCACCCTCATGTTGTTTCTTACACGTATGACTTTCTTTTTCATGAAACAGAAAGGAGACGCCCTTTCAGTCACATTTATTGTATTTTTTATAATTTACAATAAACGTGAATAGATACTATCATTCTATGGAAATAAGAAAGTCATGTTTAAATGTATCTAAATGTTTGGGTGTATTACTATCCTTGTAAAGATCCCTTTCGGGTAGGGCCCCTATAAGGTAAGTTATTACATGCTGGCAAGGCTGTGCTTGTTAACGCAAACACCTAAAGATCATCAAAGGACGAAAATCACGAAATACCAGATTTTGGAATGCTTTTCAGCCTGACAGACTTGGAAAAATAAGCACCAATGGCAAATGTTTCTTTCTGGACCGAAAGACTGAGAATATGACATCATTGACTGCCTCCCACACACTTGTGGTATCAAGATTTTTTGTCATTCCTGAGGAAGAACCTAGAAAAACAAGTTGAACCATCTTCGATGTTAGGTTCTATCCATCTGTCACTTTTTTTCAAAAATATTTACAGCCTTGTTATGATGCACACTGCAGTGTTCGTAAGCTTTAAATGCCCTGGTTTCCAGTGTGGTAATAACTAAGTGTGCAGGGCATCTGCTTTTTTATTGGTTGAGGTTGAGAGGATGGGTGTGATGTCAAAACAGAATCTTGGACATAATCTTTGTGGTTGTTTTGGGTGTCTTGAAATGCATTTTTTTTAACTCTAGGAAATTAGTACTGCATCGGTGCATTTGACTCTTCTCTGATTTGTTTCCTGTTTAATTGTTCTGAATTAAAAATCTAGGTGAGACTTTGGATGTTTTTTGTTGTTGTTGTTTTTTTGCATTGTGGCATATCATTACAATACTGTACAAAAAACTGATAAAAATTTACATTAAAAATGTATACATGGTAGAATTTTGAATCTGACAATAATTTAATTGAATTTTATGTAAATTAGCTTAAATTAGAAGAATTGCATATTTTTACTTTGATGCATTAGAAATACTAAAGTAATAGGAGGCCAATGGGAATCATCATTGAAACTAATGGACATGAAATCGACACAAAAATCGATTAGATTTTTTTTTTCGATTAGATTCATCCTGGTAGTAATTTCTCTCTTTCAGAATATCATATATTTGATTTGTTGATTTTTCCTATAGCAAATGTCTCATGTACTATGTCTCTTAATACGTTTTAGACTATTTGGGACTGCTTTTCAGGTTCATAATACATTCTTGTAATGTACGTTTTTCTTCTGTGATTTTCCCAGGTTTTGGTCCATTGTGTTTTTTTTCTGATGCTTTGATGATATCAGTTTTGAATTTGAGTCATGAAGTGATAAGATTTGATATTTGACAATAAATAGTGTTGGGATTCACACCTTAAGCCTCATGTCATTTGTTTATGGGCTGGTTTCATCCTTGAGTGGCAACTGATTGAACGTAAACGTTTCTTATGGTTTGCCATGGACAGATTGAGAGAACCAATGCAGTGAAGTCACAGCTCTCTTGGCTATTGTTGTTTCCCAGACTTCTCTATCTTCCAAACCATCAACCCTATTCTCTCTCTCTCTCTTCTATCTCCCCATTTCTGTTCTAAGTATTTCTGTCTTGTTTGTTTGTTATGGATTATGTGATTCCAATCAGGTTAGGACCAGCCCGTGCTGTCGGCTCAGTAGATTTTGTTAAAGACTCAGGAGCTTTTAAGAGCAAAAAAGAGAAGTGGGTAAGAGATGTTAAAGATTTCCCAGACAGTTTGCTTTAAGCTCGGAACACTGACTACTTCTTCTTTGCTAAAGTGAAGTTATTGTGGTTTCACCTCTGACCTCATTTTTTTTCTCTCTCCTTCCTCTCTCTGCAGGTGTGGTGTCGGTGAGTTTCGAGGAGGACGAGGAAGGGAATTTGTGTCTTATTGCGTACCCTCTGCACAGTGATCTCGGGGACCTGGAGAATGTGGTCCCGTCGGCCGACCTGGATCCCAATAACAAAATAAAATGGGTCAGTAAGATGCTGCTGGACAATGAGGGCTACAGCAAAGATCGGTCCAGACACACTCGGAAGGATAAAGACAAGAGGTAAGGGTGATGATTGTTCAATAGGCTTGTTAATATGCATAATAGATGCATAGAAAATAGGATTGACGAGTTAAGGCCTATTCTAAAACTATAACAAATATTAATGTCCACACTAGCGGAAGATGTCATTAAACCACCTGGATAGTAGGGCTGATTAATCAAATTAAAATCAGAATTGTGACATGGCTTAGTGCTATTATCAAATCACAAATGCTGCAATTTAATAAAATATAGCGGCTTGGTTCATAGTAAATGCTGCTTTATCTAAAATAAATCCATCTCTACATATGCTCTGGTTTTTGGGTCACCTATGTCATGTATTTGGGAACGCTACTTGTGTATTTAAAGTACATATTGTATTTTTACAGTGTACATTTTTTATTTAATTATGTGATTTAAAAATTTTTTTACAGTGAAATTAAGTTATTTTTTCTTATGTTTAACATTTTTATTTAATAATAATAATCACTATAACAGAATAATAATATTAATTATTATAATTGTTTAGTTATATTGATCATTTATTGGCCAAAATGTTTTGCCCTAAACATGTGCATTCATTTGAAATCCCAATTTTTATCAGGAAAATCACAATAGATTTTTTTTTCCCACCTTAATTGTTCAGCCCTTCTAGAAATTACCCAGAACACCCTAACAGCTGTTTAACAACATGCTGAAAACCACTTATATCAACTTATCAACAGAACTGACCTGACAACCACCAACTAAATTATAGCACAATTATGCATTATCACTGCATCACTTAAACTTCTTCTTTTACATAGATTTTTTTTTTTGTGGCTATTCAGTTTTGAGCCAGTGAAATAAATTAATGTAATGTGTGCTAAACCCTTGCTGAAATATTAAGTCATACTAGTCGTTTACCAGACGCTGAGGTTCAGACTATTTCTCAAGGGCACAATGCTGACAATTCATGTGCTGTTCCTTGCGTATTGCACCAGCAGCTTTTCAGTTTGCAGAAGTTGGAATGCCTTGACCACACCACCCCACATCTCTGGAATAACGCTAGCCTGTGTTCTCCTGTAATAATGGCCCTGCTCAGTACTTGTCTGACTCAGTGAGAATGTGACCGATCGTAATGTCGTTGTCGTCATGAAGAGGCGCTGAACACAGGACACCCAGCTGGGCAGAGCAGATCCTGGCAGACGGACTAGTGCAAATGTGCGTTTTGAGCCAAGGTTTAGTAAGGGGTTATGTAACCAGCATAGCTTTGTGACTTCAGTGTGACTGGGGTGAAAGAGCACCTAAGGGGCATTTAGGGTTTTAACGAATCATAAGTAATAACCCTCCATGCAGAACTCTACTGTAAAACCGGATAGAAAATGCACTTATTGGAGCAAACATGCATGTCACAGTAGCATTCAATAATTTTCATAATCCTATTCAGATAATAACAACATCATAATATTCAAGCTCAAACATATTTGCAGTGCATGAACTCTTGGCCCAAGTTGCCATGAATCCAGAATTTTGTAATGTGGTTGTTAAATTGTCCTATGTTTGCATATTGCTTCAAGCTTATTTGGGTGTTCTGGGTACTAGTGAGTTTGTTCAGATCTCTAAAAACATGTTGAGTTCATCCAAACATGTAGTCTGATCCAGGATGTTTGCCCTAATCTGGCTGACCCGCCTCTGTCTTCACCCTGCAGTGTGAAACGCGAGGAGGAGTGGCTCAAGCAGGCCGACGTGTTCTACTACAGTCTGGAGGGGAGCAATGCTGCCGGCCCTCAGCTCAAGCACAACCCCTGGAGCCTCAAGTGCCACCAACAACATCTGCAGAGAATGAAGGAGAACGCAAAACACCGCAACCAATACAGTATCCTTAAGTGCTGCCACAAACAACAAAGGTGGATTGGTCTTGTGTAGTTTACTGAGGTTCGTTAGATTATTATATACGCACATACGAACTGTCGACATTGATAAGAAGAAATCTTTCTTGATCACTAAATAATCATATTAGAATGATTTCTGAAGGATCTTGTGACACGGAAGACTGAAGTAATGTGGCTAAAAAATCTAAGTTACCATTACAGGAATAAATTACATTTAGAAATATATCTAAATACATATTTATTTCACAATATTACTGTTTTTTTACTGTTTTTTTTAATCATGTAAATTGAGTCTTAAGGCCATTGCACACCGAGTCAGAAATTTGCATAGAAATTTTCGCACGTTAAAAAAATAATTCAACCTCACGTTATGTCAATCACGCTTGCACACCGCCTCCGAAACTTTCGTCCGTCATAAAATTAATCGGAATGGATTCAGAATTTTTTTTTTTGCGTTTTCGTAAATTGGTGGTCTTCTTTTTAATATGTGGCTCTAGAATCGCTAGCAAAGCATCAAACTGTTGCACTGACATTTTGAAGTAAATTTTGAAAATCTCAGGATAAATTCGTGACCCCTTATAAGGAAGTGGAAGTCTCCTTCCTCGGCGCAATTTTAGGATTGGATGGGCCAAATATTTCTCTTTCTTCTCTTTTCAATATGAGAGAGGGCAACAAAATCATCCTTACTGCTTGACGAATCCATTTTGTAATTTTTTTTTCGCAAAGGTTTAATAAATACGCATTGGACCCAGCGTGCAAGGTTTTTGTGCGTGACAAATTTAATTAAATTAAATTTTAATTTAAATGAAAGTAAATTTTTAGGCTGATGAACACGAAAAAACACAGAAAAAATTTTCAACCTCAGTGTGCAATGGCCTTCCGAAAGAGACTTATTTTCGGAAAATATTAACATTTATTAATATTTAACAGTAGTGTGTTTATAAAAAATATCTATTTTTGACTATAAAAAACTATATATTTTAGTGTATTTATTGGCCATAGAAAGTAAATGGTAATGTATAATTATAAATTATGGTAATATAGAATTAAATTAATAATTTATATAATTATATTAGTTTTAATTTTTTCCTTAAAAATATTAAATAATATTTTTAATATTATATTATAGTTTAAACGCCTATTTTACCCAATGTTTACTTCAAAAATATAGATTTTCAGTGCACAACCAATAGCACAGCACATTATAAACCTGCAAAAGCTGGTTTTTGTCTGCACACAATTGGTGAGGACAATTGTAAGGAAAATAAAAGCAAAAGCATTTTATCATGCAACAAAAGCAAAGGTTAATTGCATAGCACAATTTATAGAAAAGAAAGGAGAATCTGTGTTTCCCTTAACCCAGCACCTCCCATCAGAATTCATCCTGTTAGAGAACCTAACGTGGCGCTACACGGTTCCATGCGTGCTCGATCTGAAGATGGGCACGAGGCAGCACGGGGACGACGCCTCTGAGGAGAAGAAGGCCATGCAGATTCGCAAGTGTCAGCAAAGCACATCCGCCAGCATCGGAGTGCGCCTCTGTGGCATGCAGGTCAGCATAGCGCTCGAACGTGATTCCATAAAGAAAATAATATTAAGGCGATATATTTCATTTACACACTCCTCTGCTTTCCTCCAGGTTTACCATTCAGACACAGGGCAGCTCATGTTCATGAACAAGTACCACGGCCGCAAGCTAACCCTGCCTGGCTTCAAAGAGGCCATCTTTCAGTTCTTCCACGACGGGAGACGGCTGAGGCGCGAGCTCCTGTCGCCGGTGCTTCGGAGGCTGCGAGACATGCAGGCGGCCCTGGAGGCCTGCGGAAGCTACCGCTTTTACTCCAGCTCGCTCTTGATAATCTACGACGGAGACCCTCCGCGGTCCCGCCATTCCCCAGAGGATGCACTTTCGGAAGAGGAGGAGGAAGATGACGAAGAGGAAGAAGAAGAGGAGGAGGAGGAGGAAGAAGAAGAGGAGGGAGGTGCTTTTGGATTCCCTCACGGTGCAGGTGCAGCTAGCAGCAGTAGCATCAGCGGTGCTTGCGGTGGTGGAAGCGGCTCTACGGGGGTGCGACGCGTGGCCAGGTCAGACAGCGGCCCGGCCGTAGACGTACGCATGATTGACTTTGCCCACACCACTTGTAGGCACTACGGGAGGATAGTGTTGTCCACGAGGGCCAGGATAGCGGTTACATCTTCGGATTGGAGAACCTCATCACCATCATTTCCCAACTAGAGGATCACGGAACAGATTAAACCAGTTCGAATGGGACAATGTTTCTTTCTATTTCTCATCCTTTCAGTCCCTCGGTTAAAATCTTGGAACCTCCACCTGTTCAGTTGTTTTTGGTGTCTTTTTCCTGACTTTTGTGTGCGTAGAGGATTAAAAGGGTCGAGACGCTAACATTGAAAGGCCACGTGATCGGCTTCCTCTGTGTTCAGTAGCTTTACTCCCTTCCCCTGGTGTGTTTCTTTGGTTCCCCTTATCGTTCTATTTATTGAGAATATAAAATTGTTATTTACAAAAGAAGGACCTTATTTTGTTCCCATATCCTTTCCCTGAGAAGGTTCCAGATTTTTTATTAGCTTCCTTATTGGATGAAGGAACAGTAGGTGGTGAAAGGAAGACTGTTAACTGTCGCTCTACAGCACCGTCCCGTTACACCTTTACCCACCGTGAAGAGAGAACTATATTCAGATAGTTAGTTGACATACAGAGACTATGATAAAGCTTTATTTATTTGTCATATTTCCTAAATAAACTAAAAAGAACATTCAAAAAAGAAAATAAAGAAAAGATTCAAAACTACATTCCAAGTTGTTACAATAATGATATTAATAAATATTATTATTTGACATGTTCAGATACCTCCATCTTATATCTGTTGTACACGGTATGTTGGAGGAAAAATAAAACTTGTTTGTGTTAAATTCTGGTCTTGTACTGTTTTTATTATTATTATTTATTTCTCTTGGTGTGCTGTATCCTATCAGGTTATAGTAAGTCATCTTTGTTTTCATCTTTAGTTGTATATGTGGAACAAGAATAGGGAAATAAAAAGAATGAAGTTGGTTAAAATGTTACTAGGGATGTTATTAAAATTGAACTAGCTTAAAATCAATTGAAGGCAGTTATTCTATAGCATTATTGTGATTTACCCATAGTAAAGAGTTGATATACACTGAGTCGTGTAGTTTTCTAGCCGTCAGATATATAGACTACTTTATCATGAGTTTTATGAATGCTAATGTTTTGCCCTGTGTAAATCTTTTAAAGCAAGGTGTCCTGACCAAGTGACCTGAGCTTATCCTCTTTACTGGCTGTTTGAGACGCTCATCTCAGTTACAAATAGACGTGTTACGTGGATCACTGTTACACAATGACGAACATGTAAATCAGACATGCATTATCAACCACATTCTTCAAAAGACCGGAGTATGTTGTTACACATTTTACAAAGAGTACATTAACACTCTAAAAATGCTGGGTTACTTCAACCCAAATTTGGATCAAATATTGACAAACCCAGTAATTGGGTTAACATTTTAAATGAAATTTTTTGACCAAATTGGGTTAAAACAACCCAGCATTTTTAGAGTGTATGTAAACTAGTAGTCAAAAGTGTGTATGTTTTTGAAAGAAGTCTCTTATGGTAACTAAGGCTACACTTTTTTGATCAAAAATACAAGTAAAAACAGGAATATTGTGAAATATCATTACATATTAAACTACATTTTGTTTTCTAGTTTAATATATTTTAATATGCAATTTATTCCTGTGATGGAAAAGCTAAATTCTGAGTCTTCAGTGTCTAATGATCATTATGCTAATGTGGTGCTCAATTCTTTTTGTAACATTATAATTGTCCTTAATGACACAATGTAATACAATTATTGTTGAATAAAAGTATACATTTAAAAAAAGCCTTACACCAAACTTTTGAATGGTATTGTATGGGTTTAAGCAGCAATATTAATCAACTGTCTTCAACATTGAAAGCAGTAATAATGTTTCTTGAGCACCAAATCAGCATATTAGAATGATTTCTGAAGGATCGTGTGACACTGAAGACTGTAGTAATGATGCTGAAAAATCAGCTTTGCCATCAAAAGGATAATTTTTATTGAATAGTAATAGTTTACGCATTAATCACACATTACATTGTGGTCCATGAACAGCTGGCCCAGAACATAACCACTCCGATGCCAAATGATGGGCTTTATATGCTTTGAGGACAGTGAGTGTTTAATCATTTGTTCTGTATGTTTTTTTATTTTTTATTTTTTATTTCTTTTTATCTTAGTGGAATGATTTGATGTAACCTCATGGATGAGGGCCAGTGTGTCTTTATCTAGCAGTGTGTGTCAGTGTCAATGAAAAAGCGTGTATATGGGTTTGTTTTTGTGTCTGAATGTTTGTTTGATGAATATTTCACCATTACCCTTTATCCAGCGTGGTGGTTGCCATGGTAACCGGACCTGTTTGGTAATACTGAAATCGCTATGGCAACAGAACAGTGGCATATTATTAGTTATTTTCTTTTGCACTGGGGATCAAGTGTTGGCCTACACAAGCTTATTACACCTCCTCCAAAATGAGAGGCAAATATCATGAATTCATCCCTAATCTTAAACATATGGGGGATAGGTTCACCTTACATAATTACTGGTTTCAAGTGCGCAGCTGGCTCAGTTGAAGAGTTTACAATTGCATGCCCATTAAAGATACTCAGCTGTGCTCTGTTATAGTTCAATTCATTCTATTATTCCTTTGTTCTTTCTGTGTTCCTAAGAATAGACCATTGTGAGGGCAAAGCATTGCTCGCTTTCTTTTGTCTTTTTCTGTGAACTGAGTTTATACTAAATGTCTCATATTATTGTGCTAGATTTACATTAGTAAATATTTTATTTATCAGGACCGCTTCTCCCAACGGTTCTATTTATCACTGCGTAACACTGTAGTTCCTATGTTGTTTTTATTTGAGCTTTCATGCATATTACCAGAGAATGTCAATAGAGTGCCGAAGTTATGACGTCACTTTGTAGGCCAAAATGCGGAAGTAAGTTAGCATTTTAGCACTTCCGGTTCCCTCGCCCTAAAGTCAATTTGCATACTATCCATCTTAAATAGTTATTCGAAAATAGAATTAGTATGTCCCAAATCGTTGTATGTTGAGTGTTCCAAAGAGATCCGGATGGTCTACTATATCCAGTCAGAATCCGAAGCGCAGATCGATGCACACTCTAACGGCTGACATTGCCCACAACCCATCGCGTGTTGGACGAGGATTCGATTAGAACTACAAACACAAGTGAAAAGGTGTTCAAAAACTACAGACTTTGAGTTTCTACGGACGTGCCGAGTTCGGTGGCTATGATTTCGATTCTGAAGAGAAAACGCAAAAGTGACGTTGCATTATCAACTTATCACTTTTTATTCTGCGTTTAGACAAGCGTTTTGGGTGGGAAATCCACGTGCATATGGTGACGCAAAAGTGTGTGAAATTCAATGTAGTATGCAATCCAGGCGGCTAGGTGGCGATGTGAAGCACTGCCACACAACAACATCAAGTCCGCGCGCATGCGTACAACCTTCAATGTCAAGCAGACTTTTGCGTTTTTAGGTTTTTACTATTTTTACCCTTTACACGGGAACACGGCGGTGGAACGTTTTAAGATTTCCACTCTGGAGGGTGGTTTCACTTTTTTTGTGTTTTATGCCCCCAAAACGCCATCGCCGTGTAAACGAAAGAAAATTCTTATCAAATATTTTTGCGTTTTCATCCGCGAGTGTTCTCGTGTAAACAGGGCCTAAAACTTTATACAGGCTTCAAAATGTATACATTTTTAATTAACTTCTAAAGATTATCTTGATAGACAAAACGTGTAAGGGTCACAACTCTTTGTTGAACACAGATCTTATTTTTTGCGATTTACCAAAAACCTATGGGGAAAATGTACAGCTTTTCAGTCGAGCGGAACTCATGCGCCGCTAACTTCCAAGTTGTCCAACAAAGTGACATCATAACTTCGGCACTCTATTACACACTCGAACGTTGTTGCTGTTCACGGTCAGGGACTATTTTTCTAGCGGAAGAAAGGCTTTTAGTGATTTTACTTCAATTTACTTTAATATTTTCATTGGGTGGGAACCGTTTTATAAAATCAATAGTACTCAAGGCAAGTGCTGTAGCGTGAATAAGTAGCGGCTGAAGGGGTTGCATGCAGCCATTACTTATTCGCGATACAGCACAGCCTTTCAGACCTTTATTGCTTACATATTTAACTTCCCAAGTGCCGGTGTGAGATGCTTTTGATAAAGACAAAACTTGAGGAATTGTCTAGCTTGAATAAAAATAAATAAAATACAATTTTTCTCTGTCGCTTTGGTGCATTTCTCACATCACTATTTACATTTGCACAACAGTTAATGTAATTCCCAAAACAATTAGTACAAACTGCAAAACTTAGTTGATAACCTGCAAAAGTGTGTCACTTGCTCAAAATGGATCAATCATTCCTCAAAAGCAAATATTTATGTCACTGAAAGTGTCAGTGTCGTCAAGATGAAAAGTCCTAACACTAGTGTTTATGAACAAGATAGTCAAATGGCTTTGTCATGTTTTCATTATGTCAGTTTACTCGGTAAGTGTTTGACATTGCAAAAAAGTCAGATCTTGGTGACACTACCTGAAAATGACAGTCCTATAAACTATTTGCACAGCCATTTGAAAACTACAGTTACTGTAAGTTTCACATTACTGTATTTAGTGAGGTACAGTAATTGAGTACAAGACAATGAATATGTATGTTTCACATTTTTACTGCATGGTCTTTGCAATTCTAATTTGTTCAGAGCATTGTACAAAAGAAAAAATACACCCTTATTTACAACAAACATAAACTCCCTTTGGTTAGATCGGTGCACAACTGTAAACAATATTGGAACGGAAAATACAACATACATATACTGTAAATCATCCATGCACATCTCTTCTCATCAGTGAAAGCTGAGGCTCACCATGTGAGAAATTGTTCAATTTAGGATAAAAAAGGGTTTTTTTAAGATAAAAAAAGTAATATTTACTTGATGGATTTTGACAACAAGTTCAACATTTTTGTATGTGATGACTCAAGCAATGAAATGAGGACTATTAGTTTTATATGGAATGACTATTCAGCATTCACAAGTATAGTTAATTTGGACTGATATGACATAAGCAAATGATAATGTGATAAAACAGCAGAGAGTTGTATGAAAGCAATTGATACATGTCTGAAAGCATTTGCAATTTGTTGGAAGGAATGAGAAACTGCTACTATGATGTGCACAAATGACAAAATATTGTGGAGGTTGAACTAACTGTTGTGCAAATGTAAATAGTGATGTGAGAAATGCCCCAAAGCGACTGAGAAAAACTGTAAAAAAAAAAGACATTAAATAAATAAAAGTGTAATCAAACACGGTCCGTGTAACGCTTCACAATTCAATTTTCAGACCATAAAATGCAAATGAAAAATGGAAACCAGAAATTAATTTTTCTTGTTTTTCCAGTTACATTATCAATGTATAGTTACTTTTTCTCCCGTTTTTCAATTTCACTTGTGCTAAATTGTGACTTCAGAAACAAACATTTGAATAAATGAAAAAAATAAATTCGCCGCGTGGTGGACGCAAGTAACGTTACGGTGACACCGAGTACATCCAAAATGGCCGCGCATCCGGGTTGCCGCCCAGAACGTGACGTCGGTGAACTATGGCCGCTGTTCAGCTCTACAGAGTAAATACAGAGCGGTAAAGCTTGCTTTACTCTCTCGATAAATGCTCGATCAACACAACCACAAGCAGTGTTGTGCATGAACGCGTTCAATGAACTCGTTCATATTTTTGCCGAACGCTTTACTGAACGAATCACCTTTCGTACAATGAACGACAATGAACGTGAACAAGAGCGTCGCTCAGTCTGTCAGGAATGAATGAGCAGCACGCCACGCGCAGTTCACGTTCACTCATTTGAGAAGTCAGGTTTTATCTCCAACCCCAGTTTTGAGTCGCCGAATCCATTTGTTTATAGATCAATGATTGAAAGTGTTTTAACTTATAATATTTGTAGCAGGGTATGTATATCCCTTGCTGTTATTGGTTACTGTCATGGTAACCCTGTGAGCCTATCAGTGCCGAATTTAGCAGCGAGACGTTTAGCCCTTGCTGTGATTGGTTCGTTCTGTGAGCCTTAGTGCCCAGTTTGGAGCATAAAAATGTGAGTGGTTTGTTTGCCAGGTCTCGAACTTGATTGAGGTGTGGCACGTTAGCATGAGTTGGCTAGCAGGAGAGTTTCTGGTTTTCTCTCTGGTGTGCACTAGCCCTTGCGATAGCTGCCAGGTAAGTTTCCGTATTTTAAAGAGTTTTCTTGGTTAACGGGAGACTGAACACCGAGGTCCTGTGATAATATTAGTTGGATAATATTAGAGTTGGAGTGTTTTGATAGTATTTTGATAGTATTTTGGGTGTGGGGTCATATAGTACAACTATACAATTTGCAGAAAGAGAAAGCTGAAAACCATCAGAAGAGCAAAAACAAAAAGAACGATTAACGTTAGATGGGCATGTTTATATGGTAAGGACAATTCTTCTGTGTATTATACACAGCTAGACACAATAAAGACAAGACATTTCAAAGCTATAGCCTAATGACATCATATACGGGAGATAAGTCAGTAAATTCGAGTAAAATCACAGGCTTCGCTTATCCCGTGCGAATGCGCCACACGAAATTCAGATGTGGGTGAGTTATTTTAAATTTACACATGGTCCCCAGGTAATACTAATCCCGTGCGAATAGGGCTTAAGTAAATGTTTTTTTTTTTTTTTTATAAATCTTTGGCAGGTGTGACAATGTCCAAGGGTGTGTGAATATGTACTTTTGTTTTACAATAGTTAAATTCTTTTGTATGCGAGTAGTTTGTGTTTTCTTTTTTTATTGGATCACTGAACTGGACGGGTTGGCTGTGGTTATAATTAGATTTTCTGTATTTTCACGTAGTGTGGTTAATATTTTTTTCACTGTGTTTGTGTGTGTGTGTTGGATATCTTCCTGTTTGTTCAAGGGCAGGTCTTCAGAGCAACTGAAGAGAGCAAAATCATGTTCAGAGTGTTACCTTTGACCTTCATCCAAACAGACAAACTTATTTACAATCCAGGACAAACAGGTGAGCTGTGAATGACCCTTGGTTGAAGCTATCATCTTCAAATGCATTATGCATTATATGTGAGTTTGTTGGTGTCTTTGCAGTTAATTTCAGAGTTGTCTCCATGGATCCCACATTTGTGCCTTTTGATCAAATGGTAAGACCAGATGTTTCACCATTTTGAGTGTTCTGACCATAAATGAAAAGCAAATTAAATGCAGGTTCTTTTAAGATGCAGAAATTTCAACTTCAATGACCGCTTTTAAATGTTTATTATTCCTGTCTGTCTGCTCGTGGTGGAGGTGAGTTTGCTTCGGTGTAAGACTTTGAATGGAGCCAATGCAGCTTTTTGCACTTTTCTTTCTTTGCAGATTTTCTCTGAGCTGTTAATTTGTTTTAATAGGACAAAGATAATAACCGGATTGGTCAGTGGACAAATGTTTCCTCAACGGAGCTGATATTGGAGCTTCTCAGTTCAACCCAGAGGCTCAGATGGGGATGTACACACAAAAGGCTTTTATTGCTGACCGAGAAGTCTCCCAAGTTTTTGAGGGGAAAAAATACGGTAAGTTGTTCTGTATGTGCAGTTCAATGACAGATCTGAGGCCTTAACCTAAAGTGGTTTATTTCTGGTTTAGTTTTGCCCAAGTCTGATGTGACTAAACAACCCGAAGACCTACAGCGTTGCAGTTATGGGACTGAAAGTTGAGTTCTGTGGCAAGTGAATGATGCTTTATTTTCTTGTCTTGTGGTTGGTCAGTTCTTTATTTTGTTCTGATGTTTTCCAGTTGTCTGTCAGTGTCAATATGGCTCCAGCAGTGCAGATTCTGGTCTACAGCGTTCTTTCCGGTGAGAATTTAGTTGCTGCTAATGTGCCGTTTGACACTTATATGTGTTTCCAGAACCATGTACTGTATGATGTGGCTATTTTTCAATTTGGGAATGTTGGTGTGTGTGTGTCCTACAGCGTGTTGGTCCTTGTTCCAGGTATCTCTGCAGTTTTCTCCAGCTGTTCCTGCAGAGGGAAATGTTCTGATGGTTCCTGCTCAAGCAGGATCTCTGTGTAGCCTCAGTGCTGTAGATTCATTCATTAAAAACCAACACATTATGACTTTAGTCTTCTTTTTAGGTCTTCTTTTTATGATCTTTTAATGTGACGGACGGACGGAAGTAAGATATTTTGTTTGGAGGACTGGAGGCCGGAGGACTGGAGGCCGGAGGACTGGAGGCCGGAGGACTGGAGGCCGGAGGTAAAAAAAATTTTTTTGAAAAAAAATTAAATAAAAACATCCATCCATCCATCCATCCATCCATCCATCCATCCATCCATCCATCCATCCATCCATCCATCCATCCATCCATCCATCCATCCATCCATCCATCCATCCATCCATCCATCCATCCATCCATCCATCCATCCATCCATCCATCCATCCATCCATCCATCCATCCATCCATCCATCCATCCATCCATCCATCCATCCATCCATCCATCCATCCATCCATCCATCCATCCATCCATCCATCCATTCCATCCATCCATCCATCCATCCATCCATCCATCCATCCATCCATCCATCCATCCATCCATCCATCCATCCATCCATCCATCCATCCATCCATCCATCCATCCATCCATCCATCCATCCATCCATCCATCCATCCATCCATCCATCCATCCATCCATCCATCCATCCATCCATCCATCCATCCATCCATCCATCCATCCATCCATCCATCCATCCATCCATCCATCCATCCATCCATTCCATCCATCCATCCATCCATCCATCCATCCATCCATCCATCCATCCATCCATCCATCCATCCATCCATCCATCCATCCATCCATCCATCCATCCATCCATCCATCCATCCATCCATCCATCCATCCATCCATCCATCCATCCATCCATCCATCCATCCATCCATCCATCCATCCATCCATCCATCCATCCATCCATCCATCCATCCATCCATCCATCCATCCATCCATCCATCCATCCATCCATCCATCCATCCATCCATCCATCCATCCATCCATCCATCCGATTTGAGGACCATGGCGCCCGCCCTTGCTCCCCTTTCAGTGTGGCCTCGGGCGGGCGCCATGGTCCCCATGACGCCCGCCCTTGCTCCCCTTTCAGTGTGGCCTCGGGCGGGCGCCATGGTCCCCATGGCGCCCGCCCTTGCTCCCCTTTCAGTGTGGCCTCGGGCGGGCGCCATGGTCCCCATGGCGCCCGCCCTTGCTCCCCTTTTCAGTGTGGCCTCGGGCGGGCGCCATGGTCCATGGCGCCCGCCCTTGCTCCCCTTTCAGTGTGGCCTCGGGCGGGCGCCATGGTCCCCATGGCGCCCGCCCTTGCTCCCCTTTCAGTGTGGCCTCGGGCGGGCGCCATGGTCCCCATGGCGCCCGCCCTTGCTCCCCTTTCAGTGTGGCCTCGGGCGGGCGCCATGGTCCCCATGGCGCCCGCCCTTGCTCCCCTTTCAGTGTGGCCTCGGGCGGGCGCCATGGTCCCCATGGCGCCCGCCCTTGCTCCCCTTTCAGTGTGGCCTCGGGCGGGCGCCATGGTCCCCATGGCGCCCGCCCTTGCTCCCCTTTCAGTGTGGCCTCGGGCGGGCGCCATGGTCCCCATGGCGCCCGCCCTTGCTCCCCTTTCAGTGTGGCCTCGGCGGCGGGCGCCATGGTCCCCATGGCGCCCGCCCTTGCTCCCCTTTCAGTGTGGCCTCGGGCGGGCGCCATGGTCCCCATGGCGCCCGCCCTTGCTCCCCTTTCAGTGTGGCCTCGGGCGGGCGCCATGGTCCCCATGGCGCCCGCCCTTGCTCCCCTTTCAGTGTGGCCTCGGGCGGGCGCCATGGTCCCCATGGCGCCCGCCCTTGCTCCCCTTTCAGTGTGGCCTCGGGCGGGCGCCATGGTCCCCATGGCGCCCGCCCTTGCTCCCCTTTCAGTGTGGCCTCGGGCGGGGCGCCATGGTCCCCATGGCGCCCGCCCTTGCTCCCCTTTCAGTGTGGCCTCGGGCGGGCGCCATGGTCCCCATGGCGCCCGCCCTTGCTCCCCTTTCAGTGTGGCCTCGCGGCGGGCGCCATGGTCCCCGAAATGGAAATCGGAGATATACATCTTGTTCGGCTTGAGCCAGGGATCGCAGTGATGCGAAAATCGTGATTCTAGCTCAAACGGTCTAGGAGTTATGCGCAATTTAGTACTTTTAGATTTTTTACCATTTATTTTTAAAATCAAAAAATTATTACCATTTTTTCCATGTGGAGGAGTGGGAGGAGTTGGATTTGGATCCGACTCCTCCCATGTGGAGGAGTGGGAGGAGTTGAATCTGGATTCGACTCCTCCCATGTGGAGGAGTGGGAGGAGTTGGATCTGGATCCAAACTCCTCCCTGTGGATTTCATGTTCTGCACACCACTTTACCATGGAAGCTTGTTTCTTTTTTCTTGAAAATGGAAAAAAAATGTAAGCCCTCCAGTCTGCTTCTGTTTTAAAGTCCCTGTAAAGTCAAAATTAAGTATGTGTTCTGAGTTTGTCACACCACAGAAAAATGTGTTATTAGCCACCCAGCCAAATTTGAATGATAAGAAAAGTCTACAAGTACATAAAATAAGCTATCAAAATCTTGAAAAAATTAGCATTTACCTCTGTTCTCAAACGCTGTGGGCGTGTCCGCTGGCTGCGTGGAAGCCACGCCCACTCGCGTGAAAGCTGTCGACGGTGATATTAGCTGATACCAGAGCCCTGTTTAACGGTCTAATTGCACATTTCAGTACTTCACAGTTCTCAGGCTTTGTAATATGTTTTAGCAATACATATGTAATATTTATAATGTGTTTAGAACTTTTTTGTAGAATTGCCTTTATAGGGACTTTAAGTCTTATCTCTCTGATTCAGATACATCATTTTTATTTCATATGGGCCTTTCTACGGAAATGTTCATTTTTCTGTCCCTAGCCTTTTACAGAAATACTTTAAAAATACTTTTTAGGCTTACAAGTTCTTTATATTTTAAAATGAAAATAATCCTCCCTCCCCATGGCGCCCGCCCGAGGATCCCCTTGCGTGTGGCCTAGTGCGGGCGCCATGGTCCCCGAAATGGAAATCGGAGATATACATCTTGTTCGGCTTGAGCCAGGGATCACAGTGATGCAAAAATCATGATTCTAGCTCAAACGGTCTAGGAGTTATGCGCAATTTAGTACTTTTAGATTTTTTTTTCTAGCAAATACAAAAGGTTTTCAGCACTTCCTGCTTGAAAACCTAATAATGAGAGACCTTTTTGACGACTATCAGCGCGACCTATGATCCGATCCTCACGAAACTTTGCATGCTTCCTAACCATGTTAGGACACATGCTCATCGATTTTTGTGAAGTTGTGACTTTTTTGGGGGGGGGGGGGGATTTATTGGCTTTTGGCTGTATTTTTGCCAGGGACCACATTCTAAATGACCCTGTTGTAGCCAACCAAATGCAAAAAAAAAATGCAAATGCACTTTTTTTCGATAATTATTTATCTAGAGAGTCCAGAGAATAGGCCTAGACTGGTTTGGTCCCGATTGGGCAAAAAACCAGGGACTAGTTCGCAAAAGTAGGTTTTAGACAAAAAGCGACATAGCAGTTTTTGGACGAAAAAACAATATGAAAATTAAAAAAATCAGTTAGATTTCATTAATTCAAATGTTTGTTTCTGAAGTCACAATTTAGCACAAGTAAAATTGAAAAAGGGAGAAAAAGACAACTATTGATAATGTAACTGGAAGAAAAAGAAAATGAATGTCTGGTTTACATTTTTAATTTTTTTCATTTGCATTTTATGGTCAGAAAATTGAATTGTGAAGCGCTACACGGACCAAAATACGACCCATAAATCGTAATTCTTTGCTGCGTCCCAATTCGCCTACTTATGCTACGCTCTATAGCCTATGTAGGCTACTCTTTTTGTGAAGAAAAAGTACATGGCTACTGTACAGTGCTTGAAGTGGGGGAAAGGTGCCGGTAGGCCTACTGTCTTGCATTTGGCAAATCACGACATTTGAAATTTCTACAGTGAAAAACAAAACTTGGAAATATTGCTGGTACAACAATTCATTGTTATTTATTCACAACATGTAGCTATTTAAAGTCATGTGTGCACGCATTTTAGACAGACAGGTTGTGGATTTGAGTGTGGACTCATATACTCCCAAGAGTGTTAATTTAACAGTTTTTGCTGTGTACAAAGATCCGTAGTTAGACTGACAAGCTGAGCCATATCGCAGAAATTATTGCTGGCGATATTTCCGCGATATTGTGGCTCAGCTTGTCAGTTAACTGCGGCTCTTTGTGGTAAATGCCGCTCCATCTGAAAGCAGGTTAAAGAGATTTAACGATTACTACTAATCAAGGAACCAGCTTTACAGACGAGATGTGCATAACAATTTGATGCGATATGTCGCCCAGCCCTACCTTTAACTTTTAAATAGCCTACATCATTACATTAAAATGGCAAACACCTTCGGAAAGTCTCCACATGAAAGACCCACTACGTGCCGACAACATTTCTCTCCGAAACGGAAAGAAATTTAATTGGATTGAATGGAGGATTTTAACTGTGACGAGATGATTGACAGGTCAGTTACGGCGATAGGATGCACGCGACAGATCTGTCCGCTAAAGATGTCGAAGTAGGCTACGTCCCAAAGCTTGCCTACTCTTTTATTACACACTCAAAAGTATGTACTTTTTCTTCCAAAAAGAGTATACTTCTAGGGCGTTTAGGAATTATTACAAGCACTCACTTCCTGATGTCTAGGCTACTGCGCAGGCTCAAACCAGCCCGTTCTCATCCCAAGACGTCATTTATCTGACGCTTTTGTTTTGACCATACGGACGCAGCAAAGACTTACGATTTATGGGTCGTATTTTGATTTCCGATTTTCATCTATAAACAGATCAAGGACAATCGGATAACGAGATTATTTTTCGTTTTCCGTTTTTTAATATCAGAACGAAAAATGGGTTGTTTTCCGTTTTTTGTTTTCCCATTTAGGCTACTAATGGTAAGAAACGGGCCGTTTTTCGTTTTAGTTTTTTTCCTTTCAAAACGAAAATCCGTTGGCAGCAAAGTAGCCTACACGTACCGTTATTGTCGCGATGGGAGAATATTGCAGTTAAAAATTAGAGCATATATTAGTTGTACGACGACAGAGTTTTTTATTCACGTTAACAACTAAATGATGCGCATCAGAGGGGATTTAGATGTGGGTATACGCAATGCCGACTGAAAAAGAAGTGGGTATACTCCGTATACCTGCGTATACCCTGCACTACACCACTGACTATAACTATAAAGATAACTATAAACATATAATTCTAAAAATCGTTCTCCATATTAAAGAATAACAGTTCACACCACAGCTATAACGATAAAGATACGAGGAACGATATCGTTGGGATCACTTTCAGAACAATTTTTTTCCAGTTGTCCAACGATAAAACACTGACAACCAATCAGAATCGTGCATTTAAAATGGCAGAGACGTTAATCGTCAAGGTACAAAAAAAAAAAAAAAATCCTCCACTGTTTGACAAGTCAAACCCACTTTTCAATGATACGTTAAAAAAAGATGGATATATGGAAAGCATCCTGGGAATAAAAGGTGAGAGTATCTCACAATGAGATTATGCAGTTTGGCATAGTGTTACAAAATTACCTCAGGTGGGCTATCCAGCGCTAGTTGACAACATTGCTGAAGTACTAGGTGATGTTTTTATCCCATCATTGAATTCGTCAGCTAAATCCAGACATACATGCTAGATTCACTGTTTAGATGCGCTTCTCTCGTCTTTTAAGGATATCGATATGTACCCCAAAATAAAAAGCGCCTGTTTTTCCTTTTTAAAATTATTTTGTAACATAAAGCAGCAACAGGTCATTTGCGTGCGTGCTTAGAATAAAAAAAAACGTTATCGGTCGTTGGTGTGGACGCATATATAGTTATCTTTATCGTTATCTTTATAGTTATCGTGCTTAGTGTGAACGGGCCTTAAGTCTGAATAATACTTTAGTACACAGCACGTCCTTCCATTTAAGAAGGAATAAAATAGGACTAGAAGTCATTTTAAAGATGTATTGACTTCCTAAATGATTCCAATATTGCCCTATTTGGTTTAGGAATCTGTTGAGTTGTAAAGTGCTCTGTCCACTGAAGCTGAAGCATTCTTTCCTCTGCTGTCCTGATGTGTGTTTGCTCATGTATTGTGACATTCTGACTCATTGGACGCCTCTCATAACTTACTATTTATAGACAGTATTTATAGATGCATCTAAATATAAGAAAGAAAAAAACTCCCACTAATCTGAAACACATCAAAACAGCTCAGACATTTGATGACAATGCATGAATTTACTACAGTAGTAGCTACAGAGAGAACGAGTGTTTAGTGATTATGTGTGAGTCTGAGCGTTTGTGGAATAACCGTAATATGTTTACTCTCTCTAAACAAAATTGTCATGCATCATCAAAGGCTTAGGGATCATATGATGTGGCAAAGAAATCATGGTCTCACTTTAAGGGATTCATTCATTCACATGGGCATGTGATAGGCATTGACATAATTAATTAATTAAGTAATTAGCCTACTGTAAGAGTGCCGAAGTTACGACATAACTTTGTAGGCCAAAATGCGGAAGTGAGTTAGCATTTTAGCACTTCCGGTTCCCTCGCCTTAAAGTCTTCAGGGATTTTTGAATGGGTTTTTGCTGAATATTTTCACGTTTTGATCTATAGACCTTATTCAGAGCAGCGCCATGACAGGTATGAAAGTGAGGCTGTGAGGGATAGACTTACCGTGTTTCCAATGGCATCCGCTGTAAAAAGCTGAATAAAGCTCCTAGATTACTAACAATTTTCCACAGCTTCAGGGAGAGACCGGGACGGTTGTAACACTTTTTTCTCATTACCTAAAACTGGCAGGTAACTTGCTGGCAGGTAACTATAATTCTTGGCATTTTATGCGGTCAGAATAGTTACTCTTTAGGTCATAGGTCAATTCACCTGAGTATAATTTTGAAAATGTCAAATGCTTGGGTGTCGACAGGAGACGCCAGGTAAACGTAAGTTAGGTGCGTCAGGGGAAATACCTGAGATAGTTAGACAGACAGACAGATAGATAGATCTGAAATAGATTTCATTGTCATTTTGTAGTCAGCTCATTAAGATTGAAAAGTACTGAAGAAAGATTTAAGTAATAATGTCCAGCTATGTACGTGTACATATGCTTATTATTGTACTGAGTGCTTTTAAGAACACTTTTCAAGAACTGATGTGAACAGTATTGAAGCAGTTTACTTCCTGAGCATTTAATAAAATAGATGAACTTCGCCAAATTATGTAAGGCATAAAAATCCGAATGGAGCCCCAGCAAACCTAAGTGGGTCGCATGAGCCAGCGGAAATGTCACATCATAAAATAAATCATATAACTCTCAGCACACTTAGCAACTGAAGAATTTAGATCCTGTGTTATGTCAACAGCATCTGAGAATAGCAGCTCAAATTGACCATATCTCACTGAGAAATGCAAACACCACAAAAATAAATGAAGCGGAAGGCGTTAGTATATACGTAAAAAATAAACGTTTTGCTTATGTCTCACGCTGCTTTCTTCTCAGTCCAGATTCCTCATCCTTCCACATGGCTGAAATATTATTCATTTATAATAAATGTATACAAGAGGTATGCTATATATACAATGAAATTGCTAAATCAAGTGCTAAAAGACATTTTCCCCTTATACACTCTGAAAAATGCTGGGTTGTTTCAACCCAAATTTGGGTCAAATATGGACAAACCCAAATGTTGGGTTAAGAAAATGCAATAAAAAATGTACAGTTGGAAGTGAAAGTTGAAGTTGGGTTAAAATTGAAATTACATTTTTAACCCAACATTTGGGTTAATCCATATTTTACCCAAATTTGGGTTCGTTGTTTTAACCCTATAGGTCAAATATGGACAAACCCAAATGTTGGGTTAAAAAAATGCAATAAAAGATGTACAGTTGGAAGTGAAAGTTGAAGTTGGGTTAAAATTGAAATTATTTTTAACCCAACATTTGGGTTTGTCCATATTTTACCCAAATTTGTGTTCGTTGTTTAACCCTATGGGTCAAACATGGACAAACCCGAATGTTGGGTTAAAAATGTAATTTTAAATCATCAACTTTCACTTTCAATTGTACACTCTAAAAAATGCTGGGTTGTTTTAACCCAATTTTGGGTCAAATATGGACAAACTCAAACATTGGGTTAAAAATGTCATTTAAAAATGTAACCAAATGGCTGGGTGACCCAAAATTGGGTTAAAACAACCCAGCATTTTTTGAGTGTACAACACTACACTGAGATGTAAAAGAAAACAAACCAGTTGGAGGAGAAAAGAATGTGTGATTTGTGTGGTATTTGCTTGGCCTCACCTCTATGTTATCTCACAGTTCACTGACCATTATATAACCAGTCTGAACAAGTATCTCTTTATTAAAGCACAGACAACTGCTCATCTTTAACCAACAAGCACACCAGAGAATCAGCCGCTGTGTGCATGTGTATAAAGTACTGAGCAAAAGGCCATGTGTACTCTCTGCTCCCTCATTTGTACTTTCCCCGGTTGGTGTGAATGTTAGTACGGCTCAGTAATAATGTGTGTCAGATCGGATTGGCCTGGATCCGCTGCACAGACTCCAGACTAGGAGAATCTGCTGTCATTATCATAACCAGTGTTGGGGAACGTTACTTTTAAAAAGTAGTGTATCTCGTTACTTCTTAAAAAAAGTAATCCGTTACTTTACTTAGTTACCCCATATGGAAAGTAACTTTTTACGTTACTCGTTACTTTTATGTTGCTTGTCTTTGGGCAGAACCCAATACGTGTTCCCTAAATGAGTAGGCCTATAAAGTTCTACTATGCCATATATAACGACATAAATGCATAATGCATTTATTAAAATCTGTCAAATACACAGCATTTATGCACAGCTTCACTACTTCCTGAACTTAAGCCAGCTCCTTGTTTCCTGTCTGCCATTATTGGCCGAACTTGATTAATTCAGGTGTGTCTGATTATTGTTGCCGTGACTACTGAGGTCAGGCACACCTGGATTAATCAATTTGGCCAATAATGACAGACAGGAAACAGGGAGCTGGCTTAAGTTCAGGAAGTAGTGAAGCTGTGCATAACGTTAATTCATCCCTGGGAAAAGTAACAGTTACGCCGAATTGAAAAGGGAACTACGTTTACAAATTATTAGAAGTAGCAGCATTACACTACTTTTTACCCGAAAAAATAGTTAAGTTAACGTGTTACACACAACAGTGGTTATAAACATTCAAATCTGTTTTGTAATGAAAATAATGAAAAATCGTCAGTTAAATCATTAATTATCAAGTTTTAAAGCTACACTGTGTGATTTTTACCCCATCTAATGGTGAAAAGGTATATGACCATCCAATATTAGTTTCTGTTCCTCTCAAATTTCGATTTCGTTTTAACTCCTACGGTGGCCAATGTAGTCCAAGATTAACATGGCTTCCAGGTCGACCTCGATCCGTATGAGTGTTGTCGAATGGCGAAAGGCGAAGCTTGAATTAACATGTATGTCCCTCTTTGGCTAATGTACTTTCAAGATGTAGGGGCAACATGGTGACAGACATTAGAACCCCTTACCCGTATGTATTTTCAATGACATATTATACACTCACGAGAATAATTTATTACTTGAACGAAGTAAATATACATTAATGAGCACATATATTTTTGAAAGAACTAAGTGTTTTTAGCTAAGAATAAACTAAAAGAGTTACACAGTGTAGCTTTAAATGTTGCTGTGGTGAATTACACCATATTATAAATGACAAAATATAGCTTGAAATATGTATATTAAAAATGTATCTATCATTGTGATAATACCATAATGAAAAAAGGCATTGTCGTAGGCCTATGTGTCAAAATAAACATCATTATAAAAGTGGTATGATTGTCAAAAACCATCTTATTCATAATACTATTTGTTCAGGGACTCAGACATGATATAAGATTCAACAGTAAAGTGCTTGTGGCAACAGGTTTTTTCTTGAATCAAGAGTGTAGTCTGTATAAAAGATAAAGAGTACAGGGGCGCCCCCTGGTGGTCATTTCAGTTACGATGCTCAGACACAAACTTAAAATAATACCCTGGATTTTATTTTCCCAAATCGTCAAACTGCACCAGCTTTATAGCCTATAGCTATTTCAGACAGGCGTCATATTTGGGACTCGGTTATGATTTGAAGTTTTACGGTATTCTAAGCATTGATATTTTGTGCTTCTTAATTGTTGCCATTATATGTCAACTACCAATTGAATTACGTTGGAATTAAATATTCTATTTAAAAGTAGTTTGAGTTTTGAGTAACTTTGGCCAATGCATCAAAACGTTTGTCAGTGAAATGCAAACTAATTAATTAAATCTCACTTTATTATCCATACAGTAGCCCGCAGATGTAAGGATTATTTTTTTTACTTTTGGTGTGAAAAGACCAATACAATTGCCAAAAATAGAACTTTTGCATTTTTTTGTTTTTTAAAAAACAAACATGAGAGCCCAGCCCACGAAACGCCAGTAAGTGACACATTATTTCCCATAATAATTAAGTAACCAATTTATGCAAATAGTTACTTTTTACTGATTAACGCAATATTGTAACGCATTACTTTTAAAAGTGACTTTCCCCAACAATGATTGCAATAATAAGCCATAATTCAACAATTCTAATCAAGTGATTTGAGAAATTCTCCGCCAGGGGGCGCATGGAGGCTCACGAACCCGAATCTCCTTTAAAATAATTGAAATCTCTGGTAGCCTACATTAATTAATACCAAATGTTTGTTCCGGGAATGCATACAGAAATCTATCCCAGCAATATCTTGGCTACTTTAGATCAGAATGTTATGTCATTATGTCAAAGATGTACACACACATAACAATGTGATGTACATAACAATGTGAAAAGTCACATTTATCACGTGATAGCCTGGTCAAGCAATAATATATGTGTAAACAAATCACGCACTAAGAAACCTCAATATCCACTGATGTACTGCGTGAAAAAATAAAACGGCAAACTATAGCTAAAACGATTATACCATGCATATTTATCTATTTATTACGCATTATCAAAGACGACTTCCGGGCCACTAATCCCGCCCTGTCCAGTTACATCGTTTTCCATTCAACCCACTATTTCTGTGGCTCTGACACTGACGTGTATCTCTGTGCTCTGGGTGATGACGTGTCCTGAACACGCTCCTCTCATAGAGCTACTGACCGGTGATTGCTAACCGCTAGATTGGGACCGTCATCAGAGGAACACCATGGCCAGTGAGTCTTCGTCGTTTTTACTGTATTTCCAGTCTATTAATAAGTAGTGCAGTGCATTCTGTAGTTATAAACAACTGGCATTTTACAATAACTGCTTAGCCACAGTGTTTATTCGTTCATTAGCAACTGCATTTTGCTGTCAGAATTTATTTAATGTTGGTCATTGTTTTATCTTTAGGTTTACAGAAACACGTTGTTTAACTTTATTTTGTCGTTTAAAATGTGACTTTATGGTTACATTTGTTATTCCACTGGTTTTAAAAAGAGACCATGGCCAGCTAACGTTAGTATTAACAACGTTAGCTCCGTAAACTAGCCTTGTCACAAATGCATTTGTTGTTTATTTCATTGCTTAGAAAGTTGATTGTATTGTAAACATGTAATATTGCACTTAAGTCATTTCGTTAGAACCATGTTGTGTACAAATATAACGCTAGCTTTATATAATAAATCGGCCTATTATGATAATGATCATTGTTGTGTAGCGTGATTTGTATTCGTTTTATGCATGCATTTGGTGGACAGACGGTTTTGATCGTGTTATTTGGATTCAGGGGTTTCTTCTTAGACTGAATGATGACGTTGCAAGATAGAGATTCATGCAACTTGTTTGACCTCCAGAAACTCTAAAGCCACGTCGCCTGAAATCCCAAGAGCTCCTGGGATAGCATCATTGTATTGTTTTCTCATGTTAGGTCAAATAACTGTAACCCTAAGTGCAGTTCTTTTCTTTTTCAGTTAAATTCCTGGAGGTGATAAAGCCCTTCTGTGCGGTTTTACCTGAGATCCAAAAACCAGAAAGGAGGGTATGCAGTTAGATCTCATCTTGCTTTAATAGTTCTTGTGGCACTTCAGTGATACTAATTCTTTGAATCTCTTCACCACAGATTCAGTTCAGAGAAAAAGTGTTATGGACAGCTATTACCCTGTTCATCTTTCTGGTGTGCTGCCAGGTATGTTTACTCTGTCAACTCCTAAGCTGTCAGGGCTGTAAACTGTTGATCAACAAATCATTCTTGTGCATTTATAAACCTCTCAAACCAAACATTACCATCTTTGGATGTTTTTATTGGTTTAAATGATCCTATATTATCTCTGTCCTCCAGATTCCCCTCTTTGGAATCATGTCTTCAGACTCAGCAGATCCCTTTTACTGGCATGAGAGTGATTCTGGCATCCAACAGAGGTGCGAATACCTGAATCAGAAATGTCAGATAGTGATTGAATCAGAATGATTTAATCAAATATTGTTGGCTGGTTAATTTGCTCATAATTATCTAATTGGATTTGAATGATTTTAAGCTAATTTTAAGTCCATCAATATTTGCCAACAACTGATTTGTTTAGTTGTCAATGAATTATACAAAATTATCCCAAATAGTGAATTTGGAGTAAATTAGGGCTGTCAAACGATTAATCGCGAATCAAAATAAAAGTTTGTGTTTATATAATATATGTGGGTGCACTGTGTATAATTATTATACATATATAAATATGTATTTAAGAAATATTTTCAATACTGTAAATAGATTTTATATATAATTTATATTTTAAATAAATACAAATATTTTATATATAAATAATATTTTTTTCTTAAATATACATGCATGTATTTATATATATATATATATATATATATATATATATATATATATACACACACACACACAAAATAATTATACACAGTGCACCCACATATATTATGTAAACACAAACTTTTATTTTGGATAAATCGTTTGACAGCCCTAGAGTAAATATTATCTAATATTTGTTATTCATCATTTTTATTTGTAGCCTGTGTTTGCAAAACTCCCAAATTTAGTTTAATAAAAGTTGGATTAAATCTTAAAAATGTTTGTTTCAGGAACTCTGATGGAGTTGGGTATCTCTCCTATTGTGACGTCTGGTCTAATCATGCAGCTGCTGGCTGGAGCTAAAATCATTGAAGTCGGAGACACACCTAAAGACCGAGCGCTCTTCAATGGAGCGCAGAAACGTAAGACAACCCTTTCTCCACAATCATTTACATAAACCACTTCAGACTCTGCCATCTTACAACAATGCAAGATTATTATAATGCATTATCGCTTATCAGTTGCATACAGTACCTTTTCTGTGGTTTTTGATATACTTAGCCAAGTTACTTGAATTGAAACTAATAGAAAGGTCTAATGCATCTCCCATTACAGTAATGCTTGTGGAAAACCCATCTTAATGTCACCATGACATTTGTTTCTCTAAGATATCTAACTGTGAGATCTTTCCCCCAGTCTTTGGCATGATCATCACCATTGGCCAGGCTATTGTGTATGTTATGACTGGCATGTATGGAGACCCTTCAGAGATGGGTGCAGGAGTCTGCCTCCTCATCATCATCCAGGTTAATTCACATTCTCTCTATTACATCGACATGTGCTTTAAATAATTAGACATTTTAGGAGTGATAAACTGATATATTGGTAAGTATCTTCAGCTGATAACCTTTTCTACAGAAGCATTTGGGTCTGACTGAATCTCCTGATAAGATTGTGAATGGATAATGCACATTTTCATATATTTATGGTACTCCTTATTCTAGATGATATCATTGAATCTATTTTCACCTTATTGTGGATTTAAAAAATATATATTTTTAAGTTATTAGATTGCACCGTTGATTGTTAAATTGTCTGTAAAATCATAAGACTATGCTCTGACTCATGCAGTGACCTTTGTAGGCATTGTGTAAACAATCTCATCGGTTTGCCTTTGGATCTAACCTTATCTATGCAAATGAGTGCATACAAACTGATTGATCAACATTGTCTTGTCAGTCTTCATTTTGTGAAGAGCATCATCCTTCCTGTTGGAAACACTTTGCTTTAGTGGTGGTCTGCATGCTCTGTATAGAGTTTAATTACGTTATGGTTGATCACTTAATGATGAAAATCTGTTCTCTGTAGCTTTTTGTGGCTGGTCCTGATCGTGTTGCTGCTGGATGAGTTGCTGCAAAAGGGTTACGGTTTGGGCTCTGGTATCTCTCTCTTCATTGCCACAAACATCTGTGCAGACAATCGTATGGAAAGCGTTCAGTCCAACCACAGTCAACACAGGAAGAGGTTTGTGTTCAGGATGAAAGTGTCTTGTTTTTGCACCATTCTGTGGTGTCCTAAATAACGCTGACTGAATTTTACTTGTGTACATTCAGGTACTGAGTTTGAGGGAGCCATTATTGCTCTGTTCCACCTGTTGGCCACTCGTACCTGACGAAGTGCGAGCTCTGAGAGAGGCCTTCTACAGACAGAACCTGCCCAACCTCATGAACCTCATCTCTACTGTCTTTGTCTTTGCTGTAGTCATATACTTCCAGGTTAGTGGATTATTGTTTAACAGAGGTGTTTGCTAAGGTTTCACTGTTCAAATCCTAACCCGAATTAGCTGACAACATTTATTAGTCCAAGTACATGTATATATTTTGTTTTGTTCCACAGGGCTTTAGAGTCGACCTCCCTATTAAATCGGCACCTTACCGTGGCCAGTATAACACATATCCCATCAAACTCTTCTACACCTCCAACATTCCCATCATCCTGCAGTCTGCACTGGTGTCCAATCTTTACGTCATCTCTCAAATGCTCTCCACTCGCTTCAGCGGGAACTTCTTGGTCAACCTGCTGGGGACTTGGTCGGTAAGTGACCATGTATAAGTTATTTGTTACTTTTGCATAGAACTTTTGTTTAAAAATGATTGTATATGATTTGTTCATCCTTGTTAATTGTTTTTAATTTAGCATTTTGATTTAAGATTAGAGTTAAAAATATGCTAATCATTTAATTGAATAATTAAAGTAGTTCACTTTTCAAAACTTTTGCTGATAATTTTACTCACCCCATGTCATCCAAGATGTCCATGTCTTTCTTTCTTCAGTGTCGAAAAGAAATTATAGTTTTTGATGAAAACATTCCAGCATTTTCTCCATATAATGGACTTCAGTGGGAACCAGTGCAAACTGTTCAGAAGGGCTTTAAACGATTCCAGACGATGAATAAGGGTCTCAATCAAGCGACACGATCGCTCAATTAATAAATAAATATCAAAGTTTACGTTTTTAAGCTCAAATGGTCGCCTTGCTCTATCCTGTGACGCACGTTTGTGACTCTCCTGTTCGAACTCGTTCATCAAAATGAACGGAATCTTTTTCAGAGTCAATTCGTTTGTTTTGTTTGTTGAATGAACCAAATGACTCGGAAAAATATTAGTTCATTTTGATGAACGAGTTTCGAACAGGAGAGTCAATGTGCGTCACAGAACAGAGCAAGGTGACCTTTTGAGCTTATAAAACTTAAACTGTTATTTATTTTTTAAATGGGCGATTGTTTCGCTAAGAAACAATAAGACCCTTATTCATCGTCTGGAATCGATTTAAAGCCCTTTGAACAGTTTGCAGTTTGCACTGAAACTGTCTTTTGGACCTTGAACCATTTGGTTCCCACTGAAGTCAATTATATGGAGAAAAATGCTGGAATATTTTCATCAAAAACCTTAATTTCTTTTTGACTGAAGAAAGAATGACATTGACATCTTGGATGACGAGGGGTAAGTAAATTATCAGCCAAAGTTTTTAAAAAGTGAACTACTCCTTTAAGTACTTCAGTCATTCTGTGGCCACTATATTATTCGCTGAAGCCTCTCTAGTGGGCCTTAGTAGGGAACCACCGTTTTAAATGACGCTCACTCACACAAGATCAAACTTTACCTGGCCTAGAAAAACGAGTTAATCTGCACCTGTTTTGTCCGCATCATAGAGGCTGCTATTTCGAAATCAGAAGACCAGATTAATTCTACTAATTTTAGCTTGCTTATCAGAAAACTATTTAGAAAATACTCAGTGCACCTATAATAATGTTTGTTTCTGTTAACAGGATAGCTCAAGTGGAGGGCCAGCTCGTGCTTACCCAGTAGGAGGTCTGTGCTACTACCTCTCTCCCCCAGAGTCTTTTGGTACAGTTCTGGATGATCCAGTTCATGCCATCATTTACATCATCTTCATGCTGGGATCCTGTGCCTTCTTTTCTAAGACCTGGATTGAGGTGTCTGGATCCTCTGCTAAAGATGTAAGAGCGTTAGGCTATTCCTGCTTCCTGATCACACAGTCCTACACTGCACAGTTGACTTTAGTGGGCTTTACATGTTCATTTTGCATTACTTAGGTCGCCAAACAACTGAAAGAACAGCAGATGGTTATGAGAGGACACAGAGAAACTTCTATGGTGCATGAACTCAACAGGTAAAACATGCAGAGCACTCAAATTTAATTAGACTTAATGAGTCAAATATAAAATATCTAAAGCTTTTTTTTTAATCCTCATTTAGATACATACCCACTGCTGCAGCTTTTGGAGGCCTCTGCATAGGTGGTCTGTCAGTCATGGCTGACTTCCTGGGAGCCATCGGTTCAGGAACTGGAATTTTGTTGGCCGTCACAATCATCTACCAATACTTTGAGATTTTTGTGAAAGAACAGAGTGAAGTGGGCAGCATGGGTGCTCTCCTCTTAGTACGGCCCTCTGTGACCACATCAGACTGTCTGAATTTATAAGGTTAAGTTCTTTTATATGATTTTTGTTTTATTAAATGCACAAATTCAATGTTCTACATCAAGGATGTGTTCCCACTGTGAGTCTGATCCTGACCTGTAGTGGCTCGCTTTGCACCAGAGTTGCAGACTGAATTGTGTTTTGCTCTCTTGGGAAAATATGGCAGCTTGATATCTCTGTATTAAGTATGAGAATGTAACCATCCACTCTTTGTTTATTTTTATTTTATTTTTTTTAACCTCCCAAGTCAGTATCTATCTATAGATGTTTCAGATTCTATGTAATTCCATTCAGTTATGCATAATAGAAGAAACATGTCCAAACCTGATCCACATTTGATACACCCTGCAGTTGTTTCTGTATGTGTGTGAGGTAAGCGCAATGTTATATCATGGCAACAGTTGATATGATGTAAATAAAAATAGATTTTTTATAGTTGGTATGCGCACTGTTGCCCGCTGAGTGTGAAAACATTGGATTGGTTGTTAAAATTTGGACTTGTTGAGGTTTTGCCAAGAATTTTTTTCCATTATATTTATGTTTGTTGTTTTTCTTATATCTACAAGCTATTGTAAAATAGTTCTGTGCATTTCAGGAACACTACTTAATGTCTCCATTCGCCCCCTTTTAGATCTAATTAGCTTTTGGTGTCTTTTAGTGGACCAAATGCTGCAGAAACTGCCTGTTATATGCCAGTTTTGATATGAGAGGATGTGGTTTGTAATAGTGTTTCATTTGGTGTTTTCTTATACAGACCACAGTATTAAAATTTCTTGTGAATACTTTGAGTTTTGTTCTTTTAATTTTTACATTTTGAGCACACATTTTTACAATTCTCAAAGATGTTATTTGAAGTCTTATTTCAGAGTGAGACGATTGATTTCTGTGCAGAATCCACATGGCTACCGCATTCCATAAATAAATAGAAAAAAATTCTAAATAATTTGCCTTTTTTTGTCATGGCCTTTTTGTTCTTTTGAATGGCCTCATCCTGATAATAAAATAAAATTGTTCATAGTGTCTTGTCAGATGTAATGTCAAATTCACTTAGAATGCTGAATATGGAGTGACAGAATAAAATAAAAACATTTAATATTTAATGAAATATTGTAGTATTTAACAATACACTGAAATCTAAGAATTAGATAAATTATACTCATGTATTAGGATTTCCTAAATCGACCACCCTATTAACCTAAAGAATCTGGGGTCAATTAAAAAAAACGTGCATATGTGTATAAAAATTTATACACATATGCATGTATAAATATGTACATGCATGTCTGTGTATTTATACAAAGTAATCATACAAACTACACACACACACATACATTATGTAAACACAAACTTTCATTTTGGATGAGATGAATCGTTCCACGGTCCTATATATATATATTATATTATACCAAAATGATTGTTTTTGAATATTTCTTTACCAAAACACGAAAATGGATAAAAAAAGACAGTGATGACTTGAGACATATAATAAAGACATATATTTAAATTTTTAAATGTTAAAATGTAACATTATTACATTAAAGTAATTATAACCAATTCTAATAGCATTTATATGCCATATTTCGTTTGAGTTTGAAATTTAATTTTGAAAATGACTTTTATTCTGAAAAGCTGTTCGGGTGTGCATGTATTTGCAGCAGCGCCTCGATGGTGTCGCATCCGGTCTTTAGACGTCAGCCTTCGCTGAGATATTCCATCACTTGAATACGACAGCAGGTAAATGCATTATAATAAAGTTGTCGCAACAGGAAACGTCTAAAATATATATAATTGTCGGTGCTTGTGTGGACATGCCAATAAATGGTGTAAGTTGTCGATTCGCCACCCTAAGCCTGAAAGAAGGTTGTTAGCAACAAGCTAACGTTAGCCCTTGACTCGGCGTTACATGGGTGGATAATAACAATACGAAGCTCTTGTGTGTTCTGTATGATAAAACAGGTAGAGACGCCATACACACGACATAAATACGAGTAAATCAATTGAAAAATGTTCGGTAAAAATGTAACAGCATCCTCAAAAGACTGCCATATTTACAAGCCGATTTAACTTGTTTTATATTTATTTGATGATACTGCTGTCCTTTTATATGCATGGTACGCACTAACTCCTAATTAACAATGATCTGCGAGTTTTAATTTAAGACGAAGAGATGATAAGATTAGGGATGCACCGATGTGAACATTTTGGCCAGATACCAATAACCAATAATTCTTCATATTTGAATGCCGATGACCGATATACTGGCCGATAAATCTAAATCCAATTTTTATATTCTTTTTGAGAGCCTGATTGCAAAAACAAAAGTCTCACAATTAAAAGCCATTTCCCTATCACACAATTATAAAGTTCTCATTATATTTTCATGTAGCCGATATGACAGCACATTTTGCACTTTACTATATTTTCCTTTGATTCCAAGCATATTTCAAGCAATTAAGATCAATCATGGTAAACAGTGCGCATCTTAAGTGTCTCAAGTGTTGAGGGAAATAATTCATTATTTTTCAGCTTTTATATATCAGCCAAATTTTATTATCAGGCCGAGAATCGATAACATAAAAATGAACAAATATCGGCCGATATATCGTGCATCCCTAGATAAGATTTAAACTTCTTGTTTGTCTGTTTTAGGGTGCTCATTTCCCATCATCATCCCTTTACAGAAGCATGGCTGAGCCCGAGCTCCTCCTGGACTCCAACATTCGCCTTTGGGTTGTGCTGCCTATTGTGTTTATTACTTTTCTGGTTGGAGTGATCCGCCATTATGTCTCAATTCTGTTACAAAGTGACAAGAAGCTCACGTTAGAGCAGGTCTCAGACAGGTAAGTTTCATTATCCATCCTCATGCGTTTTGCACTGCGCATTACAGAACATTAAAAATGTGTGCTTCATGTTCTCAACACAGCCAGGTTCTCATCCGGAGCAGAGTTTTACGAGAAATGGAAAATACATCCCCAAACAAGTGAGCCCTTCTTATCTTTTGTGTCTTTTGATTGAGGCGTTACCGTAGCACTGAAACTGACATGTTATCTCTTGCTAAAACAGTCTTTCTTGATGAGAAAATTCTATTTCAATAATCAAGAAGATGGGTTTTTCAAAAAAACCAAAAGAAAGGTAGTCCCACCCTCTCCAATGACTGGTGAGTCGTTCTAAACTGACATTCTCTTATGCATGTATTACATAATAAAATGACAGTCAGGATTGAGTGACAAGGTTAATGTGATGATGTTATGACAAGGTTAGTGTGACGTTTACTCAATTAGATCCCAGCATGTTGACGGACATGATGAAAGGCAATGTGACGAATGTCTTGCCTATGATCCTTATTGGTGGTTGGATCAACTGGACCTTCTCTGGGTTTGTCACAAGTAAGAGATACAGTTTTTCTTAACAAATATGGCTTCTTGTTGTCCATTCTCAAAGAATTCATCTTAACACTCATGTATAATTCTGTTCTCTCCCAAGCTAAAGGTACCGTTCCCTCTCACTCTCCGCTTCAAGCCGATGCTGCAGCAGGGAATTGAGTTGCTCTCTCTTGATGCCTCCTGGTTAGGGCTCTCACAACCTTGAGTGTTTTTTCATGTTCTTATTTTATTCAAAGCTGTATCTTTAAATAACCTCATGCTGTATGCCTCCACAGGGTGAGTTCAGCATCTTGGTATTTCCTCAATGTCTTTGGTCTCAGGAGCATGTATTCTCTTATTCTCGGACAGGACAATGGTAAATAACTTTACTAATGTGCCGATTCAATACACCATCATTTTGACCTACTCCAAAGGTGATGCCATATAGTAAAATTCAGTGCATGGTGTATTATTGGCACCACAATTAACCATCTAAAATGCTAGCAATATACTATTCATGTAACTGAACCTAAGTTATGGACTGTTCCACTTTTAAAAATCACACTTCCTAAAACTAAAAATCTACAAAAAGGGTATTTTGCCAATTGAAATAAAATGTATGTTGTAGCAATAGCTTTTACCTTAAATAATTTGCCCAAAAATTCTAATTCATTTTAGAATTATATGCATTTATTTTTAGATTTGTATCATTTACTTAGGATAGGCCCTATATTTAAAGTCCCTTTCAAGTTGGTGGCCTCATTTGCAATGACCGTGGGCAGCAATTTCAGTCATTAAAAAGATTACATTTCAGATGGGCACCTTATTTACAAGGTGGGACTTGGGTTGCTTATTATGAGTGCACCATCTATCTAAAGTCTTTGGTGTATATGAATTAATTTTCATACATTTGCAACAGGGGCAGATCAGTCTCGCATCATGCAGGAACAGATGAGTGGTGCCGCAATGGCAATGCCTGCTGACACAAACAAGGCATTCAAGGTATCGGCTAAACTCTAACGTTAATATGTTTATTCTGGTTTTTTTTTTATATAATATTTTGTAGCTATTTTTTAAGATGTATATAAATGTTCTGTACTGTCTGTTCTTCCTAGGCTGAATGGGAGGCACTGGAGTTGACTGATCACCAGTGGGCCTTAGAGAATGTTGAGGAGGATCTGATGAGTAAAGACTTGGACATGTCTGGGATGTTCAGCAAAGACTTGCCAACGGGCATCTTCTAAGTACCAGTCTACTACTGAGAGGTTTTGGAGGACCTCGTGAAATTACAAGAGTGAATTGTTGGACTGGTTGTGGGAGTGACAAAACGCTTCCTTTCAGATTTCTAGAAAGTGTCATAAAGCTCATTGCAGACACATAACATGTGTCATTTGAATGCAGCAATCCCTCCATCATTCATTTTTGAGCAGACTTAAGTGTCATAGTGTTACAAAGCTTTGAGCTTAAAGCTTTTTAAATTATCTCTTGCGACTGCATTCACACAACGCAACAGAAACATTACCATGCTGCACCTCATAGAGTAGCATGTGGCCTGGTTTTCTTGAAAACATTCCCTAATGATTATTGCTGTTGTCTTTAATATTTAACAACTTTTCAATAACTTTAGTTTCTTAAGAGCCCCTTGTTCTTGTTTTACAAGGAACATTTGATTGTTTGGACCAAGTAGGCAAACAGGAAGTTTTAGGAAGTGTGATTTTTAAAAGTGGAACAGTCCATAACTTAGGTTCAGTTACATGAATAGTATATTACTAGCATTTTAGATGGTTACTTGTGGTGCCAATAATACACCATGCACTGAATATGTAGTAAAAATACTACTTTTATTTGCCATTAAACTAATTAAGATTGGAGATTAAGATTTATTTGGTTTATTAAACATTATCGTTGGTCTTATAAAATAAGTGTTTCTAACTACATTCACTGGATGTGTAGATTCTTAATGCAGCCTGTTTTACTAAAATGTGACGTATTGTTCTGTATTCTGTATTTATTTTATGATTTAATTTATCTTTCTGAAGAGAAGCGGATCCACCATTAAAGTTGAGATAAAGTCTTATTTGACCCCATTTACTTTTTAAAGATTATGTTTCTGGCCTGAATGTGCTATTTCTTTACAGTATGATGTTCCAAAAAAAAAAAAATATGACATGTTACTTGTCTTTACTATTTTCATCAAAATGTTACAATTGGTGCTGCCTCTTAAGGTGGATGTTACCAAACTCTTTTTCTTTTTCCAATTATTCAGATTCAACTGCTGCCATTTTCATAATATGATTTAGCCTAAATTTAATTTGCATCTACATTAAAATAATACTAACATTTGTTTACTTCTCGTTTTTTAAACATTCTCATAAAATGCTATTTATTAAAACCAATTCCATTTCATTTTCATGTTAATAAAGCCTTTATACAATTAAGTCTCGAGCATATTTTCAGTTTATGGTTTTTGAATTTTGTTTGTAACCAGACAGTTGATGGCATAATCATTTTTTTTCCTACTATGGAAGTCAATGGGTGACGTCTATCAACTGTCTGGTTAACCCTCTGGGGTTATTCGTTTAACAGTCACACTCAGGGTGGGATTCATATTTAAAAAAAGAAAATCATATTTTTTTTTAAATAATATTTTTTCTTTTTTTGGTGTTTTGAGAAAATTTCAAAAATAAAATTATTATTATTATGATATTTGCAAATTATGTGTTGAATTGTTCAATGTGGTCTATGACTGGTAATAAAATGTGTGGAAATATTTTTTTTCTCTATTACTAAATAGAAGGTTAACCGTAAAACCGTATTCTGGACAAATGTGGGCAAAATAGTTTTAATTTATTTAAAAAAAATACTTCCCGTGATCTGAGCGGTACAAGACTTGGCTACTTTTCCTAAGTTTGCCTCCTGAACACACATTGTTAAGTGGGTGAAAAAAAAAACTGCTTAATCTTGTATTTGGGTCAAAAATGGGCACCAATAGAAATAAATGGGAAAAACTGTTATTTAGAGCATTCTAAAATAAGCCAAAATAAGACACCAGGTGACAGCAAAATCACTTTATCTTTAGGTTTTAAATCACTTCATCAGGTTTTATCTCCAACCCCAGTTTTGAGTCGCCGAATCCATTTGTTTATAGATCAATGATTGAAAGTGTCTTAACTTATAATATTTGTAGCAGGGTATGTATATCCCTTGCTGTTATCCATCCAGTTTTGGGGACCCATGGCGTCCACCCGAGGATCATTTTTATTATTTTATTTTATTTTTTTTTATTTTTTTTCAAAAGGTACATTTTCCTGTTCTAATGTATAATTTCCCTTTAAAAAAATGCTTACTACCATATGAATATTTGTACGGTCAGCCAGCTGAAAAAGAAAAACTGAAATCATTACTATGAGGAAAGGTGTAATTTGACAAGTCAAAGATGAATATTTCATGATAATTTTTTAATTTTCACAACGTTTTAAAAATAAAAACAGTAGCCTACAGTATACAGTAGCTACTTATAACTTAGAATTGTATTATAATTGTATTTCATATGACTTTAATCGGCATTCTGTGATCAATTTGCGCTAAGGTAGCATTTTTCGACAAGGCAGCAAAAATCGACAGAACACCTGTTCTCTGTCAAATTTTAAAACCCAGTGTGGCCCTTGAGCCAAAATAATTGCCCACCCCTGATGTAACTACTTTTCGAGTTCGGCAGCCCAGTAGGCGCGCTCCCTTTACTAGCGCTGCGCGTCCCCTGTATACTTCAGCGCGCTCGCGATTACTGCGGGTTCACTCGCTGCACGATGGCGGAGGGAGGCGGACCCGAGTCGGGTACCGCTTCGGACCCTGATGAGAAGCCGGTGATCACACAGACGCCAGTACCGTCCACCGAGAGTCAAAAGCAGAGCATCGGTACACTGCTGAAAACGCCACTTCGAAAGGGAGACGAGTGGTAAGAGGTTTTAAATAAAGCCGAAATCAAGGAACGCTTGTCGGCATCAGCTCAGGCCTACTGACGGAGACACCGGCTGCCGGAAATCCCTTCGCTAGCTGGGCTGTGGACAACCACCTGCTTCGCTAACACCCATAAACTAGCTGGCTCTCGTTATTATCAAGGCGGTGTACACAGCAAGCCTGCGTTTTAATATTATAAAGATTGAACACTATTTATGGCGGTGAGAATACGAGGAACTGTCTTGTAGCTAGTTAGCACAGATTAACCAGCCGTAGCTTTTATATTTCACCTCAACTGTCCAAGTTCTTCTGCTTAAATGTCCACTTTATGTAATAATAAGACGTTTTCAGACACGTTAGTAGTCTAAGGGTTGGTAAATAAACGCAACCACCCCGTTGTCGGTTATCAGTTCTCTGATAACAGCGTCAGGCATGTAAGGCACTTTATTAGCTGAGGCTAGTTAGCCATGCTAGTTTGTGTTTCATTGCCGAATTAAGTGTAATTTTCTGTCAGACGTCAAACTTATTTTTGAGGAACTGTCAAACTAGATTAAAATTACCGTTCAACTTCTCCCTGTGAAGTTATGGAGAAGACTAAGCTACCTAAACGAGTATTACAGTAAGGCAGTGCTTTGTCATGGCCTCTGGATAACACCCAGTCACTCGCAATGTTGTTTTCCAGTAGAAGAGTCTATGACACTGATATTAAACACACACACACAAAATTATAATTGGAATTAATGAAGCTTAAACGGCAAACACATATATACAATGTTTATCCTGTAAACCCGTTAGTATATGAAAGTGTTTGGATAACCTGTCCACTTTTATTTTGAAACCGTGTGTAAGAAGAGACTAGTAAATCATTTGAATGGATATTTAAGTTTCAGTAGGATTAAAAGTGCTTTCAGTATATAGACTTTTACTAAAACTAATTAATTTAATCAAGCAAGTAACTACTTGTGTTATTAGTTAAGGTCCCTTTACTCCGTTTCAAAAAGTTTTTTAATTATGGAACTCTATTTAAAAATAAAGGCTAGTTTACCCCACTTTTCTCTCTAATGCTAGTCCTTTCATTGAATTTAAAAGATGTTAGATGAAAAGCTATTAAAGTCTTATGTTAATAAGCAATGTCATTTTTGTCTATTGGGTGACCCATCCTTTTTAATTTTGACTTTTGACGTTTCTTATCAAACTATAATGTCTGTCCCTTGGCGGAGTGGAATCAAGTGCTAACAAGCTTATGTAGTGGAACAAGTTCCTACTTTGGATGAGATTAAGAAAGACCTTATTGACCTTAGTGAATATCCTTATTGACTGCTCTGCATTGGTAGATGTGTAACAACACAATAGAGATTTACTTTGCAATCAGTTTAGGCCTTACATTTTAGTAGACAAATATATTTATTGTCCTTTTCTCTTTCACTGATCTCGTTCTATTGTTCTTCTTGTTTAGGTATTTGATTGACAGCCGGTGGTTCAAACAGTGGAAGAAATATGTGGGCTTTGACAGCTGGGATTTGTACAATGTTGGAGAGCACAATCTGTACCCAGGACCCATTGACAACTCTGGACTCTTTTCAGGTAATGAGTGTTGTGCCTATATTTGCTTTTCCACACTCTCATAGATGGGTGTTGTGAAAAATGGGTTTATTTTGCCAGCAGTACAACATTCTTTTTTGTGTTTTGTTATTATAATACTGGATACTTTTTTTATCAGCTTTTAAGAATATGTATGCTTACTCCACTATGTATGTGAATATCTGTTTCAAAGCTGTGTGGGTAATTTAATTTGAAGGTGCTTACAGACAGTGCTGGACTGGGACTAAAAAGTGGCTCTGGAATTTCTGGCACAGAGCGGCCCACGGTACCCGGTCCGCAACACACCAAACATAACACAACTGCTCATTTTGCGCAGAGCAATTTTTAATTCAGTTAAAAAAATGTATGTAGCACTTTTCACAATACATATTGACTTCAAAGCAGCTTTACAGAAAGTGCATTTCAGAAATGTTCATAGAAAAATACAGTCATGCATGTATTAATTTAGGGCATTACATATCGGCGGTGTTGAGTTGTCTCTTCACAGGCGTTTAGTCGTCTCATCGTAGGTGTTGGGTCATCGGAAGTCTCCATGAGAGGCTGGATCCAAACTGGAGCTGATGAACGCTATTTACAGCAGAAAAGCAGATGGATAATAATTAGCGTAGCTGCTGTTCATAATAGTAATGTATTCAATCTGATTCAACAGTGGTATAAAAGATAAGCGTTATGTGAATGCTTGGCCAAAGAGATGCGTCTTTAATCTAGTTTTAAACTGGGACAGCGAGTTTGAGCCTTCGAACAATATCAGGAAGGCTATTCCAGAGTTTAGGCGCTAAATATGAAAACACCCTCCCTCCTTTAGTGGACTTAGATATCCTTGGAATGACCAGAAGCCTTGAATTTAGTGATCTTAAAGAATGTGATGGATTGTAGTGCGATAGAAGGTCACGGGTGCTAGACCATTTAGGGCTTTATAGGTCAGTAGTAATACTTAGTAATTGATTTGGAACTTAATAGCTAACCAGTGTAGAGATGATAAAATTGGTGTTTTATGATCATTTTCTTGACCTAGTGAAACTCTAACAGCTGCATTTTGCACATTTTTCTTTTTTGAGGATGCAGAACAACCAGCTAATAAAGCATAACATGGTAATCTAGTCTCGAGGTCATGCATGCATGAACTAAGCTTTTCTGCATTAGAAATCGATAGCATGTTCTGTAGCTTAAGAAATGTTTCTAAGGTGGAAAAAGGCTGTTCTTGTAACATGTGAAATATGATTTTACATTTGATTACTATTTCTTTACCCTACCTGAAAATCTAGTTAAGACCTAAGTGAAAAACTTGAAAAGAACGGTTTATTTCATTTGTATATTTGTTCTGTTGTGTTTATTTGTGCTATCACTTGTAATTTGACTATGTTCTTATTTTATTACTGATTGTCATATTTAAAATTTAGGCTATACGAATTAGGTTAGTAAGTTTTGGTGTCATAACCTTATTTATTAAGGTTACATGGATCAAAAGCAACTTGAACAATAACTAGGCCTACTTTATTTCATTTATAACTTTTTTTTTTTGGTGGGGCCAGTGAAAACTTTGTCAGGGCAAGTAAATATTTGAACCACTGGCCCAGCCTCGCAAGTAGAATAAAATCCTTAGTGCTGAGGCCTGTACTAACTTAAAAATATAACAATAAATACATATAAATTATATTTATTAAAATAATTTGTGCTTATCTAAATTTATAATAAATAAATAAATGCAATTAGAATAACAAGAGATTATAGTGTTAACAATCAAATGAAATCAGACAAAATCCATCTTTGCTCTGCAGAAGTGGCACGGAAGCTGCGTTTGAAGTGCCGTTTAGATTAATTTAAACATACTATTTGCAAATGAATAAATGTAACAATATTGTTTAAAATTAAATATGAAATTGTGGGGAAAAAAATTAATCGAAAACTAGAACCGCTGGGAAAAGTCCAGAATGCTCCAGATGGCCAGTCTGCCCCTCCTTACACAGTATTTAGTTTTGACATTTCAGTCTTAAAGGGATAGTTCACTCAAAAATATAATTCTTTACTTTTTCACCTTGTGTTATCCCCCACTCAACTTTATTTCTTCAGTAGAACACCAAAGGAAATGTTTTTCCTTTCTTTTCCATGAATCCCTATTAACCAGATAATTCCTATAAAATCTTTTAATTTATTTATTTTTTTCTAAATGATTTGTTCATGAATCGGATTGATCTGATTCTTGAGTTTAGTTCACTGACTCAATTATACTCAAATGTGACTAATTTCATTAAATAATTGAAAAATTTAATAATGATTTAAATTGATGTTTATCACCCAAAGCTATCATGTGACTTTGGAAGACTTGGAATATAGTTAGGCATTTTTATTGGTGCTTTTAATTATTTTTGAAGCTTGAAATCTCCTTCCAAAATGACAGGTACATTTTCCAAAATCTCTCCTTTGTGTTTTATTGAAGGAAATACATTTTCACATTTTCACCATGATTTTTCTGAGCCTAGCATGGCTTATTCTGTTTGATAATACAGTGCAGTGTGTTAAAGGCTTATTCTATGTTTTCTAATGTGCTTTTCTAACGATATCCGTTTTCTCTCTGTATCATAGATCACAAGTCCCAGACGTTGAAAGAGCATCTCATAGATGAGTTAGACTATGTTTTAGTGCCTACAGAGGCCTGGAATAAGCTGGTCAGCTGGTATGGCTGTCTGGAGGGACAGAAGCCCATCATCAGAAAGGTTCCCCCATTTCTTTGTTTTGCTCTGTTGCTTTGTCTCTCTTTATTTGTGATGCTCATAACGTAGCATTAATTAAAACATTTTGCTTGCTATTTTAAAATTATGATTTTCAGATTGTGGTAGTCTCCACATGTTCCTTTTTGATGCCTTTATTTACCCATGTCTGATATACATGAGTGATTAACACAGGCAGAGTTACATGGTTAAATTATCTTCATGTGATAATTGCATTGAAACAGTTACACAGTTAATGATTTACATACTTGACAGAGATGCTTTGAATGTCTTTTGAGTGTTAATTAGTTGTGTTTTTGAAAACGTGTTTTCCAGGTTGTTGAACATGGAATGTTTGTGAAGCACTGTAAAGTGGAAGTGTATTTGCTTGAGCTGAACTTATGCGAAAATGACAACATGGAAAAAGTTGTCACCCGTCATTTCAGCAAAGCAGACACTATAGGTATGATATAAGAACATATCAGTTTTCCTCCTCAGTAGAATTTGCATCACTGATTTGATCCATTATCACAGTTAATGAAAACTAAAACTTGTCCATTCATTTGAATTGTTTACAGCTATTATCAGCAGCTCTGCACGTGTTTTTCCTTTCAGTTCAAACTTGAAATTGCTCTTATAAAAATTGGGCTGTCTGTACATTCATTTATTTATTTTGTTGTTGTTTTTTCCCTCTAGATACTATTGAGAAGGAAATGAGGACTTTATTCGAACATCCCATCTGAAAAGGAAACTCGATCTTTGGAATAAATATATGAGTAACACTTATGAACAACTTAACAAGCTTGACAGCACTGTACAGGATGCAGGGCTTTTTCAGGGGCAGGTAAACCATTGTGCTTTATTCCATTCCACTTGTGGTTGGTTTGAGGCTGATTAACATTTTCAGAGGGTTTATGAATTCACATCATCAATCTCATCTAATTCCTCAGGTACTTGTTATAGAGAAGAAGAATGAGGATGGCACATGGCCCAGACAGACCTGCCATTCCAAGTATGTACATGCATTTTAGGTGGTTCTCATGTTAAAAAGCTGCTAGTTTCACAATTTGAGTAGTTTTATCAGTTAATCATTGGGTGTTTTGTTTTAATTTTTTTTTTCTAAAATTGCTTTTAAAAACCCTAACATAATTCTTTGATTTATGCCTAGGTCCAGTACTTCCACCTCTTCGGAATTATACAACCTCACCAAAACTCTCTTCGAACTCATCTGCTACCATATCCTCCACAATAACAAATGGGGATAGCAATAGCAACTCTGGCTACATGCTGAACAACAGTACTTCTGGTAACAGGTCAGTTTGAACATTCTATAACATAAAACTACCTCAAATTACTCCACGGTTAATTTAGTTCCTTACTGAGAGAATTTAAACTGAGAACTGAAACCTCAGGGTTTCAGTTCAAAGGTCAGGTTTCCTGATTTCAGCATTTGGTTGACCGATTGTGGTGGTCTAAATGGGTTTAAATTGTGCTGTTTATTCATCGTAAATGTCTTTGCTAACCCACCATATCTGTTGCAGATTGGGAAGTTATAACTCCTACAGCTCCTCTTACAGTTACAGAGAATCTGCCTCTCAACCAGGTCTCTGCGGTCTGAGTAACCTGGGCAACACCTGCTTCATGAACTCTGCCCTCCAGGTACTAAAGTGCATATGCATTGCATATTTTGAAATTTGCTTTCTTTGCTCATGGGCACTTGGTTCAGCTGATGACCGTTGATAGAAAAGATGGGCCTAGATGGTGTAGTTATGACATCTAGCAGTTAGCTAGATCATGATAACTGGCCATATTGATTAAGACAATTTTCCTTTTAATTCCAGTGCCTGAGCAATACTCCCCCTCTGACGGAATATTTCCTGGAGGACCGGTATGAAGCTGAGATGAACACGAGAAAATCCATTAGGGATGCGAGGGGAGATTGCAGAGGCCTACGCAGATCTGGTCAAACAGACGTGGCTTAGTCGGAGCAGTTACGTGGCTCCACGCACTTTTAAAGTGAGTGAATCTGTGTTTGATAAGTTACTCTGGAAGTCAATTTACATTTTCAATACACACCCTTAATTTGAATGTTAAGTTTCTCCTCTCTCTGTTCAGACCCAGGTAGGTCGATTTGCCCCGCAGTTCTCAGGGTACCAGCAACAAGACTCTCAGGAGCTGCTGGCCTTTCTGCTAGACGGCCTACATGAGGACCTTAACCGTGTTAAGAAGAAGCCTTACCTGGCCTTGAGAGATGCTGAGGGACGGCCTGATGAGGTAAACCCCAAATCATGATGTGTAAACCACAACAAGACATGCGTTTTAGTTAACAACCAAATTAGAAGTAGCCAAAACGACCAGGATGAAGCTATAGTGCTGCCAAAGCCATTTTGATAGCCATCTGCAGAATAAGGCCATAAACATCAGTTAGTTAGTTAGTTAGTTAGTTAGTTAGTTATACCTTTATTGTCATTGCATGGTTTATACAACGAAATTTCACAAGAAAACAACTGTATTCATCCATAAAAAATAATAATTTAAAACAATAAAAAAAGATAGCTTAAAAAAATGTCTTAAGTGACTTGTGCAAGTTATTTGAACAGTATTGCATACATGTCCGTTCAAAGTTATTGAAACAGCTGTGGGATCACCCTCTCCATGTAATTGAATGTGACACAAGACCCAATTAACGCTTTCAAATAAGTTTTTACAAAGATTTTTGGTCATTTTTTTGTGTGTTTTTTTGTTCTGATAAGTTTAAATTTGGTTAGTTATTAGATGCTGTAAAAACAGGATGTAATGTCATGAAAATTTTGGCCCTTAAATTGAAGAATGTTGCTTGACTTGTGGGTATCTCATTTGTCTGTAGATTGTAGCTAAGGAAGCATGGGCGAATCACCGGTTGCGGAATGATTCCATTATCGTGGACATCTTCCATGGCTTGTTCAAATCTACACTGGTCTGCCCAGAATGCTCCAAAGTTTCCGTTACCTTTGACCCATTCTGCTACCTCACGCTGCCCCTGCCCATGAAAAAGGATCGCACTATGGAGGTGTTCCTGGTCCGCACTGACCCGCAGTTCAGACCCATGCAAGTAAGACCTGTTTTCCTGAAAACACTCAGGCACAGGTTTTAGTTCAAGATGTGGGCTAAAAGATCAATTTGTTTTTTTCCAGTACCGTGTAGTGGTTCCCAAAATGGGTGTTGTAGCAGACCTGTGCAGTGCTTTGGCCAAGCTATCTGGACTTCCTTCAGAGAATGTAAGACTTTCTAAATAAATGATGTCTTTTCACTTTTGGAAGAAAAATTTCTACTGTCTTTACAACATTGGCTTAAAATTATAGTGGACCGTTTGAGACTTAGTATTCCTGCTTTGACTCTTCTAGATGGTTGTGGCAGATGTTTACAATCACAGATTCCACAAAATCTACAAACGGGATGACGGTCTCAATCAAATAATGGAGAAGGATGACATTTTTGTGTAAGCCATCTCTTAAATTCAACTTACCAATACCGTTCAAATGTTTGGGGTCGGTAAGTTCAAATTTTTTCAAACAAGTCGCTTACTGACCCTAAACTTTTGAAAGTTTATGTTTGTTCATTGAGTTGTATTACATATTGTAGGTTTTGCCAGTTCAGCAAAGTGTTGTGGTTGGCCTCTTACTGATTGTGTTTGTGTGGTATAGTTATGAGGTGTTGGAGGAAGATGGTGAGAGGATGAACCTGCCAGTGTACTTCAGAGAGAGGCATGCTAAGCACAGTGGAGGCTCTTCAGGCACAATGCTCTTTGGCCAGCCTCTCCTCATTACCGTCCCACGCCACAACCTCACCGTGGATACCCTCTATGAGCGCGTGCTGGAGAGGATCGGGTTGGTATTCTGCTTTATTGGTCTACTCTATTCGAATGTTACACTGATTCTGTCATTTCACACTTGGTTGACATTTTTATTCTCTTGTTTTAGGCGTTACGTTAAACGTTCACAGGGAACCATTACAGACAGCAGAGCATCAGCATCTGCCTCAGCCACTTCGTCTAGCAGCAGCCAATCACCAGAATGCCTCGCTTCAGTGTCCACTCACAGCACAGGGCTGAGTAGCTGCAGCAGCCCAGTTTCAGATGGAGCATCCTGCAGTGCTGGATCCAACGGCAGCAACCACTCCAGCAACGGCCCCAATGGAGTCTGTGATGGTAGGACACTTGTACCAAATGCTGTATTCATATTCATCCATTGTAGATTTTTTTTTATCCCCCCAGACATCCGACACTGGTATAATTTTATTGTATGCATGTGTCTTAGGTGATGAGGAAGCCATGGACCACCAGGAGAGTCCAGAACCAGAAAACAGCCACTCAGACGCTGTGGATGGAGAGGAGGATTCTGAACCAGAGAATGGGCCCAATAGCAGCGGTGGAAAATCCTTTACTTCTCGGCCAAAACTCTTTTCTTTCAGCATGGTCAATTCCTACGGCACAGCCAACATCAGTTCTCTCCCGTTTGATGGAAATCTCCTAAAGCTCACAAGTAACTATCACATTTTTTACATTTCATAGAAAAAAAGAATCAAATGAAAACTGAATGTGAAACACATTTTTGTCTAATTTGCACTCTTTAGGATTTCTTGCATTATATCCTCAAGTCAAACTGATAGATATGCCTTTCTACAGCTCACTTGACAGTAGCCATTGATTGGGACTTGGACACGAAGAAACTATGCTACGATGACCAGGAAGCTGAGGTAATGATCTCCATTCCGCTAACTGTTCAAAACTACACATCTTTTTAAATGTTTGGGGCCAAGATTATTTTTTTTATGCTTACCAAGGCTGCATTTATTTGAGCAAAAATATAAATGGTAAAATTGTGAAATGCTTAAAATATTGTGAAATTATGCTTTAAACATTATTTTTAATGATTTTGGGGTCTGCTAGAACAGGATTTCATGCCTGAATGTTAAAAAAACAGATTATTCTTCCCAGTCTATCGGAAAACGCTCTGTGGTGCGTTTCTGAAAGCCTTGTTAGCCAACTATGGAAAAAATATTCTGTGCTTTTAGTCCCGTCCAAATGTGTTGGAAATTTAATCCTGTCGGAATAGGCCTTTGTGCTTTGCAACTTTGCAGACCCTTTTTCATGCTCAAACAGTAACATAACATTAAAGTCAGTCCAAAAAAGGTGAAAAAGCATAACATCTTTTCAAAATCGACTAGCTGATGTGTTGTTTAAATGACTAGTTGATTGATTAATGTTAAGCAAGTCCTGTATAATTGGCGTCCAGTGAGATGTGACGGTGGTCATCTGGTCAAAGACTCAATCCTCACAAAAATGGACTAGTCGTCCATCTTTCCTTTAGCTACCTGTGCTAAGTCTCCTGGGACAATAATGTGAAGTCTCTCCCCAGGCCTATGATAAACATGAGAGTATGCTACATGCTCAGAAGAAGAAGACCACAGTAGCTTTACGAGAATGCATCGAGCTCTTTACTACAATGGAGACCTTAGGAGAACATGACCCCTGGTAAGGAGCCCCTGTTTCCAAGGTCAAATGTTTTACCAAAGTATGACCACATTTAGTGCAGTTGTAATGATGTGTGTTTGTGTGCTCCTCTGTAGGTACTGCCCCACGTGTAAGAAACACCAGCAGGCCACAAAGAAGTTTGACCTGTGGTCTCTCCCACGCATTCTGGTTGTCCATCTGAAGCGTTTCTCTTACAACCGCTGCTGGAGAGACAAGCTCGACACGGTCGTGGACTTTCCAATTAGGTAAATCAGTTGCGAGACAACAGCTGCAGATGATGGATGGATCAATGAAGTGATGGATGGAGAGTGATATTTTAATTTAAATCAATATTTAAATGTTCATTCTAAATTAGTTTTATAATAGCTTAAAGGTTCTATATGGAACTTTTTTACTCTACTAAAGCAGAAAAATACCATATGTTTGCTGTTTGCAGACATTTATGAAAGTTCACATACTCGTTTCTCTGAAAACACTTCTACAGCCAGTTATTTTACTGATTATTTTACACGTTCCGTGTTGTCAGTCTGGTTTTGTTTTGGTCAGTGTGATCTCTCCACTGCCTGTTCACCCAATAGTATTTCGACACCCCTTGGGAACAAGCAAACAAACTGGTCGGAGATTACAAGATTCCACGCAACCTAAAAAGTCTCGGTATCCATCTAAAATCTCTATAAACGAGATCATATTAAAACACGGATAAATCAACTCATTAAGTTAGTCTGTAAGTCTCCTCTGTTTTCGTCGTCAATTGCGCTCGCTCCTGTTGCGTGTCCTCAAACTGGCAACCCGCGTGAGTCTGTGGCGGAGGGGCAGAATTATAACTCCAGTGTGTGCCTTCTTTATGTGAAGCGCTTCTGTTAATTTCCCACCAGATGGCGCCCAATTCTCTCCTCGCCCATACAGAAATAGGTATTCATTGGGTGCTTCTCATTTCTTATCTGTGGATCCTCGTTTCCTTTTCCTTGCGTCTCAGCTCCACCCCCTGTAGGACGCGAAGGATAGGAAACGAGGACTGAGGAATCGAATAAAAGCTTTTTTTATAGACATTGGAATACTTGATCACTCAGAACGTCACTCCACAGTGTCATCAGCAGCGCTAAAAGGATCTGCCTTTATGTTGTTGAAAGTTTGGTTACTTAATAAATAATAATAAAGATAGGCTACACTGTTGAAATATGTGAGATGTGTGGTTTATATAAACTACAAAGGTAAAGTATAAATAAAAATGATTGTGACCGATGTGAAGGGGGAGAAGAATTGAATACGTGCGTCACGTTTCAGTCAATAAAACAGTTCCACATAGGATACAGCTGTGTATCCTCTCTCATGCCTCCTCTGGAAGTCTCCTCACTCCTCGATCCTCGACTCCTCACAGTGCAATTAGAGAATTGAGATGTCCTTTAAGATGGCTGAGCTTGGAATCGGTTTCCGGGTCATAGGATGGAGGAGCGAGGAGACGAGGAGGGATTTTGAGAAGCACCCATTGTCTTAGACCAGTTTCGGCATCTGACTTCAGTTGTGCATTTGTATTGGTACTTTTTTTTCAATATAGTTCATTTTAGTTATTATAATCTAACATTAATTTGTTGCATACAGAATATTGACACTTCAGATACAAACAATGCCACACTTTTAGAAAATTTGTTTTTCTCACCATGATATTTGCCTCGAGCATTTGGCATTTATCCCATTTGGCTGCTCTAGGTCATCTCAGTGAACAGGAAGCAGGAAAGAGTGCACAGAATTCAGGTGCATTGCAACAGGTGTCAAGTTTCTGGGAAGCTGAGTCATGCTTGCCTAGACAAACAAACCCATCCATTGTTCATAGTTGCAAATGAAGTAAACTATCATAGTATTGGTTTTTGTCAAAGTGTTTTTGAGAATAGCTTTTATTTTTTTTACTTAACTGCAGTCTGTTGATTTTTTTTTTTGTTAAAAATGATCCAAAATATATATTTGAGAAAATGCATAACCAGCCAGTGTTAAAAACTATGGCCTTAGCTCGATTCAAAGTGGTAAGCTTGTAATAATGTTTTTAACTCCAGTGGTACTGGTGGATTTCCGCGGAGATTCAAGCATGTCTTTGCGTCATTTCGTCACATCTGTACACAAAAAGGAGTCTCGGCTATTTGGCTGTATTGCGTGTGAGGATGTTAGAGGAGGAGATTTAGCCTTTTCTTACAGCACTTGATATAATTAAACTTATCAATTTGATGCCGGATCCAGAAAGGTTCAAACAACAATCACCAGTGATGACAGATTCAGCCGCTGTAAATTGCAAAAGACTTTGTCCGGACTTCGGAGTGGCTACAGAAAAAAGAGACTGCAACCGGGCCATGCGGAACAAGCATAAGTTACATATCGGAAGGACATTACATGTAGTCACGCAATGCTGACATTGTTAACAAAGTATAATTTGCACGGGTTTGTGTGATAAGTGATTTTTAGCTTTAATCAGTGCGATTTACTGCACTATCAGAACCAGAACAAAAGTTTCTTACTAGTTCAGATGACATTTTCCGGTGAAAATTCTAATGTTGGTCATACTTCCAAAAAGAATAATCTGTGATTCCGGCGAAGTCACGGTCTTCTCAAACATTGTGTTCACCCACGTTGTGCGGTGTCGATAAAGTTGATAATTCCACGAATAACTGCAATTGCAGTTTTCAAACAGAGATGGCGACAGAGGAAAAACACTGGACTGCAGCTTAACTTTTGGAATTTTTATATTTTCATGTCTTTAAATGAATGTTAACTTTCTTACACAGGGACTTGAATATGTCAGAGTTTGTTTGCGACCCCAAAGCTGACCCATATGTCTATGACCTCATTGCTGTTTCCAACCATTATGGGGGAATGGGTGGAGGACACTGTAAGTCAATTTTTTTCTGCTTGTCTGCCATTATTTCATAATTCTGTAATTCCCTTTAAGAGAAATCACATCCTATCTATTGTCCTTTATCTTTATTCTTTCTTTTGCAATTATATTGATACATAACTGGCCAAGTCACAGGTTGTGTCAGCTGCCTTTTGTTTGCTCTTTATCATGATTTCTCATGTTTGATAGACTTCTACAGAAACTTTAACACCGAGTTGATCATTTACGTCTTTGTCATTGTATTGCTGCCTGGAAACGATAATTTAGTTTGTTTTGGATTACGCAAGTTCAGCGGTTGAGTAATACGCTTCATTCATCTTTCAGACACGGCATACGGCAAGAACAAGATGGACGGAAAATGGTATTACTTCGACGACAGCAGTGTGTCTGCTGCTACTGAGGATCAGATAGTGGTGAGACTTCTACTCTTTCCCTTTTATTAAAATATATACTTCTCCATCCTTTCCAGACTCATAAAGCATTCCTGTGGTTAATGAATCTCAAGGAGACATTATTGTCCCATAAAGAAATTGGCGATTGGTGGTTTGTACACTGACTCAAAATTGTCTCTTTTTGTTCTCCACAGACTAAAGCAGCCTACGTGCTTTTTTACCAACGTAGAGATGCAGACACACCATCCAAATCCACCCCGTCCGCATCACTAGGCGGAGCTTCAGAGACCCCGGACGACCACATGGACACCAACTGATTTTCTTTTAGTCTTTCAAGGACTGGCACTGAAACAAAAACTACATAAAGATGAAATCAACAATGCATCGACGCACATCCCTGGCTACTTCAGTGACTATTAAAGGCTCACAAACAGGCCCTCTGTTTTTAGCTTTATTTTATTTTTTCTTTCACACATGCGTCTTTATCAAGAGCCAAAAAAGAATATTAATAATAAATAAAGAGAATTTTAGTTTGAAGCGTGACATGAAAGACTTTATTCTTGGACCTCGATGCCTGCTGATTATAGAAGCTTGTTTCTTTTAGTCTGAAATGAGAACGAGGGTGAAACGGCAATATAACCTCTTTGGACGACATGAATGTTAGGTGAAATAGATCAGGAGAGGGGAAATGCCTAAAAATAGACTATGTATGCAACATTACGCTTCTCTGAAATGTAAAATTATGCCTCGTCTACCCACTCACGTTGGACACTAGCTATCAGCATCTTGTAACATGTGCCTCCTGTGAAGAATAGACTCTGTGTTTAATAACGTAAGCGTGTGGCACAGAGATTCTCTCAGAGATGCTTGCGCTCTTATATTAAATATTGTCTCAAGGTTTCCTTTATCCTATCACAAGCCACACGTTTTGTTAAATATGCCATGCTGGAGAGTGTTGTCTTGAAATATTTCAATTTCAGAGCTGCTTAACTATATCACAATGTTAGGTTTATCATCACGATGTTTATTTAGGGCGAGGCTGAACTCTAATATATTCACACACAGCCTTCACACCCCAAATACTGTGCAAAGGGAAGCTTAAGAATCAGTGGAACAAGTAAACGTCAAGTCACAGGCCCCAAAACAGTTCCAAAGCATCTCAATTCTAATCTGATGGTTTGTGCTTTAATAATACTTGTTTTTTCTCTCTTTATGGAGGATGTTTCTCTCTAAATGGCTTCAGTCCTGAGAAATATGGAGCCTGCTTTTAACACTTGAACAGGTATATGTACACAACAGAGAGGAACACAATGGCCATTGTTATAATTAAGAACAGCCTTAAAGATGCAGCTGTCATTATTACATGAAGGTGTACTTTGGGAAATCTACCCTGTGTTTAGGTGTGGCTCGTGTGTCAGATGACAACTCGAGACTTCATGCTGCTAAGAACATGATCCACAAAGCATATTCTTTTTCTGTGTGACAAAACCGCATGCAAATTTTGAAATCTGCAAAATGATAACTATATGGTTGTTCCTGGTGTTTACCTTTATATGGTAAATCCACTGTTGTTATGGAAAAACAGCTATAAAAGTTAGGACTTGAACTGATCATTGACTCAAGCTATCCCCCTGCAGCTCCTAAAACATCAATTTTGACATTTTTGTTTGTTTTGTAATTTCATAGAATTTTCTTGCATAGATGTACATTATCATAATCTGGGGCACAGTACATAGCTGCTTTCGTGTTCTATTTATCATGCCAAGATGTGCAACACCAGATTTTGATTAAGCCTATTTGAATTGAAAATATAATAAAATGTGGAAGCTCACCTACCTATTATTTCTGTTTTACTTTTTTTTTTTTTTTGGAATAATACTTGCAACTAGTGTTGCTCTGAACAATGCCAAGGTTTGGTTCCCATGGAATGCAAAAACATCTGAATAATGCATAAATGTAATCGCAAAATTATTGGCAGGAAAGACTTACACATTTTGAGGCAACAGTTTTCAGAGTATGTTGGGAAAATGGTATTGATTTTGGCTGATGTAAACAGAAATGGGTGTATATGAATGTTAGAAATGGTTATTTTTGTTATGTTTATTGACTAATGTTAGGACATCATAAACACTAAGTTTGGAATAATTACATTTTTTTAAAATGTTTTTGAAAGAAGATAAAAATACATTAAAAACAGTAATATTGTAAAATATTACTATTTAAAAAAGGGGTTTTCTATGTATTTTAAAATGTAACTTATTCCTGTGATGAAGTTTTCCGCATCATTACTCCAGTCTCTGACTCTTCGCTGTCACATGATCCTTCAGAAATCATTTCTAATTGACTGATTTGGTACTCAAATGCTTATATTTTAGTTTTTCTAAATGAATAAAAATTAGAAAAAAGAAAGTACAACTGCTAAACATGTTTTGTCTAGTAACTGCAATGGGAAATTCTACTCCCAGCTCTCACACCCACACTAGAGATAAGTTTCCACTGGAGCTCATTAATACAGAATGAACCTTTTCAATGCACCTGATGATCAGTACCGTATTACACAACGGACAACACCCTAAAAGTCAGCCTTCCAGTTCTCCCAAGCTATCTGAATATAAATCGAAAGAAGGAAATCTTGAGACGCGAGTAGAAAACAAACACGTTTATTGGTCCAAAATGCACATTGTGCTATACAAGAGCTAAATGAAACCGTTCAGTTGGGACTTTTGCAGGGCATCAGCTGTTCCCCACAGACTAGCTTGTTTACAGGAACATCTTCATGAAGTAAAAGTCCAAACTCAGCAACATCATGCACATGAGAGCACAAACTACCTTGAAAACCTATTGGAGACCCATATAGGTTTAGGTATGCACGCAGGATTATTATTGATTTATTTTGACACCCGTTTGACCCTTAAAAGACATTTTAATTGGCTGTGCTGAGGAGTTTCTTGATGTCTCCCTCGATGTTGCTGGTCAGGTATCTCCTGCTGTAGCGTTTGAACGGCACTCCATCAGATCCGATAAGAAACTTCTCGAAATTCCAAGCGATGTCGTTTCTGCATATGGGACTCCACACGATAAATTTGGGGTCGTTCATGAAGGTCATTGGGTCGTCGAATGGGAATGGAAGTTTCTCCTTGAGGAAGACGAAGAGAGGGTGAGCGCCTTTCCCGTTCACGTCGACCTTCTCCAAAAGCTGAAATTTCGGTTCAAAGCCATTGCCTGGACGGACATACTTCAAGGACAAAGGATCTCTTCATTTTGACAGTTTTCCTAAAATGAAAAAGCAACAGAATCACAAGCTATTTTGGAAATACTTTACAACAACATGGTGAGAATATAATAAAGGGTAAACAAGTATAGTCATGGTTCCATTATTGCATATCATATATTAGGATAAAAGTAAAAATTATACAAAAAGCAGTTGAAAATCTCTAAAGTAAAATAAATGCCTGTTAACTCAAAGAAATAAAAAATACAATATTTGTCAACAATTAAGTCAACATGTATACCTTTTCATAATATATTAGTAAATGCAAATTGGCTCAATTTTAGTTTTGCTTTGGTTACATAGTCTTACTAATAAGAATATATTAACAATAAATCCAAAAATTATTATTTAATTTGCTTTTTGTGAGATATTTATAAAAATAAAGTAATAACAAACATCCAAATAAATAAAAAACATTTGAAAATATGTAAATCCAAATTTATTGATTTTTCAAACTATTTTAATGTAACGTTATTAATGGTATTTTAAGCATTTTGTAGTTTACAAATAAATAAGTGTTACTACCATTTACGTATGATTATGTACTGTAGGCTGCCCTTAGTTTATAGATAACATCAGCATAGATAGAGCTGTAAAACAGACAGCAAGGCATGACATGTCAAGTGCGCCACAGGCACCTGTCCTGGGCTATTGAATGAATCAGACATGGTGTAGTCGTCTATTCTCTACCTGATACCCGAACTGATTGCAGGGGACTCCCAGAATCACAAGCCCTTTATCCGAGAAGCGCTCGTGGAGCTCGTTCATCTGAGAGTAATCCCTGGTGGTCGTTCCTCAAAGAGAAGCGACATTCTCGATCAGGACCACCTTACCCTGTAAAGAAGAAAACTTGAACTCCTCTCCTGTGAGGGTTTTTGATGCGATGTCGTAAAACGATTTTATTCCAGCCATGTTTACTCCAACCCCGATGCCTTGCAACTAACTGGTACACGCACATAGGTGTAGATCTAGGAAATAACACGATATGAAACTGTAAACTGAGAGGGCGGTCTCTCCACGCCCACATTAAAATACACGCCCATAGAATATTAGGGAGTGTCACCAAAGTGTCAGTTCACTGTTTCGACGTTGAACACGTGTATAGTATTATCTGTAGGCAAGATGATGTTTTATTTGATGTATTTTGTATTTTTAAGACTTGTAATGATAGATATAGATAAGACACGAAACGTACAGCAACCCCTCAAAACAATTATCAACAAAGAATTGAAAATTATCAATTTTACCACGACCCCTAAATTGTACAAACAACTGGCGCGCTTTGTGAGTGTGACATTAGCCTGGTTACGAAAACATACATTTTTATGCTACAGTCTCAATTTATTAACATAACATCTTAACGATAAACGCTTTTAGATCAGCATCGCGCGAGGAGTAACCTTGAGGTAAACACTTCTGACGACACTTTGACTCAAATACGTTAATTTCGTCGACTATGTAATTTACGTTAGCTCTTGCCATGTCAGTCTGTCTCGAAATGATTGTTTACATTCTCCCGAGATAAGTTCTGGGATTGTTTGAACCACAACTGTCATTATTAAACTGTCAGAGTGCTTCAGATTTAATCTTGCCCATGTGAAAAAAGGTTATTTGTGTTATTCCTAATCCCAACAGGTAACATCTGTTATTTTAACATTTTCATCTGACCCGATCTGAGCTAAAGATGATGCGTAAGAAGAAGCGCTCATCGTCCATCCCAGTGGAAGAAGATTCCACACTTGACATTCCAAGTAAGTTCCTGATGACGTCACATCTCAAATAAAGCGGGAAACCTATAATCCGTGTTCGTTAGGTGTAATTAAAAATATGTATTCTGAACTGTATTGATGTGTCTTCATTTGTACAGAGTCAAAAAAGACCAAGAACAGTGGCCGACCCACAAAGCCTTCAATACAGGACTCCAACTCTGGACTCAGTTTTTGTTCAGTTTCTGAAGGAATCTGGTGTCATTTTAACATCTGGCAGTACGGCTAATGAAATTGGTAAGATTACAGATGATCAAGTATGCATACAATAAAGGTGAACTGACAAGAAAAACATAATTGACATCTGTCACACAATCCTTTATGTATTATAACAGCTGTAGACCAAGTTATATTTCAAAAGAAACTCCAGCAGCATCTACGAAAGAGTCCGAGATTCCCCAATGTGAGAAACAGATCATCATTATATCACTTTTTTCTTTTCACAGAAGTAGTATACACTGTTTACATTGTTGAATGGCTGTTTTGTAGATAATTCAGGAGTTTATATCTGCCCTGGAAACATACATTGAAGAGCCAGAGAGATTGAGAAACTGTCTTCTGCCTTGTGTGCCATCATCCACTTCACAGCAGGATGCCACGTAATGCACTTCTTGTTTTTCCAACTTTTACATTTTAATGTAAAACATTTCAAGATTTAATTAAAATGTTAAATGCAATTGTTTACTCTTATATACACTTATTTGTTAATTTTTCCTCTGATATCAGTTCTGGCTCCTATCAGGAAAGTCTGGTACGCTTGTTGCTTGGAATAGAGATGCTACAGGTAAACAAACACATCAGTCTGAACTAAAATTATTTTGTATTATATTGAATCATTTTTTGGTTATTGTTATACATACTTAAAGGAGTGGTTCACTTAAAAAAAAACTTTTGCTTGATAATTTACTCACCTCATGTCATCCAAGATATCCATGTCATTCTTTCTTCAGTCAAAGAAATTAAGATTTTTGATGAAAACATTCCAGGATTTTCTCCATATAATGGACTTCAATGGGAACCAAACGGTTCAAGGTCTCAAATGACAGTTTCAGTGCAAACTGTTCAAAGGGCTTTAAATGATTTGAACACAAATGAGGGTGAACTAGCAAACGATGATCATTAAAAAGATTCAATTTTTTCTCATTTTAAGTACAACGAGCTGAGCCACGCACGTGCTCTCACAGATACAGCGTCGATAACTGCTACCATTTGAGCTTCATCAAAACTTAATATTTTTTAATTTTTATTTTTTCATGAGTCGGATCGGTTCGCTGAATAAGACCCTTATTCATTGTCTGTGATCGATTTAAAGTCCTTTGAACAGTTTGCAGTTTGCACTGAAACTGTCTTTGGAACCTTGAACCGTTTGGTTCCCATTGAAGTCTATTATATGGAGAAAATCCTGGAATGTTTTCATAAAAAGCCTTTAATTTCTTTTCAACTGAAGAAAGAAATGACATGGACATCTTGGATGACATGGGGGTGAGTAAATTATCAGCAAAAGTTTTTTATAAAGTGAACTGACTCCTTAAAGTCTATTTGATAAATATATATTTTCCTTTCTTACAAGTTGACTTGGCACATCAGTCTGAATTATTATTTTTTTATTAATCATGGAAATTAATTGGTAAAAAAATTAGTCCTTTTACTTGATCTGTTGAATATTTTAATTATATATTGTATTTAGTGAATTAATTGCTGCTGCTATTGTTAATTATTACATTTCTTTTGTCTAAATATTTTGTAGGAATATAAGTCATACAAATGTTTCATTTTCCTACATGTAGACCCTGGTCATAAACACTTTTGTTTGAAAAGCTTCCTGAATTCATGTTTGAGGGGTATATTTCCACTTTTTGTACACATTACTTCAATTACAGAAAAGTCCGGTATCATTTGCTCATCAGTGATTGTAATGTGCTCTGTTACAGAGTTAGTGAGGATGGCCTCAACGTTCCCGTCTCATAATAAACCAGTTAAAGTGGCTGGACCGAATTGTAGATGGCAAGGTACACAGTCCTAGCCCAGTGATGAATATGTTCCTGTGAACGTCATAATTGCCAACGATTCCTTTGTAGCAGACATAAATATTTGTCATCGTCGAATTGTGGCATTGCTGTGAGAGATGTCTGACTTCCATAAGTGCTGTGTGTGTGTAGGATTTGAGCAGTAAGCTGATGCAGATGGTGTCTGTGGCTCCAGTGGAGATCCAGCGGGACATTATTACCAGCCTGCCAGAAATCCTGGAGGATTCCCAGCATGGAGACATGGCCAAAGAGCTGAAGTACGTCAGCAGTGTCCCAATCCATGAGATAGGGTAGAAGTGACTGTTAAAGTTGATTCATGCTCAGTTGTGTTGTTTGGTTTAGTAATAATGGCTGTGTTGGTAATGATGAGTGTGACTGTTATGTAGATGCTTATTATCATAGTGTATATTGTGTTTATGTGAGTCTGTGTTTGTGTCTACTTCCTTTTAGCGGTTTACTTCAGCAGAACACCCAGCTCACTGTGCCTATATTGGATGCTTTATCCAGCTTGAATCTGAGCTCTGCGTTATTGTCAGAGGTACTCTTAAAACATGCAAATATGTTCCCTAAAATGCAGTGTCATTGCTTTAAATGAAATAAAATGCATTGATGGTTATTTTGTTAAAGACAACACAAGCACACTTTGTATGTAAAATAGAAGTAATAAGGCTTCATTTATTTAAAACAATTAAAAAAAAGAAATGTTACAATTTAACAATTTTCTGTTGTAATATATTTTAAAATGTAATTTATTAATGTGATGGCAAAGTTGAATTTTCAGCAGGCATTACTCCAGTCTTCATCTTCACATGATCCTTCAGATATCATTCTGATATATTATGCTTAATTATCAATTATCGATTGAAAACCGTTTCTGCTAAATATTTTTGTGGAAACCAGGATTCTTTAATGAATAGATCATTCAAAAGAACAGCATTTATTTTTTAATCGATTTTTTTTGGATCAATGTAAGCCTCTTATCACTTTTTCAATTTATTAGGGCCCTATAGAATCCGTTTTATTTTTTCCCAAATTCCATTTATTTTTTTCCCAAATTCCGTTTTTTCCATTGTAATTTTTGGAAATTCTGTTTTTTCCATTTTAATTTTTGGGAATTCATTTTTTTATCCTTTACTGTTATTTTAGTTGTAAAAAGAGTGTGCTTATTATTCCGTGATCGCAGAAATTATAGGGCCCTAATTTATGGCATCCATGGAGAATAAACATATTCATCAATTTAGACTTTTAAACGATAGTTTATACTATTCAAAATCCTCTTTCTCTCTATTAGGTGCGTGAGGCAGTAATGGGAACTCTCTCTGCTGTGCAGTTAGAGGATCTTCCTGTCGTAGTGAAGTTCGTCTTACACTCCATCTCCGTATCTGATGCAAATGAGGTGAAGTCTCTAAACTGACCTTTTTTTTCTCCATTTCTGATCATGAACATTTATCTTTTCTGGTTGACAATATATTTTTCATTTCTGTAGGGCTGTAGTTTTGCTCATGTTTCATGCTCTTCAGGTGGTGTGTGACCTGCGTAAAAAGCTGGAGTTGGAGCAGTGTGTTTTGCCAGCAGTTCTGCAGGCTTCCCAGAGTCGTTTGAAAAGCAAAAACGCGTCGAGGTGAGACATTTTCCAACTTACATTTATGCATTTAACAGACACTTCTATCCAAAGTAGGACAACTATGTGGCAACTAGATTGGGAGTAAGCTAGAGAGAGGATAGAATAGATTTTTGTGTGTGTGTACATGTGTAAGTGTATTGTTTTGGGGTGAGGTCTTAAAATGCTTCTTAAAAGATGCAATGGTCTCAGCAGTTTGCTTTCTCTTGAATGAAAATTCTGTCATCATTTACCCTCTTCCAAAACCCAAATGACTTGCTTTCTTCCATGAAGACAATTAAGAATATCTCCAGTTCTGCTGGCAGTGTTCTGACTTGTTTTTGATTGTCACTTCTCAGGCCCTCCAATGTCCCATCATGCAGCAGTGGTCAAGATAGTGTGGCTTTGATTCTGGAGGTCATAAAGTCAGCTATCCGCTTCAGAAAACCATCTCAGAGGCTTGGCTAAAGGTCAGCGGAGAGCTCTATTCTGTCTTCAGACACTAGGTGCTATATTTCCATCCAACTGAAGTGTTTTAAATACTGTTTATATTTTGATTTTCAGGCCATAGAGAATGTTGATGAGTCAGAGGACCATAAGGTGTGATTGAAATTTTAAGTTAAAATGTTATGCGATTGCCATTAGATTGACACATTTTACACCTGAACATAGATATATATGAAAACACCCTACTTGTGTCTCTCAGGTGGTTGATCTGTTGGTGCTGCTCATCCTTCACTCCACTAATGCAAACCACAGCCGACGTGGGGCAGAGAGAGTGCTTAAGGTCAAAGTTCGCAAGGGTCTGATTCTGGAAAGCCTCTTGCAGAAGACCTTTAAGGGCCATGCTCAGGTTTGCTTTCATGCACACGATTATGACTGAAAGAATAGGCCTAAATATGATCCCTGAAGTTTTGGCTCCTCGTATTAAGTATGGTGTAACTGTTTCATACAGGTGATGCGGGGTTATTTCCCATCCATTCTGGCTCTAGCTCAAGGACTCTTGCGTTCTTCAGACTGCTGTGTGGTGCCTTTTGGAGGTCACATGTACAAACAATCCTTCACTGCCTTTGACTCCTACTGTCGGCAGGTAAGAGAAACCTCTCGTCGCCTTATACACTGCAGGACACCAACATTCATTCATAGACGTGCATTGATGTCCAGTACATGTGTGTTTGTTGTGTAGGAGGTGGTGGGCTCTCTGGTCACACACGCATGCAGTGGTGTTTAGTGGCGAGGTGGATGTGGCTCTTGAGCTGCTCTGTGAGCTGGTATCTCAGAGACCTGCAGAGATGAGCCAGTTCACAGTTTTTGTGAAGGTATGATTCATTTCTGCAGGATTACCACAGTTAGGCCATGGAAGTATTTGTATTTTTAATGTATGAAGAAGTCATGAAAATCATTAAAATCTTAAGTCATGGAAATTTAATGGTGGTTTTTAACAGTTTTCTAGCCTTTATATTTAGTCTAAATATTTATTTTTTTTACAAAAAAATTAACAACCAAGACAAATTTTAAAACTTAATGTCTATTTTGGAATCAAATTGTTTTTTGTTATATATTTTATATAAGATGTAGTAAATAAAAAAATATATAATATATATGTATATGTTATATATTTTTTAGTGTAATACTTTTATTAGTAGTGATAGTAATACAATGTATATATATATATATATATATATATATATATATATATATATATATATATATATATTTATTTTACTAATACAATTTTTATTATATAATATATAATATAAAAACTTATAGTTTGCACTAGACCAATATTTTGTCAATAGTTGTTTAGACTAAATATAAAGACTATATATCAATTTATATACTATATTATACTGTATGTCAATTTTGGAAGGAAATAGTTTTTTGATGTACATTTATAAAAATAATAATATTATATTAGTTATATAATATATACATATATATATATATATATATATATATATATATATATATATATATATATATTTAACTATAAATATACATTTTATAAAATTTATAGTAATATATTACATTAAGTTTATTCAAAATATTTTGTGTGTTTTCAAGTTTGTAATGATATTTAACCTATTGTTGGTGTGAATTGTGGGTATTCTGGCAGGGTATTCTGGACTACATGGACAACCTGACCTCACAACAGATCAGACAACTCTTCCACCTGCTTAGCCGCCTGGCGTTCGAACAGGAGCAGCACGGGGGACACATCCAGGTGAGAAACACATTGCATCTTAAAAGTATGTCATGTTATCAATTAAGAAATAGTTGATCCGAAATGTAAATTCTGTCAAATATCTATGTGACCACCACTAGGATGACATGCATATCGTCATCCGTAAAGCAGCTGTTCTAGCACGGTGCCCAAGTACAAGCGCATTGGTATTATTGGGGCAGTCATGATGGTGGGCAGTATGGGAGCCTGCAGGTACACTCTTTACATTACGATGTTTCACTTATACACATCCTTCAGTAATAATCTTTGATCTCCACTCTTTTTCATCTTTCATCTTGTTTATGTAGAAATAAACCTCATGGCTCTCAAGGTGGTACACTGCCCAATGAGACGCACAGACAGGTGAGTGAGATGATCTGATGGTTTAATGGTGCAGTAAGCCATTTCTGAGAAGCGCTGTTGAAAGTGGATCAGACCAAGCACCACAACACACTCATGATGGGGAGGAGAGCGTGTGAGCAAGAGGGAGAATTGAAGAAAAGACTGTAGAAAGAGAGATGGCTGAGAGACATTACAAAAGAGAAAAGCTTTGAGGAATATCACTGGGGAAAAAGGGTGTTTATACATTTTTGGGCGGATCAATTGATGGGGTGTGTTCATTTGGGTTCATTTCAAATATCAACAGTTTTTCTCAGAAATTGCTTACTGCACCTTTAAGTTTGTATTTATACTACTGTTCAAAAGTTTGAGGTAACTTAGATTTTTTAAATAAGTATTGTATGTTCACCAAAGCTGCCATGAATTTGATCAGTAAAAAGATACTTAGATACTTAAAAACAGTCATGTTGTTAAATATAATTTCAAATATATGTTTTCTATTTTTATTTATTTTAAATTGTAATTTAATCCTGTTATGGCAAAGCTGTATTTTCAGTCACGTGATCCTTCAGAAATCATTCTAATGTGCTGATTTGGTGCTTGAAACATTTCTTCTTATTATCAATGTTAAAAACAATTATTCTGCTTAATATATATATATTTTTTTGGAACCGTGATACTAATATTTTTCAGGATTCTTTGATGAATAGAAAGTACAAAAGAGCTAGCTGAAAAATAAATCCTTTGTAACATTTTAAATGTCTTGCTTGCATTTCCTGTCCCATGTGCCACATAATGTTTTGAGTGCTGTGTTGTGTGCAGGTGATGGCTCTGTTGGAGCTGGTGCGCGTCGTGCAGTGAGAGTTCCCCTGAAGCTGCTGCTCTCTGTTTTGATGAGCTAGCCAACCTGCTACAGACCTGCAAACTGGACCCTCTAGTGCTGGTGTGTGTGTGTTGGTTATATACTTCAATTAAGTACATTTGCATCTCTACATTAAGCTCTCTGTGTTGGCTGTGACCCTCAGGCATGGATCGGGAAGAGTGTGTTAGAGGATTTTCAGGAAGACTTTATTGTAGACCTTGGACCAGATATATCAGGGTGAGTGACACATTCGGGGCTCATAAAGACACCTCTATTTTTTAATTGTTGTATGATCAAATGAAAGCAATCGGCTGTTTTTTTATTTATTTTTGATTAAATAAATAATTTTCTTGTGACTCTGTGTGTTTGTATGTGCTTGTCTCTCAGCCCGTTCGTGTTTCCTGCCTCTGTAATGTATAATTTGGACGAGGATGAGAGTCAGGGAGGAATCGCCATCAATCTACTGCCTCTTATGACTCAAGAGCACAAAACGGACACAACCCAACCAGCTGGAGTCAAGAGAGAGAGGTCACTACTGAAAACTATATGTGGAATTAAGTGGAACAGATTAATGCTTCTGTTACTGTAGGCTGTAAAAGTGAAAACCCCAAAAAATATTGTTTAATATTCAACCTTTAATCAGCATTGGAGAACTGTGAAAATGCAAATGTATTGTCAAATTAATGAAATAGTATAAATAGTGCCTCCCATAGGGCACTTCAGTACTTCAGTTCACACAGTAAAAAGGTTTTCAGATGAAAAGAAGTTCTTCTTGATATAGATAATAGTGCTTTGATCAGTACAAGTTTTTCGTAGCCAGTGCTGATATCAAAATTACTACATACATACTGTATGTGGTTTGATCATATATGTATGCAAATACGCTGAAATTAAATGAAACTGAAACAATTATTTAACACAATAATTACACAAAATTAATTTAAAAAATATTTGTGTGTGTATATATATATATATATATATATATATATATATACATATATATATATATATATATATATATATATATATATATATATATATAAGTTGAATCATTAATATTCCCTTCCGTCTTAATGCATATTAAATGTTTTTGCATGCATTATGAATTTGAAGCAATTACAAGAAGTTGTAGGAGAGAGGGAATCGGTATTAGGAACCACCCATGAGCCGGTGTTCTGACCGATTCATGCTACCCATCGATATTTGCTACTTATCGGTTTTGCGCATGTGCAGACTCAGTTTTTTTTTTTTTTTTTTTTTTTCAAAAGGTACATTTTCCTGTTCTAATGTATAATTTCCCTTTAAAAAATGCTTACTACCATATGAATATTTGTACGGTCAGCCAGCTGAAAAAGAAAAACTGAAAGTTTCAATTACTATGTAGGAAAGGTGTACTTTGACAAGTCAAAGATGAATATTTCATGATAATTTTTAAAATTTTTAAAATAAAAACAGTAGTCTACAGTATACACTAGCTACTTATAACTTAGAATTGTATTATAATTGTATTTCATATGACTTTAATCGCCATTCTGTGGTCAACTTGCGCCTAGGTAGCATTTTTCGAACAAGGCAGCAAAAATCGACAGAACACCGGGACTCGCTCTTGTGTCAACTCGAAGCTCTTTTGCGCTACATGTAGGGGCACTGGCCCACAATGCTTTGGCTCCAACACAGTTTTACAATTTGAATGCCTCTCTCTCATTGTAGGCGCGTGTCTCCTCTGTGTCTGTCCCCGTTCTTCCGCCTGTTGAGGTTGTGTGAAGAGGTGCAGCACCAGGGGGATCTGGAGGAGATCGATGCTCTGCTAGGTCAGTGGTAACATTTTCATCATTCTGTTCTAGATTGTGGTTTGCCATGATCATTATCAGACGCTTTTCTCTGTTTGATATAATGAGGATGATTATTATTTTAACTTCTCAAGAGTTCTCATAAGTTTGATTCAGCCGGTCATCTAAGGGAGTTCTGTACTATTGTAGGCTGTCCTCTGATCCTGACTGATATGGAGGTGGTGGAGAAGGTGGAGAGTCTGTCTAAGGCTGAGAGAGAGTTCCTCTGTTCTCTGCTCTTTCACACCATCAACTGGTTCAGGGAGGTTAGTACACCTCTACAACATAGTATTGAATTAATTGACTGACTGATTTACTTTGGTGTAGTTCTCAAACTAGTGTAAGTAACGTCAAAAATCAATGGACGTCTTTAGACAAAATATCTTTTGTTTTAAACATTTTGTTTGTTCCTTACACAAACCGCCAGAAGACTTGGAAATATAGTGCATAAATCGTATGGACTACTTTTGTTGATTTTATGGCAACCATTCACTTTTAATATTCTGAAACTACTGTATATTTTTTATTGTATATTACTGAATGAATTCTAACATGTACTGTATATTATGCATGTGTTTATGAGCGTAGGTGGTGAATGCGTTTTGCAGGCAGAACGATCCTGAGATGAAAATGAAGGTCATAACTCGTATTCATAATATCACTTACCTTCAGAGTTTACTGCAGATGTGCTTAGCAGGTACCAGAGAGACACACAATCTCTTTTTACTTTAAGTCACTATCTTAGATACTGTAGTCTGTTAGTACCTTGATAAAATAATTATAAATAAACAAATCTTCATGTTTCAGATTACCTTATGGGTTTCTTAGTATTGTCTTATGCCAGGTTCAGACGACACAATACCAGCCCGAATCCACAATCCATTTAATGTAGGGTGTCATGGTGATTCATAAACAACAAGTTATATTATAACAATATAAGACTAGCATGTTACATTTTTTTACGGTCATTCACGGTGAGTTACTTCAAATCTGTTAAGTTGACCAATAGGAGCACAGAAGCGAATTATGCAATGGAAGAATTTTTGTGGATATATTACCTGAAGTTCTCTTTGGT